>UYYA01004005.1:89607-199839 GCA_900624975.1 Angiostrongylus costaricensis | reverse complement strand
CCTATTTACAACGACGATGTCTTATTTATTTTCGCTCCCTATCCATCACTATGGGCGCGCATTGCGCAGTGGAGGCGTCTTCAATACACACGGAATCGATCTTTGTGCCTAGGATCCACTAAGCCTTCCATCATTCTGGGGTTGGCAAATTGGAACCAAACTTGTCTGGAGGGATAACAGCACATCGTTACGTCACTTTGAGTCAGTCAGTCATACGTCACCCTGTTAAACTCGAATGCATGGCGCATCTCTCAGAGATAGATTCAACGCCGATAGCTTTTATCGACCACTTCCACTTTCGATATACTTGCTATTCAATATGGTTATAAATTTATTCGAATATATGCTATCGAACAAATAACACTAACGAGTAAGAGAAAACTATCAGGCTATGTAAAACTGAAAAATGCGAAAAACTTCAGCTTTACAAAATTTAAGATAGGACATCAAGTGAATAAAAAGGATCAACAATGTAATGAGTGTTAATATGAGAAAGTATGACCTGTATCACCTGCAGTCCCGTTGATCGTCGAGTGACTCGAGAGGGCGCCAGTAAATCTTACACTTTTCTCTGTTGCGTGCAAGAGTAGTTCAGTGGATCCTACTCGCTCCAGGGACTCATCGAGTACCATATCTTTCTTCTTGGCTCTTCGTGAAGAACTCTCACAATCGAGTCGGTGGTCCTCCTGCAGAGCGTTTAACATTCCGAAAAATCCGGTCACTAACAACTCAGTCGACTCTTCGACTAATATTGGTTCTTCCTTCATACGAATAAGTGAATAAACTGGCCACACTGGCCATAATTGAGTTTAATAGCCAAAAAAGACATTTCTCAGAAGAACTAATAAAACGTGGATATTTTATAAAAAGTATAGCTGGTAATCGTTGACAGACTTCATCATCTACGCACCTACATCAAGCCGTGACGAAGACGAAGCAGGAAAGTGCTATATAAACTTGGAGGAATTTTGCAGAGAACATTATACATTCCACGAGTTCAGCATTGGAGGCTTTGAAACTAGCAATGGACACAGAAGAACGTCCTAAAAACGTTACATTGGGAACTGAGCATTAGAATGGAACAAGCACGGTGAGCGCCTTTCCGAATTTGTGACCACGACTATGACCATACATGGCAACTCGCAATGTCGGAACTCCACTCTTAACGTTAGACGTAAATTTTCCAAAGAAGAGTTCCATAACGAAATAGACCACACAACAGTAAATGGAAGGTTTCCCATGATCGATGTCGTTGTTATCCCAAAATTCTACACAAGTCCAGACCATCGCCTCCTTCGTGCAAGATTTCATTTCTCACAGAAAGGAGAAGAAAAGCGCCAAGTTCAAAGAAAAAAGTCCCAAAAGCACTATGAACAGGGATTTATTCAGTTTATTAGTTTGTTTTTTAGGAATATACCGTTATCGATGACATCGATGAACAGTGCGATCGGCATATTCAATATCTTTGCTTTAGCGGTACTAAACCTGTTAGTTCGAAAGTCATCAAGATACGTCTATTTTAGGAAACACACAAGCCGACCAACCTACTCGGAATCGGCCGAGCTAGAGGCAACCGCCAACTCGCGTCTGAACTCACAAAACACTGCAGGTAGGCGATAAAAGGTCTTAAGAAAGAAGAGGAGCACTTATGGCCGAAGTTGTAGACGCTAGAAAGAGCAATCGTTTTCTCAAAAAACTTTATTCTCAAAATTCTCATTTTTTTCTGAGTATTCTCAAAAACACATTGGCTCGGCGTACGTCACACGTTATCTTTCAGAATGCGACTTTCCCATACAGGTGGTGCACCAGCAAGACTGTGTTGTTGTTCAAGAAGGACCAAGATATCGCCAAATATCGCCCAATCTGCTTCCTGTCTGTTGTATGCGAACTCCTCACTCAAATCATCCAAGTAGCATTGACAGAACATTGGACGAAGAACAGCCATATGAGCAAGCAGGGTTTCGAAAACGATGAACGACATCCTTACGTTAACAAGATTTGTTGAAGAATTGCGAAAGTACAGGAAACAACTCTGTCCAGCATCCAACGAATTAAAGGAAGCTTTCGTTTCGGTTAAGAAACAAGCAACCACGAAGGCTCTGGACAGTAAGGGGATCCCTACCCAATATATAAATAGTCCTCGTGAACTGATAACAGTTTTAAAAACGAAATATCACCATTCCATAGCTATGCTAACACTGAGGTCAAAAGAGGGGTTCGCCAGACCGATACGAAGTCGCCAAAATTATCTACCACCACTTTCGAGAAGGTCATTCGAAAATTGAAATGGGACAACATGGGAGTGAGAAATCGATGGTCGGTAATTACACGATTTTCGTTTTGTTAATGACATCGTGCTTGTAACACCAAACCTCAGCCATGCGAAACGAATGGTTGTTGAATTTGATTACGCCTGTGGAAAAGATAGTCTTTGACGAAATCTCACATAAACTTTGCTCATGAGGAATGGATTGGTTTTGTATGCCGCATTTACGCTCAACTGAATTATCTCCGATCACTTCAGCTATGCCTACCAAGATCTCAAAATCAACATGACGAACGATTTTGTTCCAGCTCCGTGCCCACCTTTTTGTTGATACCAGGATTCCTCCTGCCTTAACATATGCATTAGTATGCATTAGAAGTCTGTTCGCTATGTAAGCAGAATGAAAGAGAATTTGGCGTTTTAGAACGAGCCATCGAAATGTAAGAGTATCCCTTACCACGCAAGTGAGAGAGGGCATCGGTAGCTGCGACCTACGTTAACGATAAAATACCAAATATTTCCGGGTGCCAAATTGCCGAAGACAGGGTGGGATGAAAATGTAATTCTTAACGACGACAGTCTGAGCACAAAGCTGTTAGCAAGTGGATTCTGCAAAATTTTAAACGCACACCGAGAAGACCACTAGTCTGAGTTTTCCAAAAAACCTTAGGAAGGAGATGTAATACTCAACGAGTCAACAAAGCCAGCAGAACCCACTGGACTACTCTTTAACCCGGCGGAAAAAAGGAGGGTTTGCTGGCGACTGCTCGAATAATCCGCCAATAAGCGTGGCGACAGGTGATACAGGTGACACGTGATAGCCGGTAATCAATCATTAAAAACCAAAAGAATTGCGATAACACAAAGAATAGAAACCCAGTAAAACTTCATATGTTTCCTAGAATCACCTGTATCACCTGTGGTCCCGTAGATCATCGAGTGACGCGAGCCAGAGCCAGTAAATATTCCATTTTTCCTTGTCGCGTGCAAGAGTAGTCCAGTGGGTTCCGCTCGCTCCAGGGACTCATCGACTACCATATCTTTCTTCTTGGCTCTTCGTGAAGAACTCTCACAATCGAGTCGGTGGTCCTCCTGCAGAGCGTTTAACATTCCGAAAAATCCGGTCACTAACGTTTCTTGTCCATCGGTTGGCATTCATACGCATTGCGTGTCCGACTCACCTTATCTTCGACTGTTTGGCCTACAAAACGGCATCTTTCATTTTTGATCGTTGACGCAGGTCGGAGCTTCGGATCCCATCCCTTGCTTCTGTGAAACGGGATACTCCTAGCATCGTCCTTTCGACTGCGCGTTCGATAACGCTGAGTGACCTTCTTTCATCGTGCTTACGTAGCGATCAGGTTTCTGAAGCATACGTTAGCGTGGTAAGTACCTTTGAGTTGAAAAGGTGGGCACGGAGCCGGGCGTTCTTCGTTTTCTTCATTACATCCTCGATACTCTAGAAAGCTCCTCAAGCCGTTGGCTTCCCTCTGCTCAACACTGGAGCTAAGCCGTTCATCATGTTGATTTCCTGACCTCGACGTAACAACATCATTCGAAGATATTCGTTCCGTTGAACGTGAATGGGGCATGCGAAATCAATCCGTTCTTCATGAACAACGGTTTTGTGAGATTTAGTAGAAGACCAATCTTTCCACAGGCTTTATCAAAGTCGGCAAGCATACATTTCGCTTGGCAAATGTTTAATGTTATAAGGACGATGTCATCAGTAAAGCGAAGATGGTTCAAGTGCCAGACGTCGATTTTTACTCTCATATTATCCCATTCCAATTTTCGCATGACCTTCTGGAGTGTGGCGGTAAATAATTTTGGCGAGATGATATCGCCTTGCCTAACTCCTCTTTTGGCGTCAATGTTAATATCGTTGTAGAATGGTGATATCTTGGTCGTGAAACTTTCCTACAGCTCACGAAAAATCTTTATGTACTGAGTAGGGACCCCATGACTGTCAAGGCCTTTCATGACTGCTTCTATCACAATTGAATCAAAGGCCTTCCGTAAGTCGATGAAAGTGAGACAAAGCGGTCTTTTGTGCTCCCGCGATACTTCAATGAGCCGTGTTACCGCGTGGATGTGATCCATCGCACTAAATCCTTTTCGAAACCCTGCTTGCTCACAAGGCTGTCCTTCGTCCAGTGTTCGGTCCTGTTTAGGACGACTCGAGTGGAAATTTTGTAAACGACAAAGGCAGATTGGGCGATAGCTACCGATATCGTGTAGGTCACCCTTCTTGAACAATAACACGATCTTGCTGGTCTTCCACTGAGTAGGGACATTGCATTCAGGCAGGCAACTTGTGAAGAGCTAAGCCAGTGTGTTTACGGAGACTGGCGGAAGGTTCTTTAGGTGTTCTCATCTTGTCCTGTCCAGATCTGATACTCTTCGATTTTTCACCGACGAAATGACATGTCGGATTTCGGAAGGGTGAACCGGTGGCACAACATAACCATCTTCCTTTCTTTCATGTGGCGGAAGGTTGATGTGGTTATCGAAGAAATCTGAGTAGTATTCGTGAATTATTTTCTCCATTGTATTTCTGGGCGCTGTAACTGTTTCGTCTGGGCATCGGAGTGAAATCATCTTGGTCTTGTAATTGACGAAGCTTCGGTGGGCTTTGCAAAAGCTTTTTCCAGGCTCTGCAGCTTCGACTACTACTGCTGCTCTTCTCTTCTCAGGATCTTCTTTGAACACCTATCTGCTATGTTTTGCAAGTTCGAACGTTAGCTCACGGTTGCCTGCGGCTACTGCGATTCAGCGCTGGCGTGTCAGCTCGAATGTTTCTGGAGACAGACGTCTCTTGGTGACTTTCGAACTCTGAGCTTTCTAAGCGCTAACGTGAAGATGTTGAACTAGCGAATCGTATTCCTCGCCGATGTTATAGACAACGGCATCTTCCCAACAGCCGACTAATGAATTGAATAAGCCCGAGACCATGGTGGTTCTGGGACTTCAGTTTTTGAATTTAGCGGCTTTTTCACCTTTCCGCGAGAAATAGAATCTTGTACGAATGAGGTGATGGTCTGGCCCCGTGCAGAATTTTGGGATAACAGCGACATCGGTTTGGCAAAATCGTCTATTTACTATGATGTGGTTGTGCGAAATCGGCGCAGCAGAAACAATTCCAACCCCTGGATTCACCTGCGTCTCAGGGAAACAAAGGTCCCTTTTGGTTACCCATTAATCTTCTATCCGCTACCTGGGAACGCGCTACCTAGCCTCGCTACTAACCAGTTCGAGATCCCTCATATTAGGGAGATCCGTGGAGATGTTTTTTAGAATACTGCAGTAATAGTACGTGTACGGTCAGCATGAAAAATGTTTTATTACGTTCTAGATGATGGCCTCAGTATGACGAGCATAGATGGTAAATACCTAGCTGTATACACTCACTCCGTACCTATTTATAATAACAGTAGTAATGTACGAGAAGCTACAATGATAGGGAAATGAGTAGCAAACGATTGAAAAGATTTGACGAAATCCTCGGATCATATCGGGCGTTGGGTCAGGTGGACAAACGCGGTGGATATTTCACCCTCCTAGCTTTCGGCTATATCCCTCTGGGAACTTCCAGCTATAGCTGTCATCACTGCGAGAATGTATTCATCAAACTCACGATGCTATCGCTTCATATCTATTCCAACAAACAGTACACTGTACAACATGGGAAGAAGATATAGTGCTGGCAGCTTTTCTTCTAGCTTTACTTGAGTAAACCTATACAAATGTTTCATTATAAAAAATAAAGGTGCACTATATCCATAAGCTTTTTATTAATACATTCATGATATATATCCACGGACATCAATGCACTCGAAAATAATCGCGCGTTTAAACGTTAAACAAATGTATCTCAGCTCATTATGAAAACTATTAATTCAAGCAAAAGTCATTAAAATCTGTTATTTCTGTCAATAAGGTATAACCACTTGTTATTCAAGATCAAACTATGATTTTTTTGAAACGAGAATATGCAATTTATTCGCTTTTCATTTCAAGCATTTCGAACTAAGAAAGGATTAAACTAAAAAGATTTTATATAATATTTGGTATAAATTGGGCTTTTTTACGGCAAATTTAAGCTTCCAGTAAAGTTATAAGGTTTATTTCCCCATTGCAGTTGCTGGAAGTCTTTCTGATAAGAATGTCAAGTCGACAATTCCTCAAGGGCTCTACTTACCGAAAAATTATTGGCAGTTGCAGAAAAATAAATTTCAGCATGAAATCTTTCAAGAAGTGACAAGCAGCACATTTTCCTTCTGATTATGAAGTGCCTATCGCCAATTACCTTATAAAATTGTTAAACATCGAATGAGTCTAGCGGGCATCACTAATTTTTTCCGTTCATACGTGTCCAATTCCAGAGGGCTCAGTGAGCTGTTTTTGCTCGCCCCATAGCAACCGCATAATGTTTTTTTTTTCGTGTGAAGCTCATTATTTGAACTGTCTATGATGTAAACGATCTACGGGTAGCTCGTTGGCTTTACTGTGATACCTTGACGTAAATTTACTCTTAAATGAGTTTCTTGATGAAAATTTTGAGCCTATTCCGAGCATGCACGATCTTGCTGAAACATGATAGGGAATCTGCTTACCTTTTTCTCAATTAAAACGCAATCAGTTCTTGAGTTTTCTCAGATTTCACTAAATAACGTGATTTTTGGGCTGCAAATGAATGTTCTGCAAACAATCGAAAGATAGGCGTGCGTGTGTGTATGTGTGTGTGTGTGTGTGTGTGTGTGTGTGTGTATGTGTGTGTGTGTGTGTGTGTGTGTGTGTGTGTGTGTGTGTGTGTGGTGCTTGTATTTATATGCGTGAATGCTTTTATGTGTGTGTCTTTATGTGTGGGTGCTTGCGTGGGTCTGCATGTATGTCTTTGAATATGCGTTGTATGCTTCGATAAACTTCAAACTCTCTCACTCATCACCGTTCCATTACAATATTTAACGAGTTGTTTCGGCTATGAAAATGGCATGCGAATTGTCAACGAATTCCTGCTAACCTTTTTCGGGAACAAGATGTGATTCTCTAGAGTGATATGAATGGAGCACAGACGATGACCAAAGAGCTTGACGAAGAAGGAAAAATGATAACACTGCGAATAAATGAAAAAAAACATAGTTCATAAAAACCTATGGTGTGAAGTAAAACAGATTGAAGTGGATTAAAACCGTCACACACGTTTATAAATTCAATGAACATGGAGGACAACATGAATTAAGAGCTGCGCAGAAAAAAGTAAAGCAGCATGGGACACGCAAGGGTCTCTCAAAAAAGTCACCAACTGACCGACGGATCTAAAGCACCGCACTCACCTTCTTGACTCAACGGCGGCCCCAACGCTCTGTTATGCAGCAGAGACGTGGGCTAATACTTCAACCACTTCCACGACCTGTCGCATTTTCCGTAAAGCGACAAACGATATTATCTGAAATATAACCGGCACACGTAAAACCAAGTCGTGCTTTCCATTTCAGACCTTCGAGAAATATCCCGTCTTCGGGATTCGGGAAAATATACATCGAATGTAAAACAGAGCTGGGCCGATCATGTCATGAGAGAAGTTGGAGATAGATGAAGGAGGAGGAATAGAGAATGGATCACGACAGGATGTAAATACAACCCTCGTCAAGATGAAAAGACGTGCTTGCAGTACGTCAGTCAAATGTATCCGAAGCTGGAAGAAATCATTAGAAGATGGGGTGGAATTTATATACGCCATCATAAACAAAATAGACCACTATCATGAAGGACAAGCTCCAAGGAGGAAAACAAACTGAATGTACAGAATAGCAGGAAAGACCTAAGAGTTTATGAAGTCAACGTAAGGTAATTTATCTCTGGTTGTCGTCGCCCCTGTGTTCCGACCGAAGTGATCTCGAACAAGCCGAAACCTCACTATGCAGCAATAGTGTTCTAAATATGTAAACCGGTTCTTCTTCTTCACTAGTCGCAATTATCTTAGTTGTTTCTAACCTACATAAAAAATAGAAGTGCACATTATGCAAAAACCATAAGCTTGGTTGAAAACTTTTACAAACGTATGATATGTCAAGACTATCCCTTTTATAACTACCACCTTTCTCACTTTTGTTCTTAATGAAAAAGGATTTAAGCAAACGTTCCACATTTAATTCTTCTTCTTCTTCCTTACTGATAACGTCCGTTAAAATAAACATTTTTATTGCAAGGATGGACAGTGTAAGAATATAAGTTTAGAAGACATGGAAAGAAATGGGTCGGACTTGTACAATTTTTAAGATCATTAAGTATCTTCATGCATGGCTCTTTGATAAAATGGGCAACCTTCTAGTGAAAGAAAAATTACTGTCGTGATGGAAGCATGAAATCTTAATCGATTTCGAAGTTGAAGATCAAAAGTTTTGGTTTCTTGATAAGCTTGCGCGAGATTGTTGCATAAGTCACTACTGTTGCTGTTTCGGTGACATCGGTTTCTTCAGAGCCGTGATTATTCGAATTGAGTTGCTACAACAGTTAGGTCCTGCGATGCGCAAATGTTCCTGGTCGCATGAACAAAAAAGGGTAAGAAAGTCATCAACCATAGAAAAGTTAAGAGAAGGCACTATTAAAAATATTGCATCACTTAGATAATGTTGAATCAATCCCGATGATGGACGATTGCTAATGGCAGAAATCGATATAACTAGCTGAGAGACAGGCGAAACGATGGACCCGCATGGTGTGATGGTGAACGCGTTACTCCCCAGAAAGGACAATAGCACATTCGTTCCCCACTACAGACACCTGCGGTCCGGAGTTTTGCAAACATCTCAGCATCATTGAAGTTATATTTCACAATATACCCTGCCATAAAAAAGAGTAGGCTGTAAATAAAACGGTTAATATTGCATTACTTTATTCTAGCTAGCATTAATCCGATTGCTACATAGTGCATTGTCACCATGAAGAAAAACAATTTTACTAGGCGATCGACCAAAAATCGTTCCTTATCCTGTGATCGTTGGAGCCGGGTCCAGCGGAAAGAACTGGGATGTATAAAAGGGCACTATTGGATGTGCTGATTCATTCGAGCAGTGCTCTTCTTCACTCGGTCCACCATGATGGGAATACGAAGAAATAACTATGGGCCCTCGACTTGAATCATGCGGATCTGAAGAAGGCGACTGCAGGGAAACGTTAACCACAATGTGGACTTGTTCAAAAAGCTAATGCGAGCTTATCAATACGACAAAACATTGCGTATCAGTTGTGAAGCAGAAGTGTAATCGACATTGAAGAAATTGTTCCGTTCCGAAAATATCGGTCTCCTCAGAACTTCTCTAAGGTTATAATATTTTACCGTAGGTCTAAATACCACCTGCCCGAGATACCGATGACGAAGTTTTTAACGAAGACAAGACTTGTTTGAATTTGATGCTCTTGGCGTCCAATGATACGAGGATACAGAAAAATCCTTCTTTAAAAAAGATGTTAGTTCTCAAATAGGATCCTTTTTGTATAAAATATCTCAAGTTTTCAACTTCCTCAAAGTTTCTTTCCAAAAATCCTCAAAAAGATGTTGTTCATGAGTTCGAGATATAAAAAGTCGAGGAAACCCAACACTAACCATGATCACAGATTACACCAAAAACTGCAGCTCCTCAAATTTTAGCTACAATGACTTAAAAAATCGATTAAAATAATGCTTTTAAAAATAAACATTGAGAAGGCAAGTAAACTAATCTGTTGTCTCAAAGCCGCACATAAGCAAATATAAATCCAAAAATTACCATATGATCGCACACCTGGAACGATGAATCAAGATAGAAGAATGCGATGAACGGGTGTGAAAAAACAACTGAAGTTTCCATTAATCGGTGATAGTTGCCAAAATTTTGGATGGCAAAAGAGTGCTTGTTTCCTGATGAAAATCTACAGCAGAAAACTCTTCCACTTGATATTCTTCAAAGGATAGGAGGCAATGTTGATTAGAGGAATGGATCCTTGACCATTTCAGAGAAGTGGTAACCAACGAAAAGTTTCGTAATTTTTCCGTTAGTGGTTTCAATGTCAGGTTAGAAAAGGACAGTGAGAAATAAGTGGAAGAGATCGGAAATTTTTGAATATGAGGTAGAAAGGAAACTATTATCTTGGGCTCCTACCAACATCACACTTCTTTCGAAGAAACAGATTTTTAAATAAAGAGGGAATACTGCCGCTAGATACGCGAATAGCTCGACGGTGTGATTCATGAGAAGGTTTCAGTCCTTTTCCTTGACGCCTCAGCCGTTCCATCGTTTTCTCAAAGACGGGCTTTCTTGTGAAGTGAGCTGCAAGCTGGGAAAGAACTACTGTATTCGCCCAAATTAAGAACAAAAAACGGGTAATAAGAACATTCTGCACAAAATCACTTCCTACATAACTAACAAGTCGAGGAAAACACAGCCAAAAACTACGAGCTACTTTTTAAAGAATTCGAAAGTTTCATTCAATAGACATCTATTCTGAACTGTTCCTCCATCGGCAACGAGAGGTAAACTGAGGTTAATCACAGGGAGACATAGATAATACGATTGGTAGTAAATGCCAGCTGTATGATATATTAGCAAGAAGATCGGCACCTTTTTCGTGTCCCAACATCCAGATTAATTCATCTGAAGCGCGAGCTAACTCAAGAACATAAAAAGAAGCACAGCTCTGAAAACAGACAGCGTCACAGCTATGTTATTTCAACTGCGAGCAAAAAGGACACGGAAATTTAGCAGCCGACATCATAAGTTATCTTAAAAGGAAAGAATACATGACAACTGGAAAAGCACCGCTACAAAAAACAACAGAAGGAATCATCTCAATCAAGGCACAATCCACTATTTGTGTACGCTATACAAGCTCCTCAAAGGACATGCAAAGGGCGCACGTGGCGTAGTGGTCGGAGGCGCCTTGCAATGCACATGGGATCGATTCTCGCGCCTCAAGCCCACAAAGCCTTCCATCCCTCCGGGAACTGCAAATTGGTACCGGACTTGTCTGGGAGGAAAGCAGGTTTGGCTCGATGCATCGGCAGGCCACCACGAGTCATTGTAAAAGCCAGATATGCATTCAATCACTTCCAGCAATATTTAATGAAGTCGAATGCATGGCGTATCCCTTATGATCAACGCTAAGAGCGACCTTTATACAAGTTTCCAGCAAAGGTTATACTATTGCGTATATAAAAATCTAGACGAACCACAACCAGTTTAAAGCATAAGATTTAATATAGGTTTTGCGGCACATCTTCACTATCAGATAGAAAATCTCTTCTGCTTCTTTAGACAAATTACAATTGCGATCTTCCCATATCAGCTCTACAATAATGTAAATATATCCATTGTTTAACCTCTCAACAACTGCTGGTTGCAGTCTGCATTGTTTGATATTGTGGAGCGAGTAAATTACGCGAGCGGCCGAATCTATCCAGGCGCAGAATCGACCCCACACCGGGACCCATCAATCCTCTCGTCTCCACGAGATTCCAGTAATGGTGCCAGACTTGTCGTGGAAAAAACCGTCTCCTCTGGTCTGCGTGGAGACGCACTGTGTCAGCTCTCAAGAGATTCAAGAGAGAATTGACATTGACAGCGTTTAGAGACATTTGTGGTAAAGACGAAAAAATCCTGAAGCAGCAGCGGAAACCGCAAGCAAAAAAATGTTCGAAAACCTTCGTGGAAGGTGAGCGCTAAAGGTCTGTATAGAGCGATGTAAGCAATGTCGGCCCACCTGAAAATAGAATTTATCTTGCCCAGAAATAATTCGGCTACCCAACTTTGAGGCTTAGTTCTTAAAAATCTTGAAATTGCGTGGCAAATCGCAGAAAGACGAGCATTCTGCATTGAACTAACTCCATATTTTGCTCTATGATTAGATTCAAAAAACTATTTTCGCTGAGCATAAGCACGCATTCGACATAAGGTCTGCATCTGACACTTATTATAATTGCACTACAACAATTTAGGCCGTCTATGATTTTTCATCAAATGAAGGAGAAGCTGTTGAAAAATGAGGAGAGCATCTGACCAAAAAGAAGTAAGTAGCTCAGCTCAAAGTAAGGGAACGCGGGCACTAAAGTCATGTTACTATCGAACTTTGCCTTTCCTGAAGACAAAACCATTTTTTTCGAATGGTACTAGTAAAGCAGACAAAGTGCTCGACAAGCTTAGCAAATGAATAACAGAAGGGTAGCACTGTGAAAAGGTAAGAAATAACCTCAACTCATCGAGAAACCATGGGGCGCCGAAAAACAGATCGAAATGAATTGTTCTCTAGCTGAATAAACTATTTCATATACCTGTTGAATATGTGCAAAAAAAAACATGGAAAATTGCATAGAAAAAAGTAATGTAGGACCTATATGGCAATTTAAAGAAACCACCAATTGACCACAACTCCAAGGATCTAAATTCTTCTACTTAATTTACCGTTGGCGGTACGGCGCTTAGCATGTGAATTGGCACCTCAACCGCGT
Source organism: Angiostrongylus costaricensis (assembly GCA_900624975.1). Classification (NCBI taxonomy): domain Eukaryota; kingdom Metazoa; phylum Nematoda; class Chromadorea; order Rhabditida; family Metastrongylidae; genus Angiostrongylus; species Angiostrongylus costaricensis. The sequence goes on along the minus strand of UYYA01004005.1, from coordinate 187,087 downwards.
CAAAAAATATGAACAAAATTCATAAACCTGAAAAATAGTATCAGCCTAGATGTAGATAAAAGCAAAAAAATCAAGTACGACGGCATAGTTTAGATTTTGGACAGATACCTCATCTTCAAGAATTTACGTCAAAGGCTAAACACAGATGGAACGGTCATGTTTTGAAATGTGTTGAGATGACGACAAAAGAAAAAAAACAGTTGCAGTGCATTAAATTAATAGGAAATTAACAACGGCATCCATAAATTGATCTAGAAAATTAGGGAATCAAAAAGGTATTATTTGGAATAGCTGTTTTCTTTATTTTCTCTTTTTTTCTTCAACACCAACGATGTCTTAGGGAGTCAGGGCCCACAGGACGAAATCTCATTTGCTCAAATGCTTTTGTGTTCGAAATACGAGCTTTCACAAAAAAATTGAATCAACACGTTCGGAAATCCGCCGAAACGTCAGTTTAATCGTGAACAAAGAATAGTAACACCTCGCGTTTGCTCAACAAAAATACGAAGAAAATCACTTGATCAATGCCGAGGTTAGCAGAAAGTCGGCGGTGGCAGTTACAACACGTTTCGTTGGCTTTAGAAAATCAGATTTTTATTATAGTAGAACAAGAGAACTGGTACAATATAGCATATACAGTGGTTTATACGTAACTTAAAAAAATCCACTATGAGCTGAGATGTACTGGCTAAAAGTCGAGATCTGCCATTACTTCTTATCAAATGGATTATACACAAAGCACGCCCTGCGTTGTCTCCTAATATTAATACGTTAGTCTCGGCTTTCTAACGTATTTACCTACGTCAGTACTGCTCTCTCTCTCTCTTTTCCTCACCTATCTCGCGGATTTATATCAAATTTTTAAAATGCATGGTGCATTGCTGTGCCATGCACAAAGAGGACCTGTGTAGCGTCATGGTTAGAAGGGCCATGGCTGGAGCGGGGTTGGATTGATTGCTGATTCGATCCCCCGCCTCGGTCTTACTAAGCCTTACTCCTTATAGGCTAGGGAAATTGGTGCGATACTGCCCCAGGAGATAAAAACACTGGCATCGCACATCGGAAGCCACAAGAATCATTGCATAGGCGAGATATGAATTCAGTCGTTTCTGTCTAATGAATTCGACTATGTGATGCTTTCCTGAAGGACCGAACAATGCCGAACATTTCATCCTTCCATAATATCTAGTATAAATAGAAAAAAAACCAATACCGTAAATTCCATCTCCGAGATATGTGAATAAAAACAAGCCTAGAAGAAGTTCATCAATTGGTGGAAAAAAGATGAACAATCTTCGCGAGATATGTTATGACTATAGGAAATAATTCTAGCTCCTCTAGTCTGTGTTCTATGAAATACGCGCATTTTGTGCAAACTATTCACACCAATTGAGCAGCGCTACCACGACCGCATGACGACAAATGTGTAAGCAATCCTAACATTTAGAAAAAAAGCAGAACTTTCTCAGCTCATTCAACAAACGAACAATGTTAGAATCAGCCTTCAAACATGAGATAAACGGAACTTGAGAGCAAAAAGACAGAACATACACTTTATACCACGTGCCAATGATTAACTTTCTCATACTTTTTAAATTGATGTCAATAGCCTTCACAATGGCATTTTAGAAAAATAGAAACAAAATAAAAAGTTTTCAGATGGAAACTGAGTTCAGAAACGATAAATGTTAATATGCAAACCTCAAGATGGTTAAAAATAATGTAAAAAATAACGTTAGCGAGTACCATATGAGATGATCCGATTTGATTGCTCGACTGACGGAACGAAGACGCAAGCAGAATCTAAGCCATATTCAGAACTCCGAAATAGAACTTAGACAACGAATCTAAGAAGCATGTAATCTCTTTTGCTGATTAATAAGAAATGTTGAACAGACTTAGGAGCATGGACTACAACAGTGCTTGTTTGTTCCTATATAAACGAGACAGAAAAACGACCCGACGGCTACCATCAGCAACACATCTGGTGCGCTAATCACCAGAACCAACATCTGGCATTAGAGTTAATGGATCTTAGTTAAAACCGCTACTAATATAATGCATACTAAAGTTGACGAGGAGTGGAAGAAATCTAGCAGCAAGTCCTATTCTATGCACTCAAGAGCTCACAGGGCCGTTATCGAACATCGTTACGTATTATTTAATTTGAAGTGATTAGGAATAAAGACGACGAGGATCCTCACAGAGATTCGAGTGCGACAAAATGAGACGAAATACGCGAATGGGGTAGAATTCTAAGCAAACACTTAGAGGAAGCACGGATAAAATGTTACATAAGCGAGAGAAAGAGGAGCCAATACAAAAAAGGGATCATAAAGCGAATTCGATGGAAAAGACTAATAGATCGTGGGACTCTGAATGTTCAACAAAGACGACTTTGTCGTTTATGTGACTTATGATTTTCTTCACATGGCAGTTTTGGCAATTATTAGCCCATAATTGAAAAAAGAAGCGATCGGCGTACTTGAGCGTTCGTATATTCTCATCAAAGGCACTCGTCAGCTTTTGTAGATTGGAAGAAGCAAGTTACTCATAGGTCGGGGTAAAAAAATTTTCTCGACCCCAGACAGATGGAGATAGATAGAGGACAGCTTTGTTGGATCAGAACAGGGTTAACCCAAGACTTTGTAAGTATTGAGTGACACAACTACCACTGTGCAACTCTCGCCATTTGCTTTTCTTTAGGCTTCTTATTTTCTTAGGTACCAACGTAATACGGCTACCAAAAAATAATAGCCACTTATTGAGAAAAAAAACCGCTGGATCGGAAAATGTGTTACATGGCAACTCTCTGCAGCTTCCAAAAGACGAGAAAAAGGAAGGAAGTGAAGAGTTTATGGTAACAAAAATGATTATTAATGGAACGTCAAGAATAAGTGGAGCCCGCTTTTCCGTGCTCTACAGGAAATCGAAAAATCAGTGAAATAATTACGTAAATGCGTTTAAGAGAACAATATGATTAATTATGAATAAACTCAAGAGCTGTAGAGAAAATTTCATGCGAACTCAACAAACAGCAGCTCAGGTCATGTCGAAGGGACATCAGACTTCACCATCACCAGGCACCTCCTCCTGGAAACTCTTCACATTCAGCCGGTAGGTTACACCAAACGAGTTTTTCTCACGAGATGAAAAAAGTTGAAGAAAAACGAGAGTAAGATGACGGATGAAGGTTTTCGAATAATCGAGAAAGGATTTCATTCCGTAATGAAGAGCGTCGAGTAGTGTGAACGTCAATTAGTCAACAGAATAGTTGGAAGACAAGCAGAAATTTAACAAATGAACAAAAAACTTTGTTCCAAGTTTATTTTTTGCTGTTGTTATCGACAGAGAAATTTAGAGGTCTCAGTTTTGCTGAACTTCTGCAATGTAACGTCGTTTTGATTAGTAAAGAGCCTTGTTGATTCTATAGAAATGTGTAATACGAGAAAAAAAAAGGAAGAAACTGTTCTCCACCAATGATTAGATTTTATAAAGAAGTAGCAAGCAAACGAATGAAATAAATAGAATGCGAATGAACCAAGGAAATTTTATGTCGAAAAATTGCTTGAACAGATTGTAAACGGAAGATCAAGAATAAAATTTGGAGAGGAAAGTAACCACTTCAAGCTTTGATAGATTGTAAACGGTGTTAAACGAAAAGTTTGAGAAAAGGAAAGGCGTACAGTAAGTAAATTTTCTAAATACATATCTGATCGATGAATGAATCAGAATGAATTCATCTCCATTTCAAGAGAAAAATCAGTTTTCCCTCAGTAAACTACAAGCCTATATGGCTGAGTCTCACGAGAGCTGGGCTGCTGCCAATCACATTGCTTCAACTTGAAAAGAAAAAAAAAGAGGAGAAACGCTTTGAGACGAATGACTGGAGTTTTCTACCACCGAATAGATAGAGAAGCGCTGAGACGAATGACTGGAGTGCTCCACCACCGAATAGATAACACCAATTGATAATCTATTCCGAAAACAGTACAACAGTTAAAGAAAACAAAAACGAGATGACTGATCTAAGTAAGGCACACAGGAAATTATCATCGACGGATAGTAACGTTATTTTTTGTTGGAAATGTAAAAGGATTCGCGTCTCAGTCTTTTTTTTCAGAAGAAATGAAAGTTTTTCTGAGACAGTGGGAAGGAAGCGTTGCGAAAACGCTGAAAAAAGAATTCATAACGCTAGTCGGCATTAGAACTAGGACAAGCTAAGAATACAGAAACTCGCACTTTGTATGAAAACAACGCGTAAATTTCAGGAGTTTCGCGACTTCATTTACACAAAGGCATTATTGTAACAGGCAAAAGATACCAAGTAAAGTGTAGCAGTTCAAACCACGAATATTTACAAACGCTCAAGTGCGAAACGAGAAATCCTTTGAAGCTGTTGATTGAAGGCGAACACAAAAAAATGAATGTGTCAACAACGAAAGCAACGAACAATACCTACACCTTCACTGTTAAGTCGTTTGCGTGGTTATTTTTGAGCAAACGTTAGAGAAGGATAACGAACAATAACAGAAACATATAGCAACAATGAGGTGAATGGGAAAATGTGCGATTGAGGATGGACATGCAGTGCATTTGTTGGTGTTATACAGCTTATAAGTACGATAATTAGAGCAATTCTTCGTTTCCAATAATGTAACGCACTTGGATGCTGGAATTAAACGGCATAGAACTACGGGCGATTTGAGTGGAAAATATAAAGCACTGCGTATAAAGAGGATAGAGGCTACACGAAATGTGAGTGCACTGGAGAAAAACCACTCCGAAATCTCCGGCATCCAAAAAATTCGAAAAAGAATTCAATTTATGTAAGAAAGCACGCCCAGACTTTAAGGTGATGCCATCCTGCCATTAAGAAAATTAACGGAGTAACGCGTTGAATTATCATTTAAGTTCTTTTTTCTTCATGAAACGAGTCATGAAATAGAAGAAACTTTGTTGAATTCACGTTTGATGGACAATAATTACGTTCTTAACTCTTTTATTTACTGCCTTTTTCTTTTTAAGAGCAGGTTACATTGCGAAATATAACTCGTATGAAATGCTAAGATATTTGCATAACACCGGACCACAGGTGTATGCAATGGAGAACGAACACGCGCTGCTCCCCGGTAAGGACAACAGCGCGTGTTCGTTCTCCATTGCATACACCTGTGGTCCGGAGTTATGCAAATATCTCAGCATTTCATACGAATAGTTACGTTGTTATCATTCACCACAAAAGAATATGGATTCAAGAGATTTGCTCTCTACTTGCCGCAGCCGAGTTGACTGGGGCGGGTGCGAATTGAGGGTAGCGCAGTAGTTAGCACACCGGCGATCAGGAGGCAAAAGCGCTCGTTTGCATTCCTACCCAACACTCTCCCCAATCCGCGTGGGATCACTCTAACCCGGTTATATGGAAGATTGCAGAAAGAATCGACTTGACCAACACTTTCCGACGTTCATAAAGAAAATGCAACTCTCAGGCAGCATCCAAAACATCACCGCGGGATGTTCGAAGAACACTGTGTAGAGCGAATGAGAGGAAAACGAATGCAAAAAGTGTTCGGATCCGCACACCACGAAATGTGATGAAGTCTTGTGTCTTGTGAAAAAAAATATTTCGTCTGTATCCAATTATATTTATGCCTATGTGCAATAAATGTGCTTGCTAAGGGTATACTGATATAAAATCTACTAGGCCAAACGCTTCAATAACACTTACAAAAAGACGAAAAACTCTACGGCAATTACACGATCAACAGCTTCTCGAAAAAACGCACCGCTTTTTACGTGACTGTCAATGAGGAAGACTAGAACAGCTGATTATAGTCGACTATAGATTGTATATCAGTATACCCTTCCAGGCTCTGAAGAAGGCGATACCGCCGAAAGGTCAGCTGCTGTTGTGTTGTATTGTGTTTCTCTATGGAAGTAAATGTATGCTGTTTAACAACCTCGCGATTGCTGAACAAGAAAACAACGCATTCATATTCCAATGCTCAGGTTAATAGAAAGTTGATCCTGGGAACTGTGCTTGCTAACTTTTACATGGTATTCCACACGCCGATTCTAACACCCAAGTGGAATATGGAAATCCATTCGAGGTCTCAAATAAGCCTTATACCCATGCCGATTAAGCTCAACTAGCGATCGAGTATACCTACTTCAGTACCTACTTCAGTACCTACCTACTTGCTGGAACCAGGCAGCTTACTACTGGGAGATCTTCAGCCAAAAAAAATTTAAAAATACAAAGCCTCGTACGGAAAGTGCGATAAGCTCGTTGTTTGCATCAAAAGATATTAGTTCACTAATCATGTCTACCATAAACCTTAAACAAAACTAAATAATTGATTGTTTAAGCTACTTAACGATTAATGGTATTTCAGGAAACTGCGTGATAGCCAGTCCCAGCGCGATACGATAAGCATTCGACTTCACCAAGCATCGTTGGAGATGATTGAATGCATAGCTAGTCTTTACATTGATTCATCGTGACGTGCCGATGTATCAAGCAAGTGCTGCTATACTCCTAGAAAAGTCTGATACCAATTTGCCTACCCCGGAGGGTCGGATGGTTGGGTAATCTTCAGGCGCAGAGATTGATCCCATGTGTATTGCAGGGTGCTTGCGACCACTGCACTACACGCGCCGTTCGAATAGGTAATAGAATAAATACGGCATAGCCAATCAGTGACGAACAGGACACAGATTAACAAATGATTTGGTAGATATACGAACTTTCGTCAAGTACATAGATTTGAGATATAAGAGATTTAAAGAGATAAAAATGGTTATGTAAGGATGAGAAACCATGCCAGCGTCATCTTTGAAAATTTTATTCTACGATTTTGCTGAACCTTATCCAAAAGCTCATGCATATTTATAGGTCTGTTGAAAATGAAACGTTTGATTGTCTTGTCTGGTTAAGTCGACTGAGAAGAGGTTAGCGACTCCGATACTTTCATCAACTCGCTGGTCGTTGAATGAGCACTTCATAAAAATGAATTTTTTAAATCGGAAAAAAGAAACCATCTGATTTTAAAATGTTAACGTTTGTGAATATATGAAAATGGCTAAGCAGGTTAAAAATCAGCAGTGTAGGAGCAGTAAAGCGAAAAAGTAACTTCTTCGAACTGCTCTAAAGGTCTTCTAATGACAAATTCTTTTTACATCTTACATGACCCATCATCACATATACTGTGCTCATCTCAGAACTTCTTGCATTCGATTCGTTTTCCATTCATTCATTCATCCACTCATTCATCGCTCACAAAGGTCCTCGAAAATTTCGCGTATTGTTTGATCTGCTTGAGGATTTCGTCGTGTTTATGAGAATCGTAGATTACTGGGGTCCAAGCGATTCTCCTTGCTATCTTGGGGAACGTGAGGTCATGGCGCTCCCACGCGGATTGGAGAGGAAGGCGATCGAACTAGTGCCGCTGCTTACTCTCCGCTATCCCCGCCTCAGTGACCAAATTCACTGAATAAGAAAGCAGATGACGGTATTTACCTAGCTATGGAACATTTTCCAGCTTGGTCAGAAGGAAAACTATTGTTTTTCATGTGTAAGCGATATCCCAAACATTTGGAACTAGTTAAATTTCTGGTACCGGTGGAACTAGTAAAGAAAAAGTGGCGGAACGATGAAAGAGCTTTTATTCAAAAAAAGAAAAGATGAACTGGTATACAAATGCTTCTAGGCTTAGGCGGTTGTTACGGATAAAAATTCCTAGTGTTCGATGATTGAGATTTGTTAAGATAGACTGATCTGCTACAGCATAAAGACTTTAATTGAATCTGCCATATACTCACTCCAAAGGGAGTGTGTAGGTGAACTCGACAGAGTCTCACGTTTTCTGCCAAAAAACCAGCCGTCGGCTGCAACCATACCCACCCAGCTATCGATTCGGTTCTGCCATTGATCTTCTACGAGCGTTAAAAGTTTTGTGACAAAAAAAAAACGAATTATAGTAGAAGGAAACAATATTCGTTGTCTTTGTAAATGCTGTTTCACCGACACGGGCTTTCCTACTGCAGAGCTGTGCGAAAAAGTCGCGTGGCACACATAGAGCTCCGAGTTTACAACCATTCATGACCATGTCAATATACGTATGTAGTGTTAATGTAATAAATATAGTATTGTAGATGAGCGTTAATAAAAATTGATCCAGGAATAGATCAACTCTTATCGTGGAAAGGAAATCTGGCTATTAGCCACAAACACATAGGAAATAGGTCGGAAAATCTCACCACCAAATGCGATATGTGGATGGGGCGTAAAACTACGAAATAAATAATCATTGAGCGGATCATCGTTATCGATTTGCTAAAGACCGATGAACACTCTTAACGTGGTCCTGGAGAGAAAGCAGCGTTCTGGCTTACAAAAGAGTGAATCCATTAGTGCTGTAATTGTGGAATGTATTCGTACGATAGCAAAATGAGAAACATGGTGATGAATGCATCATAAATCGTCCACCCAAGTATGAACCTCTTTATCACAAATCGTCAGATGATTTGGTATTAATCGATGAAAATAATACCAATAGGTATTCCTGCGCGCGGATTTATAAAGAAACGCACATGAGATCAATATTAAAGGTTTAATTGGGGAATATGTTGAGTTCCTCTAAAGCTGCCAGTATGAGTTGTCCAGTATCCTTCTCACGTTGCTGTGTGCTGTAAACCCAAGCTTTGGTTGTGGTGATTTCACCGATACAATCATCAACAACACATAAAAGAATATTTTAAAAAAAGTGAGCTTACATATAAACGCGCACGCCCACAATTTGGTAGATATATGCACACATACTTACCTATAGTTTTATATTCGGATGCTATTCAACCATAACTTTTGTTGTGCAGTGAAATTAAACAGTGCCACTTAGGTTCTCAAATTCTACGGTTTATGCTCTGTTCATATGAATCAAGTCCTTCATTTTCATTAAGTCTTGCACGATCCTCAGTCCCACATCGGCCAGCTGTACTGAAAGGCGTTCCAGTTGAAATCACATAGATGTAACACCGCCAATGCAATGACAGCAAGCCGAAATCTGGTGCCTGATAATTGATGTACACCAGAATAGACACCATTTCGGGTCATTATTCGAATCTCCTATTGCACATTATTTACTTGAATATATTGTATTCCACAGCAATGTTGCATTGAAGGTTTAATATAAAAATTTTCCCTCGGAGTCCCGTGAAATCTCCGGTAGCCTATTCTTTTCTATCACAGATAAAATTACCACGTTATCATCAAGTTCCTTTCAAGACAAAGGTTACTTCTAATATTGGTATTATTCTACCTGAGCTTTCAAGTGGAAATATGTACTCCGCAGATCGGTTGGGGAAGACCTGGTAGTGGTATTAAACCTGGCCCCGCATCACGATCCTGCACTTCGAAACACCACTTAGTCACGGCGAAGCAATAAACTGCTGACTAGTGCTGCACACTGCCTGTTTATTCATTCATTTATGTTCACGCAAATTTCGTAGTGTTGTTTGTATCATAAGCAGAATAGAATACGAAAATCTAGCACGAGTAGAAAAAATGTTTAGTTCGAACAAGCACATTCGACTGTAAAGAGGACATTTCAACGTGTAATTAGTGAATATTTGAAGAATATGCTTTGAAGAGAAGGGAAGAGAAATCCATGCACATTTATCAATATAATAACTTGTCAGCTTCCATCCAGTTCGTTCTCTCCTGGTTTTCGCTTGTTTTTAGCCAATTCATTAATGGGAGAAAGATGTTGAAGATTTGGAAGACATAATATCAATGTTTCACCAGTATTTATATGTGCTAACTTTGTAAGGAACGTAAGGTTTCAAAAATCTAAAAGCCAAAAGAGGTCTCGTTGACTTTTACTGGTAAAAACTTGTATTCCACTCTACAGAGAGTGCCTCCCTATTCACCAATGAAGTTTTAGGCGATGGTATTCATTGTCAGCTATTTCCTTTAATTCAGGCGAACGATGGACACAGGAACATCTCAGAGAAAAACCGCGGGCAAAAAAAAACTACACGCAGACGTGTAGCAACGTTTTGAAGAGGCAGTTGCATGAATATTCCAAATGCCCACTCGGCCGGTGCAACGTAGAGGAGCATCTTGATCTGAACAAAATCTTTTCGTGTAACATATAGCAGTTTCAAACGATCCTCTACCTACAGATTAGGATTAATATTTTGAGAATTAAATGGAATGAGGTTTCATTTCATAATACATAATGATGGCCTTAGAAGAGAAGAAGAAACAACTGCGCTTGAACTTGAACAACTTGCTACGGTACAAACCGCCTGAATAACCGCTGCGCTGAAAAAGGTCATACCGCGAAAATGTTAGCCATAATGAACAACTGTCAAAATTTCGTTCAAGCTTATCAACAAGTCAAAACATAGAGGTTTTACTTTTCTGCTGCAGTAAAAGTTTATTTAAACGTCATAAAGCTGTAAAAATTTCAGCTATCGACGATGAATGGAAAGAGCTTACATTTCCTTATAGGAACTTTGCAACTTACTTTTTCTTGACACTTACCTCTAGAAAACTTTACAAATGACAAAAAAAAATATTTTATAATATCCCTAGTTGCTGAAATCACATCAAATAGCACAATTTCTGATGTAGTGAGAGAAAAACGAAAAACGACTCGCTTAACAATCCTGTACCAATTTCAATTTCAACGGAAGCTTTTTCATTAGTATACGTTCATTGCTAGAAGGGTGCGTAAAGGGCAGAAGCCACTTGTAATATACACACGGTCTGTGGCTCTTTTGATCCTACGGCTCAAGCTCACCAAGCCCCCCATCCATTCAGGGCTGGAGGGTTTGCACCAAATTTTTTTGAGAGGATAGCAGTACTGACATAAAACATCGGTTGGCCACTACAAGTTACAATAATATAGACCCGTAATGCATTAAGTCAGCTGTATGAAAATGGATGAAGCTCAATACAGCACGTGTCACTCAGGAAATGATAAACAAGAAACGCTTTGTCTTTTTATCACTGTTCAAAATTTTGTACGAATTAACTGAGCAGGAAACGAATCCGGGGTTTGCACGTATGAAACTGTGCCATCACTAAAACTGGAAAACGATTACAGCTGTATTACCTTAATCCTTATATTTGATTTAATATCAAACTGCTACCATTGGTGCTTCCTGAACGATATTCGTCCACAAACTTCCGATCTTCCTTCAGTTTGACATATTTGACGCTATTATCGCGAACTTCTTCCAAGCACAATGAGCAAAATAATAGAAGCCATTTGTGTTTCATATATTGCTGTCGCTTTCCTTGTTGCGTTACAAAAAAACTGTTCAAAACATCGACCATGATGCCAAAAAAGTTGGGGATTTCCTCTCCGTTTAGTAAAACTCTCTGTATAGTACAATTCAAAAACATTCGAGTGGTGTTCATCATCACAAGAACATGCATCGCACGTCATCACTTCTAAAAGACTGTTATGTTAAGTCTATAATTAATATTAGACTGGATTTTGAAGGATAAATGTAGACGAAAATAATTTTTTAGAAGAGTGAGCTCGAATTGCCGGAAATCGAATGCCGATAGAGATGATGACAAAAACCGCTAGGTGCACGTGTAACAAATGACTGCGGACATCCTCTGACAAGATAGAAATTACAAGAAAGCCTTCTCAAAAAGTTACAAATTTCACCATTGGGAGACGTTTTCTCTCTCGAGAATATTTTGAAAGGATCCAACGATAAGTAGATGAGGTCTTCACAAACTACTCAGTTATGTAATTAGTTAGTAGAATTCGTGTAGAAGTTTGTTATCAAGATAGTTCACATAGCAAAGTACCAGATTAAAATTACGAAACGTCAACAATACGCTGGTGCTTCGATCGCCTTAAATTATGCGACCACAATAAAGAAGTTCGTGAGTGTTTCAACGACATTTCACCGACCGAACAGTTGCGGCTGAACACATACACGTTCAGGAATAAGCAGCTACCACGAACCCACGACTTGGAATAAGACACGTCTATGAATTAACAAATGCATAAAAACAAATAAACATGAATATATGTACAGCGTAGCACCCAAATAAATAGTTTGCTGCGTTTCTTTCCTCTAAATTCTTATTCTTTTTAAGAAAACAGAAATGCACTAGAATTCATCTCCTTCAATGTTCATTAAGAACTTCTGACTTTGAGCTAAGAGTTCAATTACACGCAGAATCCCCGCCTCTTCCTGTATTTTGTACTAAGAATTTCGCTTGCATGAAAAAAGTAAATGAATCCCATTGTCGCACTTACATATAAAAGAAAACAGTTGCTGAATGAAAAGTCATAGCCGTTATGATGTGTACATAAACTTGTTCTCCTAAGGACTCGGATTTTGCATTCAACAAATAGGAGGAATTAAAATATTTGCAGCTCGACGCATCGTCACTAACAAGGAATGTAAGGAAAAATGAAAGCTTATCAATTTATAACACAATCTGTCACCGTGCACTTAGTTTTAAAGAAAAAAAAAGCCTTTGAAAGCTCAAAGGATCATAAGAACAAATTTACCGTTTAGTCGATATGGAAGAAACTACTTCAAATTTTAGTTAAAGCTTTTATCCAAGGAAAGAAATTGGGTTAAGCCAGAAGATCCTTTTAGTGACTCCAAAACCTTCGGACAAATTCTATTAAAATTGAAAGAAGTCCACCAATTCTACAGACGATGAGTTGCCGAATGATTTGATGCTAGATAATTAACGAAAAATAAATAAAGGAAAATCCTGGCAAGATGACTAACTCGTTACCAAAAATTTCAGTGAAATATTCATACTCGAAGTGAGTACTTAAGATGAACTAATTGAGTCGAAGAACAATTTGAACAAGACAAAACTCGCCCGCCCAAATGTGTCCTTCACAAAGGAACACAAAACACCTGCGAGCGTAATTCATGATAGTTATCCTAGAAAATCTTAAGTTGTTTACTAACCACAATAACGAGTTTAGTTTACATTTAAGATGCTAGTTTTGTTTTCACTTTTTTTTCCTACAAATTAGAAGAAGATTTAAAACTATTAGATCTAATCAGTATATCCTTCCAGGCTCTAAAGAAGGCGATACTGCCGAAGCGTCAGCTAGTGTTGTATTGCATTGTGTTTCTCTATGGAAGTAAAAGCATGCTGTTTAAAAACCTAGCGATTGCTGAACAAGAAAAGGAGGCATTCATATTCCAATGCCCAGGTTAATAGAAAGTTGATCCTGGGAACTATTAAATCTAATATTAACCGTTTGAAAATTCGGGAATGGCAGTCGACTCAGTCATGTTAAAGTCCTTTTTATTGATACATAGAAATTTTAAACACTCTTCTTAAATCATGTTCTAACAGTCTCATTGGTACTTTCGAAACAACGAGCTGTGACAACTGGATAACTAGTCATTCAGACTCAGTGATATGAATGAGGTTTGCATGCGAGCTCATATTCATGAGCCTACTTATAATGCTAGAAATGAGAAATAATTATGAAAGATTCCATGGAGAAATAGAAGCCCCACGAACTCTTCTGCACCACCCGTATTACCAAATAATCATTCATGTAATAAATCATTTTGCAATTATCGAGTGACTGGAAACGGCATCAAAGCGTCCTCAGTTCATCTCAAACACGCAGATATTCATCAAGCTCGATGGATACGAAGACAATCATATTTCTCGTATGACAACGTCAACTTCTAGTATTTTTATCGGGATGATACCCATTTGCATGTGTGGGTCCCCCATTGACTAGATAAATTCATGGATAACTTGTTTAGATCTGCCGGTAAGTGCGCAAGCTTCTTTACTGTAGCTAACATCGAACTGCTTCCTATATAATAACCTTCCGAAAGCATGGTTTTTGCTAAAATGACGTTTTACGTAGGGAGACTTTAACACGTTAACATGGATATTGTTATTTGCCTTTATTACTCAGATATAAATCAGGCCAGCTCTTCAGGGAAAAGATGCTCATTTGCTTAATGCAAAATGTGTAGAAGCAAATACTTGCTTGCTTTTGATCCACGTCCAACCCCTATCCATAAAATGTGAACGCGACATATACTCGGGCCACTAAACGCCTGGAGGTCACTCAAGTAGGAAAATTCAGACGAGATGAGTCACTAAAGAATATTGCCATAGCTTCTTCTATTTAATTGTTGGCTACACTATTTAGAACAAATTCAGAAACTGAAACTGAGAAAATGGTATGTGGAATTTAAGAGAATACTCCGCATTTACGTTGGAACACATACTGTTAAACTAGAAAACAACATCATCAACTTGATTGATATCCAGCAAACATTAAACAAGTTCTCCCATATCATTCTTAGCACTCAGAAATAATGTGAACTTATCGCATCATGAAAACATTTAACATCGATCGATAGGGCTTAAAATGTTAAAAGTCTGAAACGTGAAAAAAGTAAGTCGGCACAAAGTCTTGGAAATATAAGAAACGATTGAAGTGGTAAGCTCTCGAGTAAAATGTATCTTGTTAAACTCTGCATACAAAAGAAATTGGAATATTGCGGAGAATTACATAAAAGTGCTATGGAGTGCTGAAAAGGGCACGAAAAATCTACCCTGCAATGAGCGCCGGATGACACTCGCTCGTGGTGGTGCTGCAAGTCACCACAAGTCGGTCTTGGGAGGAAAAACAAAGAACGGATAGAACGAATTGAACTTGTTCACTGTTTACTATGGCATTCATTGATTGAGTAATCCAAAAGAAAGGTATTGTCGCCGCTTTTTCCCAAAATTGGTAAATAACCGAGGTGCATGGAATAATGCTATTTGTGAGCATAAACACAATACGAGATAAAGACAACATTGAGATACGTGCAAATCGTTGAGAATGCAGTGACCACATGAGCACTGTCGGTAGGTTATGGTCTCATTACGTTTCCAGAGGGAATCGGACGTATTGGAAAATTCGACTCCTGTATCACTTATCATTAACGAACACTTGCAGTTCCAGTGGCGATCATATGCATTTTAATGGCATCGAGTGCGTCAATGAACGATTGATAATGATCGTATGTAGCTGTCGCTGACAACTGTCGACTATTAAAATGTGGGAGAGTGAGCTCGTGTCAGTCGCCAGCGGTCAAACCTGCCATAGCTTGCCGGTGTTCATGTCTTCGACGATTCCAAGAGTGGAGTAACGAACCAGTAAACAGTTCTACATAGGTTTTATGTCTACCACACTTTTACAACCTATAGCAGTTTTCTATGATATAAAAGCTGTAATAATGAGAACCGTTCTTCAAGTTTTAAGAAGACCCACCCTACTTGAAAATCAACTTCACATACAACAGGATCAAAGGAATGCGAGCTGCGAGAAACAGCGTCCAAACGAACTGCTGACTAAACCCAAACATAAATATGGGACTATAAGTTCCTCCTTCTACTCGTGATGGTTTGCAGCTTCATTATGAACAAAAGTTGAGAGAGAATTCAACAGAAACCGAGAGAGAGCCAACAAACAGCAAACCTGCGCCGCCGAACAGTATGCTAAGTTTTTCTTATAGGGCTGTATTCTCAAAAAAATTGTAAAAAAAGCAGCCTTCTTTGAAAAATGCAATATTTTTCTTATCGCTCTTACCCGCAGATCCTCTCTGAAAGCTCTAGTACAGAAGGAGACGAAGGAGGCTTGTTGGTGGTCATTCCAACCACTTGACATTTTGCAAGACTAGAATTTAGGTCACATCCTTACAATAAATCTGCAGTGGCTTCAGAAGGCAAAGCTAATGTTATTTTTATGCAAAAAATGGAAAGAAATAACACATATGACCCGGATGGTGTAGTGGTGAAGTGCGCTGCTCCCCGGTAAGGATAACAGCGCGTGTTCGTTCTCCACTGCATACACCTGTGGTCCGGAGTTTTGCAAATATCTCAGCATTTCATACGAGTTATAATTCGAAACATAACCTGCCATTAAAAAGAAAAAGGCAGTAAATAAAAGAGTTAAGAAATAACACAGTTTCTATGACTTTTATAGTTTAACCGATAAAAGAATAAAANGGTGTAGTGGTGAAGTGCGCTGCTCCCCGGTAAGGATAACAGCGCGTGTTCGTTCTCCACTGCATACACCTGTGGTCCGGAGTTTTGCAAATATCTCAGCATTTCATACGAGTTATAATTCGAAACATACCCTGCCATTAAAAAGAAAAAGGCAGTAAATAAAAGAGTTAAGAAATAACACAGTTTCTATGACTTTTATAGTTTAACCGATAAAAGAATAAAATAGCTTTGCAAAAGCAGCAAATAAACAGAGTTTGCTTAACTTCATATCTCATAAAAGTAGATATCTTAGTATTTATTCTGCGTGCAGATCAGCAAAGTTCCATAAAAGCTTAACTCTTTTGAAGCAAGGGATAAAAGAATAACGCTAGCGACGTTGTCCAATCCCTGAGGGATGCGCCGTGCAATCAACTTCATCAAGTATTGTTAGAGATGATTGCATGCATATCTGGGTTTCGGTGGCCTACTGATGAATCGAATCAGTGCTACTCCCCTCTCAGACAGATCTAGTTCTATCTTGCTAACCCCGGAAGAATGGAGGACGTGGTGATCCTGGGGTGCGGAGTCAAACCCATGTGTATTGCAGCTCCCCTCTAACCACTACGCTACACGCGCCTATCTATACTATTACGTAATACAAATGAAACCTTCTTTGTGCAGAATTAGGACACATAGTAAAAAAGTAAGAATCTTTGTTGGCAGACGAATTAATGCACAGATGTGCACGTACTTCAAAACGAATTTTATAATTACAACAAACAAGCCATAACTGCAAATTTTAATCAAAACTGACGAAAATACCCTAAGTGACGCCAAAATATGTTATGCATTTAAACGTAGATGAAAAGGAGGTAGAAGATTCTACAAGGAACGAAGTCATACAAAGTTTTCTGACTACTTTTACAATACAAACAAGCAAAATCAACAGAATAAGGCGATAAGGCGTGGCACTGCCGTTGTCATCTGTGTAACCGCCCAGCAACGTCAGTTTTTTCAAAAACAATGAACTGTCGTTAATGACACAGAATCTCAAAAAATAAGTGTTTTCCTAAAATTAGTAGATTGGGAAAAGTGATATCAGTGGTAGATTCTGAAGAAAGTAGAAGAGTGATTGATATGGGTCAGTTGTGAACGAATGGAAGGTGACGGTTCCAAAATGCGATGGCACAACGGCAGTTCCTTGTGAATAGCGTCCATTGAAAACTTCGTTCGTGCTCTTCATTCCAATAAATGATAGACAACAATTAGCATGCAGTTGTGAATGTTTTGATTACGCGCTGTAACGTGTGCGTTGCTGACTAATTTGCGCGCAAATGCACTGCATGGAGCAGTGACGCGATGAGAACAATCAGTTTTTCCGTAGCTCTCGCCGAAAATTTTTAGACGACACAAGAAAGTGTTCAATGTTCAGATACTCAATCCACACTACGCTTAAACCACTGATTACTCATAAATTGAGCTTTTACTCTACGCAATCTTCACCGGCGAACTGGTTCCTCAGTGTTGAACTATCGCCCACGTGCGTAGCTTTATCCACCAGATATGGCCTAGCCAAATAAAAGGAAAAGAATGAGCTCGATGTTATGCAAGTTATCTTAGCAAATCAGAAAATGAATTTTCCGACTAGCGAATAAAAGCTTACTGAACAAACTGCAGTGGGTATCACATGTTTCGAACCTATTGAAGTCATCTAAATATGGTACATACAGAAACAGCTGGAAGAACTTATTAGAGGTTAAAAACGATGAAATTTCACAAATAGAAAGTACTAGCTAACTCCAAAACCAGAGGTGTGAACCACCGAGTGTTGCCTACGATATTACCCATCATCTATTCTTTCATAATAAGCAGACACGAGATGCTTAACAACAAGATTTATTAAGCACGATAAACCATTGGCTGACGTTTTGGAGGTTTGTTCATCGGAGCCTGAAAGAGTCAAATTGACATACAGTCTAGTCAGTCAAACCTTTTCATAAGCTCATCAGGAAAAAACTCGGTACATAATTTTTTATTCCCTTTCCTCTTAAACACGATGCTCCTCTTTATCGTCTTTCATCTGAAAAGCGATTCAGAAGTCAACACCGAAGACTGAACATGGAACGAGTTGAAGTGGCAAGCAGCTGCTTTTAAACTATCAGCTGCTAAAACTTTAATCAGATACATGCCTAGTTTTTTACTTACTAAAATACATAAGTTAGTATCCACTGATGAACTTACCCCTATTAACCCTTCGAAGTTCATGGTTAGACCTATCACCATTTGTGAAGACTGGACCACGGATAGAACAGCTTGGTTTACAAAGGTAACTGTTACCCAGTTCCTGAAACGCATTCTAGCTCATCTCATGAACACCTAAATGTTCTTAGGTGGTCAACGTAACGCTCCTAACAGCGCGTATGTGAATGAGTGCTTCGTGTCCATCTGCGAGCTCCTTATAAAGAAAGATAAAAAGGTGAGCGTTTAAGAAAAAATGTTTGTTACGCGAATAAAACTTTATGCATCAAGTTATTTTTTACCGAGATTATGGAAGTGTTTGACAGAGTAGATTGTATGTTAATTTAACTTTTCGAGGCACCGAAAAAGCGAAACTGCAGGAACCAATGGAAGTATTTTCCTGAATAAATCTTGCTGTCAACAATGTCATGTCTCTTCATCAGCAAAACCTCGAATTGTTTGATCAGTGCCCACGTTAATAGAAAGCCGCTCTTGGGAATCAGTCAGTGTTATTGTGAAGCACATTCGTATTCTATTTGCAATTTCGCCATGTGAAAAGGGTAGAATTCCACTAGACAACAATATTTAAAATCCAGCAAAAGGAAAAGCTTGGCAATCTGGTCTAAGTAGTCGAACGCGCTATGATTTGAGATAGGATGAAGGGAAGGAGTGGTTCGTCGGAAAATGCGACATTTATGTAGAAGACAGCACACTACATCATGGTATGCATTCTTCGAAACTCATAGCATCAATGATACAGATAACTATCGCTAGAAATTAGCAGTGGTAGATTTAGACAGTCTACGTAAATATTTAATGTGTCACTGATGCAACTACAGTACTTTTGAGACCGCGATAGCATAAATGTGTACTGTGAGCGATCGTCGGAATTCGCCACCGCAGTGAAGTCTTCCATAATCAAGAACGCCAAAATAGTGCGACTAACACTGCTAATGCCTTAACGACACACACTTGACACTTGAACGGCTCACCCCCACTGGTTGTGCGGGCCCCAGCACAATCGCCATTTATCGTAGATTCGCTGGTTGGGCCATTGTAGTTCCCTGGAATCCCGAGATCAGCCTGGCCAAAGTCTGCCCCAGGTCTTCACTACCACAAACAGTAGCTGCCCTTGTGGATCAGAGGGTGATTTGCCACCATGCGA
Organism: Angiostrongylus costaricensis; assembly: GCA_900624975.1. Taxonomy (NCBI): domain Eukaryota; kingdom Metazoa; phylum Nematoda; class Chromadorea; order Rhabditida; family Metastrongylidae; genus Angiostrongylus; species Angiostrongylus costaricensis. The sequence continues at coordinate 167,669 of UYYA01004005.1, read as the reverse complement.
CTTTGACACCAGGACGGTGGCGGACCTTGGTATTGGTTTACTCTTAGTTAAACTTCCTGATGGAAACGCTGGAGCCCTTCTCAGCTTGGGAGACCTTCCTGACTGATGAATTCCCTTGCTGTACATCGTAGTCCGACACCCAGGAACACCTCCCAGCCACAATGAGGCGGTAAACCGCGGAGAGGAAAATCGTTCTAAATAAGATTGATAAGCTAATGGAAGAAAAACTATCGGGCCACAAGAATAAACAAAGTTTCGAAAATAGTAAAATTGATCACATCTACAAGATATGAGACCAACGAAAACACTACAGGTGTTTGAAAAATCAATGGAATCTCGAAAATTTTATATCATTGCGTCGTTTTCTTGTTCAGCAATCGCGAGGTTGCTATGCAGCATACATTTACTTCCATAGAAAAACACAATACAATACAATAGAAGCTGACGTTTCGGCAGCACCGCCTCTCTCTTCAGAGCCTGGAAAGGTGTACTGATATACAATTTAATAGGCTAAACGCTTCAATAACACTTACAGAAAGACGAAAAACTCTATGGCAATTATACGATCAACAGCTTTTCGAAACACTCACCGCTTTTTCCATGACTTCCAATGAGGAGGATTAGAACAGCTGATTATAGTCGCATATGGCTGACGACTGCACTACCCCACACCAGAAATTGAAGCGAACATGCGGGGTCAGATAGCGTGTAACCTCTGGGCATTCCTCCGCCCTCAATAACACTGTTATCGACCTTAAAACTTTTGACTTATGTACTTTATTTCATCGATAAGCTAACATGAGATTGTTATCAAATATTTATTCGACTAGCTTTTTGACCATTCTTCTTCCTTACAGCTGATGATCCAAGTCGATGGTCCATAGCCATCCCTTTCTCGATGTTATGTCTTCATTATCGTACCGAATCGGATCTTCTTTAGTGGAGTACCGTCCGAATGAGGCAGCCTTACAGGACGGTTGCTGTTGATGAAGACAGTCCGCTGATAAGAAATTGTTTTCCAACGGACAAGTCATTCTACAGTTGTCGATATCGACAGTAGATATTTTGGCACTTAGAGGAGTACTATCATTGTAAACCGACTTTGATTTAACCTTGTTATGAATGATCGACAGTCGACTCGGATCATTGGCTTTGAGGAAGACAAAGACGTCAAAACGTCAGTCAAACAAATATTTGGTAATAACCTCGTGTTAGCTTGTCAATGAAATAAGGTACACTGATCATTCATATCAATATTAAATGAAAGTCAGTTTACAGCTGTGACTCAGTTGAGACAGAAAAGGTCAAAAAATCTCTAAACAACAAGGCTGCATTACTGAGTAAATGAACGTCGCTTGTGAGCTACACCACAACTTCGCAACAGAGCCTCACCATTATACAATAATAATAACACTGATGCAAGAATAGTGGTTCGATAAGTCGAAATTACTTAGCGGATGAGGACATCGTAAATCATACAGACATGCTGTCTAAATATCTAGCAAGAGGAGGCGGTCACGTGGAAGATGTGGTTTTAAACTGAAACCAAAGTTGAGAAAAGCTGCCTCGAAGTCAGTGGAACTCAGAGCAAAGACTCCCTTTCATTTCAGCAAAAGATTGATTTGTTTTCTCCATGCGCACTTAATGACACTGATGAATAAGAACTTTGATGTGCATGCAGATAGATTACTACACTTCCATCTGCCCAACACTTGTAATCAAGTGAATGGAGATTGCAATGTTAACCTCTTTTATTTGCTGCCTACTTTAATTTTTAACGGCAGGGTATCACCTGAAATACAAATAAAACGACGCTAAGATATTTGCAAAACTCCGGACCGCAGGTGTCTGCGGTGAAGAACGAACGCGCTATTGACTTTTCTGGGGAGTAACGCGTTCACCACCACACCATGCAGGTCTGTCCTTTCGCCTGTCTCTCATCTAGTTCTATCGATCAGTGCCGTGAGCAATCACTCGTTCACCACCGCAGACACCTGCGGTCCGGAGTTTTGCAAATATCTCGGCGTCATCCTCGAATGGAGATTGTTATAACATATGAGAGATGTTTGGTATTGCTTCCATAGGTATCCCCAACGCCTAATTCTGGATAATAATAGAGATAATCATAGTTCTGCCTGTGGATGTCCACTCAAAAAGTAAAGGGAAGTAATGCAAAGACCTTTTTAGTCTTTAATTCCACTGATCATGCCACTAACTCCGCCGGGTGTTAATAAAGTGGTTCCATTCGTTTGGAATGCCGAAACGCAAATTCGTGTCCTCCAACTCTATTGACACAGAGAATGTCACAGGTTTAGTATAAGAGCGTTGATTTAGAACCCTTTTTTTGAAGGAATGTCGTGGCTAGGTTGTTGCACATTGACGTATGAACATTGCTAACTTCGCTGTCCTGAACCAACAGCACATTCCTGCGTAGCTGACTGTTCATAAAGCGCATAACTATGCGCAATATCAATGCACATTTTCATGTACAGCAGAAAGTGTGCATGCAAGATATAATCACAAAGGAAAGGTTCTTCATAACACATAGATTGCACTCTATATCTCGAAACAATTCATATTTCTTTTTTCCTTACACCAGCTGTAGAATGTCCATGTTTTGCCTAACTGGCAGAGCAACACGCAACTTCTGACAAGCTGCAAACAACAACGACAACATTAACTAACAACGCAACAGCAAATTCAAGAAGCCCACATGCTGAATCCATACTCACTTTAGAGAACACATATGCTTTTGATACCGAAAGTGGACGATTAAAATTCGTGGATCCAAGCATTTTAAATAGAAAATCAGTTTTAATCTTTTTTCCTTGAACAGGACAATCTACTCGTTGCCCAATCGTTGACGTATTTCGGATGCACAACCTAACTTCACCAAGGAGAAGTCGGTGATTCGGTGTGTTCACTTAATCGAATCGCTTCCATTTTGCTGAGCAACGGTGACCATGGTTAAGGCGTAGATAATTTTTATTAAGCAACTTCTAACGCATCGTGTATCACTTACGATAACAGGAAGATCCTTCTACTTTGTTTCATAATTCTTCGCCTTAATATATATCTATTAGGTAAAATTCACCGTAAATTCACGCTGGCTTGCAAATGCTCATCCATTTCCTACAGGTTTTAGCACGATTTTTTTTTGAATGGTCAACTGTTACATACCGTTGTATGAAAAGCCAAATTTACGCAGTTCCCACTGAATGGTTTAATTATGATTTGAAATGTATTTTGAATGAATTTTATAGGTTAGAAACTGAGATGACAAAGCAGCAACCTCAACAGCTCTACTTTTACGAATTAGAACTCTGAAGTACACTGCTCGAAACATTTATGAGGTGCTCACCAAGCAAATGGTAACGAATGCGCAGTGTAAAGCTGCTTTCGAAAATTTCGTCACGCGGACATGAGCGATGAAGTTGAGAAAGGTTGCGGATTTACTTCCGCTATTGACGACGAGATGAGTGAAAGGCTTTGCGAGAAGGAAATTCAGGCGCAACTTCCGATAACTTTAGAAGAAATTTAGGCAAGCAACTGAACTGTTTTAAAGTATATTCAAGCAATCAAAGCTGTGTAGTATAAGCGAGCAATGCTACGAAACTGCTTAAAGCAGGACTTTTGGCTTTCCGACTATCTGTGCGACAAACGTTTTAGAAACCAAGTGGAGACCGATACTGTCTTCAGCGACTACATCGCCTCCAGAATTTCAGATTTCGTGCAAGCTAAACAAATAATTTTTCTTAAAATAAGATGTTGTAGATTCAAAAGGCTTTCTTTTCGATCAGTAAGGGTTATTATGAGCTGGAATATGCCGACTTAAGCAACGCGAGTTGAAATCCTGCATTAATTTTCGAACAATGGGATAGGAAATCACGCAGAGCAAAAGTGCTGTAGAAGAGACCTGTAAAAGACACCACATTATGGAAAAAACAATCGATCATTGGCCTAGTATACTTACACATTCGTTAATTTATTATGCTCAGACGGAAGGAGGTTTTAAAAAAGCGCGATTTAGGATTTCTCCTAGTGTGGGAATTCGCTTAAAACGAAAAGCACTTCTGAGTTTCCTAACGCATTCACTAATGAAGTGTGACAGGCGTGGCGTGGTAACGCACCTAATTTCAGCTGTGAATTACGTGTGATTCATGTTGTTTGCTCTACCTCCCAAATGACCCCTAAGCCTTGCTATAATTTCTGCTCTATAATTTAAATGCTAAGGTGGCAGGTAGAGCATTGTCAGTGATGCCGATCACCACAAGCACGGTGCTGGTTCGACTGGCCGCCAAGCCATCCATGTCCTTCAACGTTCAGCGAAATGGAAGCAAATTTGTCTGCAAAAAGTCTGCTCTCTGCATTCTAAGTGGTTGGTTTCACAACATGAATTGTAAAGGAGCGAGAAATCGATTGTTGGTCAAAAATTAGATTTCCTTTGCTTTCCTCATGGTGGTTGAAGACGAATTCAATTTAACTGAATTAAATTTAAGTTAACCGATTTGGCAAAACGTTAGTCTCTGAGAGTGGTAATCACAGGATCGCAACCCATAAAGGTTCAGGGTTTTGCTCACATCTCAGCATCTCTATAGTTGCATGTCACATTGTTTACTGCCATGAAAAAAGAATAACCAGTTACATAAAAGTTGAAAGATTAGCAATTAAACCCAGTTTCCAATTGATTGCTCATCGACCTGAAGAACTAGAGAGAAGAAAGCTTCGGTTCACTAAGGTTTAGTAAGTAATTTTCTATGTTTTCGTCGTAGAATCTAAACAAGATGAATTAAATCATGATAAATAAGATGTCGCGATCAATGGTGAGTGGTGAAACTCCACTGTGCTCTGTGACATCTAGATGTTCTATGATACGTAATCTGGTGCTGTTCGAAAATTTTTGCATGGATGCACTGACCCATTCAGATCTCCTTCGCTAAGGAATTCCAAGCCGGTCAGGCTCCAGACTACGTAGCATACCTCCAAATGGTGGACAAGGTAGGAAACGCGGACCAAAAACGACCTTGTCCTATTCTGAGAGGAGGTGCAGGAGGATCAGGATACGGGCTGTCTGCGGCTACTGTGCAGATTATGCACACCCTTCTGCACATCAGTAAAGCACGTTTTCGTGCTTGCTAGCGTGCGTACGTTAAATCATTTTATGGGAAGCAGTGTTTCTGTTTCTTGACGGCCAAGTTGTAGATTGAGCAACGTTCTGAGCACGAAAGCCTTTAGTAGCTTGATGCGGTGTCGAACCAACGATAGCTCAGCTCAGTATCACTTCCTACATGTGTTCAAAATTTTGTTTCCGTTCTTTCAGGTTTCCGAACTTCTGTCTTCACTTGCGCTAGTCTTTGAGTTTCACAAATATTCATGGGAGTCATCCTACATCACCACGGTCGATACCTACTTTCAACGGCTCAATTACCGCCACTCTCATTCAGTCACTAATAGAAGACGGTGGTACGCACCATCATACAAAGCGCTTTGTTATTACTTAGTAGACTCCCAACACTGATATAAATAACTTCCACAGTGTTATAACCGATTGTTCAAAGATAAATGAGCGTTTTAAAATAATAAAATATTAATCGTGCTTTGCAATATTACATACCATTAAAAAGCCGATTTTATACTTTTTTAGCTATGCTTTCATGTTTTGTCGAAAATTGAATTATTTTCAGCAACACCAGCTTTCCAATTTTAGGTGTCAGAAACGGATTTCCGTCAAATCTTCTTTCATGAGTTCAAACGTGGTCGTAGTGCAGCAGAGACTGCTCGAAACATTAATAAAGTTTGGCGTGAAGTCAATGTTGGTGAATCAACAATGCGAACATGGCTCCGGAAACTCCGATGTGGTGGCTTCGACCCCGACGAAAAGGATGGCCCCGGGCGTCCCAATGAACTTGACGACGACGAATAGAAGGCACTAGTGAAAGCAAACATGCCAACAACTAACTGTTTGTGAGCTTGAAGAGCATCTTGGCGTATGCACAGGAACCGTTCCCGCTCACTTGAATCGCATAGGAAACACAAAAAATTCGACAAATGGGTGCCGCATAAATTAAACATTTATTAAAAATCCGCAAAAATGGTCGAAGCTACAGAGGCTGGGGAAAGCATTCGCAAAGCCCACCGAAGCTTCGCCAATTACAAGACCAAAATGATTCACTCCGGTCGGAGCAGTTACAGCATCCAGAAAGTCAATGAAAAAAAATCATTCACGAATTCTACGCGGATCTCTTTGATAGCCATGTCCACCTTCCGTCATATGAAATAAAGGAAGATGGATATGTTGTACCACCGGTTCTCCCGTCCGAAATCCGACATGCCATCTCGTTGGTGAAAAATCGAACATCACCAGGTACGGGCAGGATGAGACCAGAACACCTGAAGAACCTTCCGCCAGTCCTCGTAAACACACTGGCTCGTCTCTTCACACGTTACCTGTCTGAATGCAAGTTCCCTACTCAGAAGAAGACCAGCATGACTACGTTATTGTTCAGGAAGGGTGACCTACACGAAATCGCTATCTCCCAATCTGCTTGCTGCCTGTCGTCTACAAACTTTTCACCCGAATCATCCTAAACAGTAATGACAGAACACTGTTTCGAAAAGGATTTATTTAGTACGATGGATCACATCCACACGACAACAAGACTCAATGAAGTATCGCGAAAGTAAAAAAGCCAGCTCTGTCTCACTTTCGTCGATTTAAAGAAAGCATTTGAGTCAACTGAGATAGAAGCAGTCATGGAAGCCCTTGACAGTCTAGGAGTCCCTACTCTGTACATAAAGGTTCTTCGTGAGCTGTACAAAAATTTCACAACGAAGATATCACCATTCTACAACGTTATTATCACTGATGTCAAAAGAGGAATTGGGCAAGGCGACACCATCTCGCCAAAATTATTTAGTTCCACCCTCCAGAACGTCATGCAAACATTGGAATGGGATAGTATGAGAGTGAAAATCGATGGTCGGCAATTACATCATTTTCGCTTTGCTGGTGACATCGTGACACCGGTGACAACACCAAATATTATCCAAGCGGAACGTATGCTTGCCGACTTTTGATAAAGCCTGTGGAAAGATTGGTCTTCTCACAAAAACGATGTTCATAAAGAGTGGATTGGTTTCGTATGCCCCATTCACGCTCAACGGAACGAACATCTCCGAATGCTCCAGTTATATCTATCTAGGTATGGAAATCAACATGATGAACGACCGAGCTCCAGAGCTAAGCAGAAAGAAACGAACGGTTTGGGGTGCTTTCAAGAGCATTGAGGATGTAGTGAAGAGAACAAAGAACACCCGACTCCGTGCCCACCTTTTCGGCTCAACGGTACTTCCTAGCCTAACGTATGCGTCAGAAACCTGGTCGCTGCCTAAGTGATAGGTAACTCAGCGTCATCGAACGCGCAGTCCAAGGGCGATGCTAGGAGTATCCCGTTTCACACAAGGGATGCGATTCGAGGTTCCAACCAGCGTCAACGACCAAAAATCAAGGATGCCGTTCTGTACGCCAAACAGTTGAACATCAGGTGGGCCGTACACGTAATGCTTGTGAATGACAACCGATGGACAGGAGCCGTTAGTGACTGGAATCCTCAGGTTGTCATACGTACAACAGGGAGACCACCGACTCGATGGTCAGAATTCTTCACGATAAGCCTAGAAGAAAAATATGATGCTTGGCGAGTCCCTAGAGCGAGCAGAACCCACTGGGCTACTCTTGCACGCGACAGGGAAAAATGGAACATTTAGTGGCGCTCGCTTGAGTCACTCGACGATCAACGGGGCTACAGATGATACAGGTGATGCCAAGTGGGACAGCCTTATCGCAATGTTATCACAAAGTTACGCGTACTCCCTAACATGTTAATCTCATTATAACGACTTCTCAAGCCTACATATAGTGTGTAGTCTTCTCGTATTGTCCCTATAGGTCAGGTATTACGGCCTTACATGAATCACTTAATGTGCCTACCTACAGTAGTAACATTGATTTATCCTATATGCATATAGCGTTGTTCCACCAGCCTATAGCAAAGCTACTAAGGAGCCTTACCACTTTTTATTTACTGCCTATTATAATTTTTCATGGCAGGGTACTAAGTGTTAATCAACCACAATGATGCTGAAATATTTGCAAAACTCCGGGCCGCAGGTGTCTGCGGTGGGCGTTGACGGGTGATTGCTGATGGCGCTGATCGATAGATCTAGCTGGAAGACAGGCGAAACGAAGGACACGAATGATGTAGTGGTGAGCGCGTTAGCTTCCGGAGAGAGCGATAGCGCGTTCTTTCCCACAGTAGACAGCTACGGTTCGGAATTTTGCAAATACCTCAGCATCGTTGTGGTTGATTCACACTTACCCTCAGTATTGATCATGCCCCCACATTGCGGCTTGTATTGTACCAATGTTCACATATCGTTATTCTTACACTGTTATTGTTATAAACGGTTTAATTACCAGGGTTTAAGTACGCCATAAATCACCTCGGTTAACAACTACTCTGCTGATGGCCAGGACATCCTAGCTACCGTTTGTACTTTTGCTGGCGTCAGCTATCTATTTATTACTAAATAACACTATAAAGTTTCTTATTGGCTTGTTTTATTACAGAAAGAGCACTTTTCAACATCTCGTTTTTTTAGGGTTTATCGCTGCAAAAGGATCTTGTCTGATATGGTGTTTGTTGTGAATTACTAAGTGTAGAGAATGACTTTTCTGCTCTCACCCTTACCATTTTTATTTGCCTTCGATTAGCCATCGGATGAATATATATAATGCTGTAAAAAAAATCTTCTAGAATCCACTGAAATAAGTATGGACACTACAGTGTCCATACACAGTGCTATGGGTTAGGTCTAACAATCGATGTAGTTCAGTCGAAATTAACGTTGCCTTACGTATTTTGTGACAGCTAGTGCTGTCCTGACTTTTCCTTTCCGAATAATGGCAAGAACTTCCAGCCCCACACTAAGTCGAATCATCCAATAGGGAGAAGTGATGTTTAATTCCAGCACATTTATAACACTCCAAAAGTTCTGAGTAGGCATCATTTTTTCATTCATTGTAGCCTGCCCTCAATGGGTCCACGTGGTCCGTCTTCTACACTCCGTGTAACTTATGTTATTGAAGAGATCTACAATTTTTTTACTGTCATCTATTTATTCAATTGAGAAGACGAAGCCATTCATTACTACAATAATTTGGTGCTTCAAGCAGCTAATAGTTGATTATTACACTCTGTATACAGTGTTCCGCTACTGAATTCAAGCTGTTCAACGCGAAATATATATATCTTCCTTCTAAGAAATCTTCTTAATCTTCACATGGTCAAACACTGTCTATTTCCTTAACTTTTATTTAATGACTATTCCTTCTTCATAGAAGAGTGCGATGGTAAATACAAACACAAGGATGGTGAGATACGAGCAAAAATCGGAACCCCAGGTGCGCTTTGAAGCCACGATTAACCTTACCGAGAGCTCATGTGGTATCGACCACACCAATCTTGGCACTTGATTTGCTTTTTTCTCAACTAGCTTTATACCCTAATGGTGCTATTAGCAATCACCCGTAAACGGAAATGATCTTGTCGGTACAAATCGGGGTTAATCCCAGTTAAGCTGAAGCTGCCGGCGAAACCACGATCACTTAGGTTTTGTGTCAATGTTTACCCTTTTAACTCTATTTTTAGAACAGTTTATTTTCTCATTTTCATACAACTTTCAAACGAGTTTTACTGGCTACGTGTATTTGTGATTTGTTCACAACTTACTTACATGATACTTGAACGGCCCATCTTCACTGGTTGTGCGGACCCCAGCATAATCACCAATCTTCTGAAATTTCCTTGTTAAGCCATTGTAGTTCCCTGGAATCCCGAGGCCAGCCTGGACAAAGTCTGCCTCAGGTCTTCACCACCACAGGCAGTCGCAGCCCCTGTGGATCAGAGGGAGATTTGACACCATGCAACTTTGATACCAGGTCTGTGGTGGATCCCGGTATTGGTCAACTAGGTTTAGGTTTTATGATGGAAACTCTAGACTTCTTCCCAGCATGGGAGATCCTGTCAGGGGAACGAATCCTCCCGCTGTACATCGCAGCCGGACACCCAGGAGCACCTTCCAATCACGATGAGGCCGTAAACTGCTGGGAGGAATTCTGTAATTGCTTGCTATAAACTGATGTGTTTTGGATCTTTCTAGAAACACATTATAGCTATGCGGTCGACCATAAAGAACAAGAGAACAAAAGAAGTGCTAGTTCGATTTCCACCTTAACGCGTTGCTCTAATCCACGCAGCAACACCCCTGACCCAGCGACCCCAAGATTGCAAGGAGAATTGCCTTAACTAGTATTCCATGACGCTTAAGAGGAAATCCTCAAGAAGTAGTCGGAACAACACGCTAAGTGTTCGAAGACCATTGTGAAGGATGGGTGCGCGGAAAACGAATCGAATGCATGAAGTGCTGGGATCCACAAAGTAGCTGTGAGACGGGTCATTTAAAAATTATAAAGAAATTTTCTTGTAAAAAACCTACTTTTAAAAACATATTTCCATGTTAAAATAGAGATTTTCAATTCGTATACTAATAGGATAACTTCTCTGTGCTTTCCATTTCTATCGTTAATGAGCAGAATGGTGAAATAAAACAGGATTCGAGATTTCGGCAGTGGTCACTGAGTTGAGTATAATGAACAATTCAGAAACACTTAATCCGACAGGAACTTATATTTTATCTCAATCTACACCACTGCAGAATATGTTGATGGAAAGTGAATGGACAATTCTCAACTAACCCCATTACCACTTAGCGATAGAAACTTCGATCGCTACATAGGAGGCTAACGTGGAAAATCATTAACTTTGATTTTAATTTAACTTCTATAGTTTGCTATCCGACAGGACAAATCATTTTCCGAGTAGCTTCCACTTGCTTTGAACAATCGAAGAAATACAGTAAAATACCAATCATGAATAAACAAATCGTCCTAAATTTTTCATAGCTTAGTTGCTCTAGTTGAATGGCTGGATCTCACAAATCGTCTGGGGTTCAGCTCTTCAATTTAATCCGTCACGTTAGAACCAGCATCTCTATTCCACATTAGAAGGATATTTGTCACCTTATAAAAAGTATTCTTCCACGAAGCCATTAATTCTTGTGATGGCCTCGGTTTCTGTAATTACTCAACAAGCTGAATGAGTGTAAAAGTCCCACTTCTTCGTCCAAACCGACAAACTGTGGATGAAAGATAAAGCTCTCGTCGTTGATAAATCCCTGAGGGAAGCGCCACGGATCCGACTTCATTAAGCATCGCTGAAGGTGATTGAATGCATATCTGACCTTTACAATGACTCATGGTGGCCTACTGATGTATCGAGCCAGTGCTGTTATTCCCCCAGACAAGTCTGGTACCAATATGCCGACCACGGAAAGAGGGAAGGGATTACAGGCTTAGAGCACGAGATCGATCCTATGTGTTTTGTAGGGCTCCTCTGACCACTGCGCTGCACGCGCCCTACAAAATTATGGAGATCGTAAAGACCCGTTTTTCTCAAATAACACTGTAGGAGTGGAAATTATACTGCCATCAATGAAAATGATCGGAGGAAAAACTTAAGCTCCAAAAAAAAAAGAAAAAAAGGGACAAGTGGACAACAATGTTACAGTGATTACCACAAACACAAACGAAGATATCATTCACCTGCTAGAAAAGTGTTGAATTTCCATATTGCTAGAAGAAAAAGACTGCCGTTTTCTTTGCATCGTCAAATTGTTTCATTCATGTATTTAAAGCCTACTTTTTTCTAGCCTTCTGATATATTCCAGTACAACTCTAATCGAACTATGAACCATTGAATCATTATCGAATTTGCTACCATCTTTTAACATGTCAGCTTTAAGTAGCATAGTTGCCTGCTCTTTGGAGATTTTTTTATAAAATGATGTTGATTAATTTGTTAATTTGGGGAGATGAGGGAGGGGTGGGCGGTTAGTAGTCAGTACACATATAATCAGGCCAGCGAAGCCACCCATCCTCCCAAGTTCAGCAGTTTGCTGTCAGAGTTGCCTCAAAATAGCTCACTCTGATATATAAAGGAAATTGAAAGTTACTGCTTGTGGGTGAGGATCTGGTACATTCTAGCATGGCTAGCTCGGGATTAAGGTTAGAATAAAACGCAACCTGCATTCAACGACATCCAGGAGAGAAACAAAATCCTCAACATATGACGGATTTCACACGCACATCCGAAGACCCTTGTGGATGACATGTGTAAGAGAGCGAGCCAAATGGAAAACGTTCCGGGAGCTTCACAATGTGTGAAGACGGCTAATAAAAGGCCAAATTTGTTAGTTCACGTCAAATGTGATTTCTAAACATCAACAATATTTAGGTAGTTGAATGTTTCGAATTCTCTCATCTTGTTCATTCTTTCTTGGTACACGAATTCCTATGATGGTACAATTTTCACTATACATTTCACCTAATACTTCCTATTCTTGTTGAGCAAACGCGAGGTGTTACTTTTATTCTTTATTCACGAATAAGCTGGCGTTTCGGCGGATTCCGCCTTCCTCAGAGCCTGGAACGGTCAAGTTGACAGCAATCTATTCGGCCAAACACCTCGATAACAAAACAAAGAAAACGCTAAACCAAGACTTCAATCACATTGAGCACAACTTTGCACACTCACCGCTTTCTATGAGGTCTCCACTAAGTATGTCACGTAGAGACCAACCGCACAGAAATCACATGGAAGTATAATGTGCCCCACTCATCAAAATAGCAGTCTTATATACTGCCCAATGTCACGAGTGATAATGAGGCATTCTTCCTTGAGGTTCATTTTCGGATTTCTGGAATTAATCCAGAGCGCCTTGAGAGTTTTGCGCGCTTGTGTTCTCCATTCTTATGCGAGGATCGTGCACAGTCAGAGTATATCAAATTCACCCGAGAGAAACCGAAATAAAAATGGCTTCCATTCCTGAACGTCCAAATTCACCTGTTAGGAAATGGCTACATTACAAAGTGGTAATGAAAGCCAAGTAGTAAAAAAATCTTGGTTCATTACCTCTCCTCTCACCCCTCTCACACGGAAGGGGCGCTTGTAAGAAACATGTTTCGAACAGCAACCAACGTGTGCACGGGAAGAGAGCAGAGAGAGGAGTCCCGGAACTTGGCGCGGCAAATAGCCATTTCTAATGGCTACGAAACTGTAGTTCAGGATAGGTGTAGGGGAAATCCTAGGCCTCAAAACAACAACTCTAGCCATAGAAAGGTCCCTTTTATCCTACCCTTCATCTCAAATGAAGCAAGTGCAGCTATAAAACGCTGTTTAATAAGGACCGGTCTAGAGAAATCGGTAACGATAATTGAAATACCACCGAGTAATCTTAGGCGCCAGCTAGTTTGTAACCGCCTATATGACCGTCTATGGGCAACGCAAAATTGCATAATTTGCTCTAATGGTAGAGACGGTGGTTGCATGAGCTCGGGTATAGTTTACCTGATCTCCTTTAAGGCGTGCGGAGACGAATGCATTGGCGAAACGGGCAGAATCCTCTGTGTCCGCATAAAAGAACACCTAGCCGACAAACGTCTACCAAATACCCCACTAGGCAAGCAACAAAGGACCCAGAGACATAACGGGGAGGACTTTGAAGTACGTGTCACGATCCTCGCACGAGAATCGAGAACACAAGCGCACAATACTCTCGAGTGTTCTGGATTAATTCCAGAAATCTGAAAACGAACCGCAGGTAAGAATGCCTCATTATCGCGTGTGATATTGGGCAGTATATAAGACTGTTATTCTGATGGGAGGGGCACATTACCCTTCCATGTGGATTCTGTGCTGTTGGACTTCATGCGACATACCCTGCGGAGGCGTTGTAGAAAGCGGTGGGTGTGCAAAGCTGTGTTTAATGTGATTAAAATCTTGGTTTAGCGTTTTCTTTGTTTGGTTATGGAGGTGTTTGCTGTTTGTTGTTTGAATACATTGCTGTCAACTTGACCTTTCCAGGCACTGAGGAAGGCGAAATCCGCCGAAACGTCAGCTTATTCGTGAATAAAGAATAAAAGTAACACCTCGCGTTTGCTCAACAAAAATACGAAGAATTACTTGATCGATGTCGAGGTTAATAGAAAGTCGGTCGTTGGAGTTACATTTCACCTAGTTTATCAGCATACTGATTCCGTTATTCTCGAATCAATTTACTCATAAATACTTTACAACGGATTTACTATAGTAGTTGTTGGCACGTTAGCTAAGGGCCCTCTGTGTTGAAGAGGTGGTAATGGCGTACCGAGGGCAAACACCTGACTTCATATGTTTGAGGCGTGAGAACCATAACTGAAAGGATTCATATAGCATTCTCAACGATTTCCGCCTCATCATGACTGGGAGGTGTTCCTGGGTGTAGGGCTGCGATGTACGGTGGAGGGATTCATCATCCTAGCAGAGCCTCCCAAGCTGAGAAGAGGTCCGGCGAGTCCGGCGATCTCATGAAGAAGCCCAGCTGAGCAAACCAATACCAGGATCCACCACTGCTTTGGTATCATACTAGTCGCATGGTGGTAAATCTCCCTCTGAACCACAGCGGCGGCGACTACCTGTGATGGCGTGATGACGACCCGGGGCGGACTTTCGCTAGGCTAACCTCGGGACTCTAGAGAACCTCAATGACTAAAAGAGTAAAACTCCGAAAAAACGGAAATCATTCTGGGGCCTGCACAACCAGTGAAGACGACTTGCCATCCAACTATCAAAGTATCCAAGTAATCGCAACGTGAAGGCTCTCAATGCAATGGTGTATCTTCGAATCTACGGAACAATATTTATGAACGGATTGATTCTTTGAGAGGACTTCATCGAATTGTAAGCCTTACAAGTCGGAAACGCATACGAGGTCCATTCCGTGTGTCTTAATAATCAGAGTATAAAAGTTATAAATCAGAGTATAGTTGGCGTAGGTTAAATAAGTACGTTAAAGTCTCGTTCACGTTCACAAACAAACAGCCCTACACTTAAGAGATTCCCTAATTGAAAAATGTATTTGGTTGCCGATATTACAACCTCTATAATGGGCGTTTTCCGGAATGAGATCAACAGTTTGTCTGTGCATACTAGTAATTCCGCAAAAAAAAAAAGAAAACAAAAAAGTGCAGTACTACTCCACAGAACCCTCGATCTCCACACATAGCGCGTCTGCATCGTCTTTGCGCTTGTCGTGTCTCGAAATCGATCGATATTCGACTTCGTGCCGACTGCTCACATTCACCCGACAGACGGACGCACGGACGCACGGGCGGACGCACTGACGGACGGACGTACGGGCCGACGGAGAAACGGTCACCAGGTCATCTCGACATTATTGCACTGCTGACTAATTGTATTTTCTGCTAACCTCATTGCAGGATCTCACGATCTCTACATGCTTCGGCTTGGGAATTTAGCGGTATATGTTGTTTTCGCAATGTTTTTTCTCTAAACTTCTCCTTAGATTTCGTTTTGCATTGGGAATGTGGTGATTTCTTTAGGTTGAACCTCTGAATAGATGATAGAGGTCGAGCATCGACTTGTTCGGCAACGTTCATCCAAATCGTCTCATCAGAGTTAGCATTGTCATGGCTATGGTCAAGTACTGGGGTGACGAGAAGCATGCGGTATTTTGACATGATTCTTTCTTTCTCATCAGTGTTACATCAGTTGTCATGAATTTGTAACTTCAGGCTTTCTTGCTTAGTGATGATTTAGGGACCTGTGAAATTCTTTACGTATGGTTTGACAGTGATTTTTGTTGAACACTTGTGCTTCGTCGTCAGTGACCTTGTTTTAAAAAAAGACAGGAGCACACCATTCAGGATAGGATCTGGGACAGAGCTAAAGTGCTTTGATTTAGTTTGAAAACATTTCAGGATGCAATTTATGCTGTGTATCTTAAGAAAGTCCGATATGTGCCTCCTGCGGGCTATGATGGAGTCCCAGTGAGCTTCTTTAAAATGATCTCTACTTTGTTACGATTTACGCTTTCACTGATTTGACTCGAACATCTACCACTTTCTCTAAACCATATTTTGTGCCAAATTCTTATAACAGCGATACCGTGCCATTGATCCGGACCGTCCACAACTTCATTGTCCTTGTTCTGGATCTGATCACCTTCAGTGGGAAAGTGTGAAGGAACGCGTCATCAAAGCAGGGACTATTGAGAAGCTTGTAGTAAGTATATGGTATAATGAAGTTCGTCGATTATATAAATATGATCTTACTTACTGGATACTTGAAGAATGACCCATCCTCGCTGGTTGTGTGGGCCTTAGCATAATCTCCATTTTTCGGAGATTTGCTGGTTAAGCCGTTATGGTGCCATGGAATCGCGAGGTCAGCTTGACAAAGTCTGCCCCACGTCGTCACCACCACAGGCTGTCGCAGCCCTTGTGGATCAGAGGGAGATTTGCCACTTTGCAACTTTGATGCCAGGACGGTGGTGGATCCTGCTATTGGTTTACTATTAGGTAGGTTTGCTGATGGAAACGCCGGACTCCTCAGCTTGAGAGACCCTGCCAGGGGATGAATCCCCTGCTGTACATCGCAGTCCGACGCCCAGGAATGCCTCCCAGCCGCGATGAGGTGGTAAACCATTGGGAGATCATTGATCATTGACGGTTTTTGATCATGTTCATTTTGAGATAGTCCATTGACGAATGAGTAGCGTTCTGGTACTTAACACTGTTTGAGACGAAGAAATACGACTCCTAGGTGTGCTGAGATGTTATAAATGCATAAAAATGTTTTAAATTGGTGCATCTTTAGGAATCTCTCGTTGCTTCCGATGGCACTGTGGACTCGAGACATTTTAATGTTTTCTTCGCGACGTATCGGGCATTCACTGAACCTACGGACGTGCTTGATCGGTCAGTTACTACTAAATCTAATGCTTCTAGTGTCTCGTGGTTTTGTCAGGAAGAGTAGAATCGCTAATAAATTCTTCACTTAAGGTTGCTACGTCGATACGAATCGCTTGAAAAGGATGTTAATACTAACACGTCTGCTCTTGTCATTCAAAAGTTCGTTGCTTCACTGCTCTCCTAGACTACCGCCTAAATTAGACCATCTCTAGAAATCTTCTCATTGTAGTTCTATTCGCTCAATATTGGTTTGTTGGTTGGATATGTATTCGGAAGATTTCTATGATCCATCGTGCAATTTCGCAATGTTAACTAATTTACTGGATTTCGGGCAGCGTTGTAAACTGTCTGATTTGCGTGCCAAATCCAGGAAACTACTAGAGCGCTTCAAGCACATTCAGGAGGAAGGCGGAATGATAGGTAGCAACATATGTTATTGCAAACTCCTGTCATAAAGTGGCCTAATTTTATTTGTAGCTTCTCTTCCATCCCTGGACCAGTTAGCTTACGCATTTGGGTACGATGCAGTGGAATATTCTAAAAATCCACGAGAAAGGTTGGTGATTTTTCCTTACTTATTTTTTGTGTCCAAAGACGTTTTCAAGCTGTTTTGTTGTTCACACTGTCACTTCATTTTCTTTTATGTTGGCTTAAGTATATAGAGTGAACGTATTCATGCGCATTGGGGATCTTTATTTGATTGGGGAACAAGAGAGTTCAGTGTACACCTAATCCCACCTAATTCGTGAACTCGTCAATTCTTCAACTTGAGCATCTTAGTAGGTAGTGTTAATAAGCGAAAAAAATCTCACCATTTTAATTGGTTTCAGTAAAGCATTATGAAACAGCGAATATCCCAAGACTGACCTCTCTTAAGCTCCTTATTCCTTAGATTTAACCAAAAGTATATCTTAGTAGCATGACAAAAGCATCAATCAAAATTTGAGCCTGACACATGAAAAGATTTGTTATTATTTCGGGAAGAATGTAGGGAATTCTAATTATTGGACTTAATTTGACTAATATCATAGCTTTTCGGTATAAATCGTGCTGGCAAAAAGAATTTAGAATGTTTGACTTGGAAAGATCTGTCACTTTAAGTCGCAAATGTGAACAGAAGCGACGATCGAAAAACAGAAGTGCCCTCTAAGTTAGGGAGAATGGAAAATCATGGCGTAAATAATAAATAGGTCATGTAAGCTTATTTCAGAGTAAAGATGTTTGATGTAGGTAGCGAAAACTGTGTTCAAATTGCGGAGCAGCTGACATTCTGGGATGCGGTACCTTGAAATATTTCTTTTCTTTTTCTTATGTTTTTTTCATCTCTTTTTTCTGTGTTTTCTCTTGTGAAAGCTGTTCACACATGCTGGTTTATTCGAGTTTTCATTCACCTTTCTGTGTCCTTTATTCTATATCTGTAGGAACTCTTCCGCGAGCTCATAATTCATCAGTGTCAAGGATGCGTCTGGTCGAAAAGACATCGCTTAGGTAATGACAAAGTCTACACAGTGAAAGCGACAATTGATCAGGTACTCATGTTATAGTGTCTTTTGAAAAACAAGGATGTGAATGCAAAGAAAAATGTTCGTTTTGGTTTCAGATGCCACTTTTAATGTTAGAGGTTGAACCGGTTATCCTGAATCCTATTGTCCCTCATATAAATGCTTACTTATGTCTTCATTGCCGATAATCTAGGTATTTTTTTAAAAAACCCGCTTTTGTCTGGAATGGTAGCGCATCTCATAAGCTGAATGAAGAGAAATTGTTGGGAGGCGCTCTGCAATACGCACGGGATCGATTCCCGCGACCAAGGCTCACCAACCCTTCCATCCATCCGGGGTTGGAAAATTGGTACCAGACTTGTCTGAGAGGATAACAGCACTGACTGGATACATCGGTAGACCACCGCATGTCATTGGAAAGGCCAGATATGCATCCAGTCACCTCCCGCGATGTTTAATGAAGTCGAGTGCATGACGTATCCCTCAGCGATTGACGAACGCCGAGAGCTTTATCTTTTCTCCTTTTGTGTGATTGACTGACTCCTATTAGATATGCTGTTCTTACCAGTAAGCAATAGCGACATAGGTTCTTGTCGAAAATCTAGGAAAATTGCATGTAAGACAATTGTAGAAGCACATCGTGCTGGAGTAGCTGCCTCAGGTCGTTGTCAATGCACTAGTTGTTTGTACTAATTTATATAGACACTCGTTGAGATTCGTCTTTGTGTTATATTTATCTGTGTCAGGACATATGCGCAAATCATGTACACGCGTTTTATCAATTATTGTTAGATAACTTTCACTGTATTTGGAAACGAATATTTTTAATCCGTAGTATTTGCTGTAGTACTCCCAACGGATTAAGGGCTCATCATTGCTGGAAGGTATTCCTGAGTGTCGGGCTGCGACGTACAGCGACGGGATTCATCCCCCCAGCAGGTTCTCCCAAGCTGAGAAGGAGTCCAGCGTTTCCATCAGGAAACCTAGCTTGAAATAAACCAATAATAAGATCTAACACCGTCCTGGTATCGAATTAGTTGCATGCTGGCGAATCGCCCTCTGATCCGCAGAGGCTGAGACCGCCTGTGGTGGTGGCGACCTGGAGCAGGCTTTGACCTGGCTCACCTTAGGACTCCAGGGAACCACACTGACTACGCTGGGAAAACTTCGAAACAATGGAGATTTTGTTGAGGCCCGCACCACCAATGAGGAAGGTCCGTCTAATGTAAATGTTATTTGCTGGAATATGAGAAGGAAATTAGAATAATGTTTCTGTTCTTTGAAAGATGTAAAGTATCGTGATTTGAA
Source organism: Angiostrongylus costaricensis (assembly GCA_900624975.1). Taxonomy (NCBI): domain Eukaryota; kingdom Metazoa; phylum Nematoda; class Chromadorea; order Rhabditida; family Metastrongylidae; genus Angiostrongylus; species Angiostrongylus costaricensis. The sequence goes on along the minus strand of UYYA01004005.1, from coordinate 147,929 downwards.
TGTTTCGCTACGAATTTCGAGCAAGATGAGTTTAATTATAGTTCAATGCCGTCTCTCAAAGAGTGATGACAAGTATAGTACTCCCCGATTGTCGACCTGATTTTCGAGCCAAGATCATTGCCAAGTGGATCGACATTGCAAGGGTTTGCTACACATTTTTATAGCTTGGTATTCTTTTGAAGGTTTGTGACTTCAGTGTCGTTGATTCCCATTCTCTTCTTTTCCTTATAGCTTTCTTTCTATCCTTTCTTTTTCTGTCCTTTAGATAATTTTTTTCGCAAGTTTTTTGAGGTTTCTCTAATTTATCATTTTTTTATAGGAGCTTCGAGCGTTAAAAAATTTCTCATCGTTGAAAGCAGTTCTTTCCAGTCTTCAGTCGGAGCCTGTCCATCGACTGAAGTCGTCCTGGGCTCTTGTACCTAGGTACATGGTTAAGTGTTGTTCAAAATCACATTGTCGCACTATATGTTACTATCTGTTAATGGAGCATTTTAGTCGATATCTGGCACAATTTCGAGACTTGTCGTCAATTTATGACATGGACGAGGTGGGAGATGAACGAAACGCACGTCGTATTCTTGAACAGGTCGGAAGTTAACAAAGTTTTGTAGTTTTCTTTTCACGCTCGCATGAATGTTATTTTGTACCCGCTATGCTGCTGTAATATATTTAACCATAGGCATAATAGTGGTCCCAAGTAACTTTTCTACGTTGAATGTTCCCTTCCAAGGGTTTACGGCTTCATCGTGGCTGGGACGTGTTCTTAGGTGTCGGGCTGCGATGTACAACGGAGAGATTCATCCCCCAGCAGGATTCCCAAGCTGAGAAGGAGTCTAGTGTTTTCATCGTGAAACCCAAACCTAGTTAACCAATACCACGATCCACCACCGTCCTGGTATCAAACTAGTCGTATAGTGGCGATTCTCTCTGTGATCCACAAGTTCGGCGACTGCATGTGGTAGTGACGACCTGGAGCAGACTCACTAGGCAGACTTCTGGACTGCAGGGAACAATCCATGTAAATGTTGTTTGTAAGTTATTCTTCTGCACTAGTGTTCAATGAATGGGTCATGAAGTATGAAATGTTAATTAATTTTTTCTCGCTTTGGTGTTAATTGAATTTTGTGGTGAAATTTCTTGTTTTTGTTTGGAACTGTACCTTGTCTCCGTTATTCTAGGAGGGGACTGCCAAAAGCTCACCTCTGAGACGCCCACAGTTGGTTCAGAATTGTCGACGTACAAAGAGTGATGTGAATCTCGCTGAATGTCAAGGCACTGTGCCATACTTGGGTTCATTTCTCACCGATTTGACTATGATTGATCAGGCCACACAAGATTTCACGGAAGGCAAGTTTTTGATTAGTCACGAAATCAACCAAGCTTTCCCTCATATTCTGCGTTATTGTGGTAATGCACCAGAAGCGTTTTATGAACACGTCTGTGCAGTTCTCATGGACGTAAATACTTCTAGAACAATCACTTTGGTTTTAGTTTAGCGTTTATCTCCATTTTTGTCTTCGTTTCATCTCTCTCCTTCTCTTCTCCTGTTTTTTGGTGTGTCGCACCAATTATTTCACTGTGGCTTCTATCTGTTTAGCTTCAACTATACATCGCATCTTCCATTTGGTTTACTACGACCTTTATCATATCCTCTGTTTCTTATTATTAGTTTCACTGGTTTTATTTCAATGGCCGATTGGTATACAGAGGTTAATAATTTGTTTAGGACCACATTGATCAAGTTTATTGAAATCAAATTTGACTAGCCGTTTCTTCGGTATTAAATGTTCGTTTTGTGGCAGAAGGACTGATCAATTTCGAGAAGCGACGGAAGGAATTTGAAGTGCTAGCCAAACTGCGGCTTTTCCAGTCTGCTGCTCGTGCATATCATATTCCAATGGATCGTGTTTTTTGTGCGTGGTTCCACTTCCTCCCCTGCTTATCTGAGAAAGAGTGGTGATTTTTAAACATTTTTCACTTATTTTGCTCACTCACCATAAAATTTGATGACTCTTCGTGTTCTTTGTCTAAAATGCAGCGCTCATTACAAATATGGGTCACCAAACATTGGTTTGTATCCCAGTTTGAAACAAGTCTTATTTCAGCTTTAGTCGGTCGCTGGAAGTTGAGCTACCACCTTTGGTATCAACACCTGATTTGGGCTCGCATCATAACACTTCATTATCAAACGGAAACTTGAGTGCAGCCTCAAAAAGGTATTCGTTAGAAATGTTCGGTCCACACTAATTTTGCATTGTATTTTGGAGAAACCGTAGAATCGCAGATAGCGTTTTTAAGTGCTAGAAAATATTTCGAAGCTTCAGTATTCCTTTGACTGAAATCAGTTATGATTTATTGAAGTCATGTACACTCTACTTTTTGTCTTTTCTAGTAGCAGAGGTTCTCAAAACTGCACTTTATTTATATTAATGAACGTGCCCTCTTTCTAGCAGCACGCTCTCTCGCCTCTTCAATACATCTCGTCTGGGTGACGAAACTGGACTGAGCTCTGTACAACCAGGCACACTTTCACATTCTACCTATGTCGACCATGTGCTCGAAACCGGCATACTGGCAATCGATGCTGGTGCATCGAAAGAAAATACTAACCTTGAGGAATGGATCGACGGTAGAGTGGACGGTGGACCTCCTGGACCGGTAATAATTTTAAAATCTATTGCTTCCATTTTGCTTTGAAATTCCATTTCGTACACCCAAAATCTGATTATATGTTTATATATCAGTCGGCATTGGGTGATCCTCTTTTTATTTTTCCATCATTACACGCTTATACTGCGGAAAATATATTCTATAGGTTATTTCGTGGCTCGGATTGCTAGAAATCTACACACGTTATAGATCTCACTTTCACGGACTTTCTCGCGAATTGGTGATGTTCAATCTTTTACCGCACCTTCAACTCCCGCAAGTTCCATGTCGTTCAAAGGTGGAAGGCCAATATTTTATCAAAGACGTATTGGTATGTAGTTTTGAGATGGAATAGTTTAATCCGAATGAGTTATGGTAAATGCACTTAACTTGAGGGGATTGGAAATAACCTAGGCGATGGAAATGAGTCGTGCTGTTTAACCTTTACTCGACGACGCTTAATTTTGCTTAACTGCCGCACTGTAAAACACCTGATTTCATGTCCTTGCAGACCTGCTGGTTTTTCTACTGTAGACGATTCTATTTCAATAACAAGATGGCTTAGCGGGTTGGGTATGCTGCAGAATTATAGGGGATACTTTGCTGTGTTGCCCTTTGGGAACAAAATGCTATATGCGCCGTTATTTACTATTTATTACTACGGTCCGTCGTATAAACACTCTCTTTTAAGCAATCAGAGGTGTTTTACGGCGTGTATTGAGTATGTTTCTGGTGCCCACCCATTCCAATATGGGATCTTATTCGGTAATCAGGCGATATGCCTCAGCCCTCAGGCGCGATAAAATCGGATCTGGACTTCCCACAATTCATAACGATTAGGATTGAAATAATATTCAATTGTCAATCAAATTACCGGGGAACGAACTAGTTAGAGAAAAGTTTTTCCCTATATTCGTAAATGGCAGAATGGAGCCTTTCAGGTCAATGGAGGCCACAACATCTACGTTGATTGAGTAATAAACTATTTCTAAAATGTAAAAGAACAATTCTGTGCGCTAATAAACTATTGAGGACAAAATTAATTCTACATAGGTGATCCCGGGTCACTATATCGTCTAACAAATGACATCCATAGAGGTGACTTTTGCGTTGGTGTTAAACAAGAAGATAGAGGTTTTTCAAAAACCACTGTGTGCATATATGGACGACCAAAAATTCGTTTAGGATGTGAATTCTCACCTTTGGATGTCTTCCCACATAAGAGAGCGTACAGTGGCGAATCGACACAGGAATTAGAAGCATCGATATCTGCGTCTATGGCTGAATGTTTAGGGAAGAACGAAAATCTTTTGGTGAATTTTGAAGTGGCAGCTTATTATTAACGTGTATTTACGATAGTCAGAAGTCCACTTGCAGCTTACTTAGCACTGAAGATTGCCCTGCTTTTTTAACCTCATGGATCGTCATGAAAATGTGCTTTGTGAATTTGGTTTTGCCTAATTCAATGAGATGGGAGAAAAAGTACTTTGCATTGGTCACTGGACGTTTTCCCTTTTCCAGAGGCCATGTTGCGAGAATCCATGCATGGATTGCGATGACATGGTTTGTTGCGATGTTTCACGACCTGACCAACATAGACGAAGTCTTCATCATAGCGACGTTCGTTTTTCGTTCCCATTATGTTCTGTGCATGCTGTTGAATTGTATCGAATCACTACTTATTACTGCTTAATTGCTTGAATTTTTTACGTTATTAACGCAGACTGCAAGTGAAACAAAATTTTAGAGGAAATAGTTAAAACTAATTCTAACGAGTGCCAAAAAAATTAACTAAGTGATTTCAATCGATCGTCTACATTTTATTAACATGTGAATATAATCCATATCCAGGCGTCAACATGTTCTTCTTCATCATATCAGTCTTCTGGAGCACAAGAAGATACCAGTTCATTTCATCTCGCTCGTGTTGGACTCGATGATGATGATCAGGCTAGCAATGGTTGTGCAAATTACAAGTGCATCAAGGTGCTTGATTTTCAAAAACACATCTTGTTCAAAGAACGGCTATTAGCCATTTGTAACCTCATGTTCCACTGGGTTCTCTTCCGTATCCCCTTACCTTTCGTACTTTCTCGTCCTTCCTTTCTTGTATGCGTATTTCGATTCACATCCTTTTTTCTTCTTTAATCTTCCTGCAAAGGTGGTTGGGTGATACCGCAGAGGTAGTGATGCTGGTCATCACAAGCATGATGCTAGTTCGATTCCGCTCTGGGCCAACCAAGCCCCTCATCCCTCCGAGGTCGGGAAATTGGTACCGGACTTGTCTGGGAAAAAAATCACTCTGCAATCCAATTGGGAGTGCTCCGGTCCGGCTTTCAGGATTCCGGGGAGAATTGCTCGACCAGCATTCTACGACATTCAAGATGAAATGAAAATCCTCAAGCACCAACCGAAGCCACACATAAAAGTTGGAAGAGATCTTCGTGGGCAATGGACTTGAGGAAACGAATCGAATATAAGAAGTGTTGTGATCCGCTCAGTAGACATGAAGACAGTTCATGTAAAATGAAAAAATATTTTTCCAACTGCTTTTGTCCTTCTCATTCTTTTTCTGTTTTCCACTTGTTTTGTCCTCTTTGCTTCTTTTTTTTCCTTCTCACGGAAGCTTTTTCTTTGCATACATTCTTGGATTAAAAAATCACCTTGAACTTCCGTAGGTTTTCCAAAGGTGTGTTCCTAATATAGCGTTGCTACGGTATCGGTCTTTTGATTTATACAGAGCTTTAATACGAATGACGTTGTTTACAGATTTTTAAGAAAATTCACCTTTTTTGATGATTACATCATCATTACATTAGGTTAGTGATTTACGGACTGCATGGGTTTTACCCTATTGAGGCATTTGCATTTAATTTATGTCTGATATTACTTTCCACTGCTTGGTTTCTGTCTGTACGAATCTCTCACTGGAGACGATCAGAAATTCCAAACATGGCTGCTCTTTCTTATTATGTATTCGCAATTAGAATGAGCGTTTTAGGTGAAAAATGGTGACCGAATGAGCGAATTAGTCTCGAGGGCGCTCGAAAAACATTTGCTGGACCATCAGGAGGGTGAATACTGTCTTGTGCAGTTGTTACCAAACGGAGGTTACTTCATTTCTATTCTTAGTTCTACTCTCAATACCGTATACTTGCAACGTTTTCAGACTGTGATTTCGTTAATTTGAAAAAAAGAGTTCAAAAATGTACCTATCACATTGACACTTCAGATGAATTTCAACTTCCCGACAAATGTAATCCTTACTATGCGATGGCTCCCGATCCTTCATCTACGATGCTGAATCTCTTATTACGGTGTGGTGATTTATTCTTTATTATTTTTGTACTATTGCGAGAGTTGAAATGAAAACGAAAAAAAGAAACTGTCGACATAGTGTCCTAGAATAATTTTCAATCTATGAAGTGTTACTGGGACTATATTTGGTGTCTGTCCAAACTTTTAAAATATGTTCTTATTTTAATACAGGCTGTTTTTTGCAGAAATCAGCAAATGAAGTTTTTCCGAATTTTATGCGTCATATCATGTTGTGACATCTTTTAGTTCTGCTGTTTTTCGCCATAACTGATTTGAATGTTTCTAGAAAGCGCAAGGATGCCTTTAAAGGTGACAGTATTTCGCCACATGTCGGATCATCAACGAAAAAGCTGAACAAAATGAAAAGGTCAAATCTCTTGCGATGGAGCAGCGGTTATTTGTAAACGGAGTAGTTGTGTTCTCAGTGATATTGGAAGTAGTAATAATAATGATTTCGATATTATTCTGTTAAATGAAGTTTGCAGAAAACTATTTCTTTCTATGCATACCTGAGTAGGATTCTGATACGTCATTACATGCTTTAAGGATACATATAATAGTTATGATAACTGTGATTGTAGTATTGGAAATAGTGATGTCTCTCTCTTCTATGTCGAACAGTATTAAAGTCTGCATTGGTTTGAGTTGTCTTTCTGTCCATTTCATCCTCATATTTCCCGTATAAACATGTGCTATTCACGGTATTGTGAGAACTTATGGGTACTGATCCAACTTTGTTCACTAAATTGACTACTATGTCTTTTTTAATTCCTCACTAGTAGGTACATTTCATCGTAGACGAGAATTTCTACACCGTTATTTCGACAATGTTTGTTAGCATCATGACTCGAAAGACATCGATTTGCTTCGCTCTTGCGATTGACTTGTGCAGTTGTTAAATGTTCTTCAGGCAACATTATGCTTGAAATTTCGATAGTTAATATATCATCCGTAGTCTCATTGAGAAAAAACCCTCGAGCTGTATGTGATTAACTTCTCTCAAAAACAGAATAAAGGGCCCCGAAGGAAAGATGAGATGCTGTTCATGTCCTTTGAGCTAGTGTAGACGATTGGACAGCCGTGGTGCGCGACAAGGACGAGTGGAGAGTTTGATGATTTTCTTTCTAGCCTTCTCTATTGATTAACGGGACGGCGATTAGAGTGAGTGTGCCCGTTGGTTGTCCATTGATTTTCCTTCAGACCTTGCTTCAAACTGCGATAGAAAGCTGAGGGGATAGATAGGGTGCAGTTGCTGTTTCGAAGATCAGTTAACACTTTAACGCTTAATTTTCTGTTGCAACGATAGCTAATCGGTCTATTTCTTTGCTTTGTGCACTGTGAAGTAAAATCAGCTAGTGTTGACAGGTTTGTTTTTCATGTGCTAGTCACATACAATTACCTCATTGGGAAAGGTCTATGTTTTGTTTTACCTATTTCGCTAAAGGCAATTCATTCGATGAGTGACTTATCGGAGACTCCGAGAGTTGCAAAAATATCTTAGTACTCGCTTCTGTAATACACTATCACTCTGCCCTCCTATAAAGGATAAAGCTGTCGGCGTTGATCCTTGAGGGATGCACCAGGCATTCGACTTAATCAAGCATCGTTGAAGGTTATTGAATGCATATCTGGCCTTTACAATCACTCGCGGTGGCCTACCGATATATTGAGTCAGTGCTGCTATCCTCCCAGACAAATCTGGTACCAATTTTCCGACCCCGGAAAGATGGAAAACTTGGCGAGCCTTGGACGCGAGGAGCGATACTGTACGTAGTGCAGGGCGCCTCCGACCACTGCGCAACACGCGTCCTGTATCAGTAGTAATCCTTCTAGATGAACGGATAAGCTTTCTCCAGAGTTTGTTGAACATTGTTAAGTGTAGGTAAGAACCTTCCTGGTGCCATGCCTGCTACACTGATCTGTGTTGAACAAACTGTGGTTTGAATACGGAAATATAGCAGTGAAACTCAGTGCGGCAAAATAAATGACTGGAAAGGAAGCTAGTTGGTGCCAGCTCACACCAGTCGATCTGCCAACGTATGACTGGAAATCAGGTAGTGTAATTGTCATGAGAAAAAAGACCTGGTGGAAGTGCTTCAGGGAGGGAGAGCATCAAATTTAATAAATGCGAAGTATTAAGTATTGGTTTGTAATGTGGACAGGATTTCTATACTGGGCTTATTGAGACACAGCAGTAAAATCTTTCCGTAAGAAAGGGTGGGTCCAACGCTGGCATCGAAGTCTACCTTATGAAATTGAAGTAGTTGTGAATGCTGACCAGAGACACATGTATTGTTTTATTGATAAGCTAACACGAGGGTGATAAATAACTTTGTTCGGCTAACGTTTGTCTTCGTGTTACTTAGACCCGATGGTACGAGTAGATGTCCACAGTCGTTCGCCTTTTCGATACACTGTCTTCGTCGTGGTATCGATTCGGATCTTCTTCAGTGGAGCATCGCTCGAATGAGGCATTTCATCAGTCGATGCTCTTGTATATAGGGCCGTTGAGGTTGATACGATTGTACGATGATAATAACTTATTTTTTCCTTACACTGTGGCCCCTAAAGATTATTCACCTCGATACGACGACGAAAACACCACATTGAGAGTACAAAGGACTGTGGACAGCGACTCGTATCATATGCTCTGAGAAAGACAAAATTAACCTAGCAAAGTTATTTACTTGGTTAACCGCCTGTTTCTTTATAGATGAAATAATACACGTTGAGATTAGTCATACCGAATTTAAGGAAAAGTCGCTTTTTGAAATATTTTCAAATTCATTAAAACCACATTTTGAGAGATATCATCAACCGCTTTGCTGATGACATCGTCCTTACAACACCAAACAATAGCCAGGCGGAACGTTTGCTTGACGACTTTGATAAAGCTGTGAAAAGATTGGTCTTCGACTAAATCTCATAAAAACGATGTTCATGAAGAACGAATTGGTTTCGCATACCCCATTCACGCTCAGCGGAACGAATTTCTCCGAATGCTCCAGTTATGTCTATCTAGGTCGGGAAATCAATATAATGAACGACCTAGCTCCAGAGCTGAGCAGAAGGAGACGAGCGGGTTGTGGAGAGCTTTCAAGAGCATCGAGGATATGATGAAGAGAACAAAGAATACCCAACTCTGTGCCTACCTTTTCGACTTAGCGGTGCTTCCTGTCCTAACGTATCCGTCAGAAGCCTGGTAGCTGCGTAAACATGTTAGAAAACCACTCAGTGTTATCGAACGCGCAGTAGGGACGATACTAGGAGTATCCCGTTCCACACAACTAAAGGATGGAATCCGAAACTCCAATCTGCGTCAACGATCAAAAATCAAAGACGCCGTTCTGTACGCCAAATAGTCGAAAATAAAGAGGGCCAGACACGTAATGCGCATGCATGACAACCGATGGACAGGAGCCGTTGTGACTGGATTCCTCGGGTTGTCAAACGTACTGCAGGAAGACCACCGACCCAATGGTCAGAGTTCTTCACAAAGAGCCTTAAAGAAAGATATGATGCTCGACGAGTCCCTAGAGCTAGCAGGACCCACTGGGATACTCTTGCACGCGACAGGGAAAAGTGGAAGATTTACTGGCGTCCGCTCGAGTCACTCGACGATCAACGGGACTACAGGTGATAGAGGTGATACCATCACTTCACAGGACTCGGGTGGCGCAGTGGTCGGAGGCGCCCTGCAACACACACGTGGAATCGAACCTCGCGCCTTTGGCCCACCAAGCCTTCCATCCTGCTGGGGTCGACAAATCCGTACCAGACTTGTCTGGTAGGATAGCAGCACTGACTCGACACACCGGTAAGCTGCCGCGAGTCATTGTAAAGGCCAGATGCGCATTCAACCACCTCCAACCATACTTAATGAAGTCGAATACAAAGCGCATCCCTCTGGGATTGATCAACGCCGAGAGCTTTATCCTTTATCCTTTTACCATGGTCTCTATCGCCTGTCGCCTCGTGGTGTGACTCGGGTTGTGCCCTTTAAATCTTCCATTTCTCTCTGTTGCGTGCATAAACAGCCAAGTGGTTTCTCTGGAGACATATTATGTACCATATCATTCTTTACGGTTTTTAGAGGGGATCCGAACATCCGGTTGGTAGTTTTCCTGCTGTGCGTTTGATATCCCAGGAAATCCAGTTGCTAACGGCTCTTGTTCATCGGTTGTCAATCATACGCATCACATGCCCGGCCCACCTTATTTCTAACAATCTGGTTTATAAAACGGCGTCTTTGATTTTTGACTGCTGACGTAAGTAAGAGCGTCGGATTCGCTTTCTCACTTCCGTGATACGAGATACTCCCAGTATCGTCCTTCCGACTGCATAACACTAAGTTGTTCGTCATGTTGATTTCTCTAACAAGATGGACGTAGCTCGACCATTTGGAGACATTCGCTCTATCGAACGTGAATGGGGCATCCGAAAGCAATCCGTTCCTCGTGAACATCGTTTTTGTGAGATTTACTCTAAGAACACTCTTTCCGCAAGTGTTATCGAAGTCGGCAAGCATTCGCTCCGCCTGAAGCTTCGACCAACCTGCTGCTCTTCTCTCTTTAAAATCTTCTTTTATCGTTTGTCTACGTTGTTTTGCAAGTTTGTATTGGTGGTTTCCTGTAGTTCGTCCGGTTCTACGGTAGCGTATTACCTGTAGTGTTTCCGGAGACAGACGTCTCTTCGTCACTTTCGAACTCTCGACTTCCGTAGCGCCAACGTGATGATGTCGAAGAGCCTGTCGCAGTTGTCGACGATGTTATCAGGAAGGACATCCCTAACAGTGAACTGGTGAACAGAATAGTTCCCAGTTTATGGTGGGTTTGGGACTTCGTTTTTGTACTTGGCGGGTTTTTCTCTTTTCCGCGAAGAATGAAATCTTGCTCGAGGTGTGTAGAATTTTGGAAAAACAACGATTTCGGATAGGCAAAGTCCGTGATTTACTATAATTGCACTATAATGCTCTCCAATGGGGTCTCCTTTCTAGTGTTGAGAGTGCGGCTTCCAGAATTAGAAGCTATCCTGAAGCTTGCTCGTTACGAAAAACGAGGACAGCCGCTCACCTTGTTCTTTCACTTTTTATCCATGAGTCCCATTGTGACGTTTTACAAACATTTCTCGGTCCATTCTTTTCATTGAAATCTCCAGTGATAATCTTAATGAATATGTGGCCTTTTCTGTAGAACTTCTCCAAGTCCATGTGGAACGCTTCGACTATGTCTTCGTTATAACTTAATTTTTGTGCTGTAACGACGAAGATTGGCAAAGCCGGTATTGATCCACATCTCTTCAATCACAAGCATCTGATTCAGGTTATTAGTTGTTTGAATGAAATTAGTGATGTTCATTACCAAACTCGTGTTGACGACCACGCCGACGCCGCCGACTCCTCTACTGTCGCATGTTCCTAGAAACTGTTCTTCTCGGGAGTCATGGACTCACGGCATTAAATGGGTGGCGTCTTCTCGCCTCATCAAGTCCGATGATATCGTACACTGTTCTTGTTTCCTGCATAATCAGTTTTTCTTCCAAGGACTTAGATGCAAATCAGCGTGCGTTGTAGGTACAAATTTTTCATGTGGAATAAAATATCGATTGAATAATGCACAGAATATAGAAAAGACTAGTATAGAGTCTTCTGTAATTTGATGATGGCCTATGTTTGTTTATCTGGGATGACAGCGAAATATTGTAGTCGTACAGATCCTGACGCCAATTCTTGGGATTATATTGTCTTTGAGCTGCTTCCAATAGCTTTTTTTGAATGACAACTTTAACTTATTATTTACTGCCTACTCTTTTTAACGGCAGGGTATATATTGCGAAATATAACTTTAATGATGCTAGTATTTGCAAAACTCCGGACCGCCAGGGATAGGTGAAACGAAGGACCCGCATGGTGTGGTGGTGAACACGTTACTCCCCGGAAAGGACAATAGCGCTTTCGTTCCTCACCGCAGACACCTGCGGTCCGGAGTTTCGCAAATATCTCAGCATCATTAAAGCTTTTTTTTGCTCCAAAAGATGTAAATCCTCCTGTGGTAATCTCCTGCGCCTGGCATTTATTATCAGGTGTGATAGCTGTGCTGCAGTGGGTTCAAGCATCTGTTTCTTTCTCTTTTTGAGCAACTCCTTAGCTCCAATGGGGATGTGTTTTGAACGTCTGTTGATATTCAGTGTGTAGTGTCGGTCGGTTATTCCTTTATCTTCCAACACGACTTGCCTCATTGTTTTGAACATTGGCACGAGTTTTTTTCAGCTTTTGGCTGAATAGTTTCCATATGGAGAAGGCGGTGATCGTATCCAGTACATATTGTTGGCGCCACTATGTCATATAGGCACCATCTTCTGCTCTTGAGAATGTGGTGGGTCTACGTGGAAGCCGTGCCGTTAGGATACTCCCATTTCCATTGGCAATTTCCACTCTTCTCTAAAAATGAATCGCTATAGGAGAGGGCGTGCTGCGGATCCGAATCCTGCGAATCGGACTCCATTATCACTTTTGTATTCCGAAATTTGCTATCCTATTTTCATAGTCGTTGTCGATTCATCTTCTGGCATTAAAGTTTCCAGCAACTAATTTATAGAAAGGCTGTTCATTTTGGATAAAATCCTCTGCTTGCAAAACGCGTCTGGCTCTGTCGCATCAGTTGCAAAATTTAATGAGTAGTACTTGATGATAAAGGCTTTCGCTGACATTGAGGTTGAAAACGAAGAAAGGCCAAGCGATGTGATACAATCTCATATGGGGTGACTTGAATGAAAACAGATGGGTGTCCGACAAAGCCACCGCCAGCGATACTTCATAACGGAATTTCCTCAACTCGAATGATAAGGTCCTGTCTTCTAATTAGCATATGTCGGTCTTCGTTTTTTGTAGGGTGATAACATGGAATTAGATGAGGCCAGTGGCCTCAAAAAGAGCGTCCGGAGCGGTCTTCATGGCATATCGTGGGCGTGTTAGTTTGGTCCAACCACAGCTGGATTATTGCTGGTTCAACGCCTTGTGGTTTCCTGAATTCTCAAGATCAACTTGGCTCGAGCTTCGTCCAGTCGTCATCATCACAGTCAGCCGCTGGCCCTTGTGGATCAAGGTGGGAATTGAGGGAGGTGGGGGAGGAGCGGTTGGGGGGATATTTACCACCTTGCTAATAATTTGATGCAGGATGACGGTGACTTCCTGTGTTTGTTTCCTCCTAGCTGGGTTGCGGGCCCCGAAACACGTAATGAGTCTAAACAACCGATGGACAGCAGCCGTTAGAAACTGAATTCATCGGTATGTGAAACGCAGACCAGGAAAACCATCGACTCAATGTTCAGAGTTCCTAACGAAAACCGTTGAAAATCATGTGTTGTTTAGCGAGTCTCGAGAGCAAACAGAACCTACTGGGCTGCTTTCCTAGGCGACAGTAACAAATAAAGATTTTGGTGGCGTTCACTCATGTCATTTGGCTATCAACAGGAAAACAGGCAATGGTGACGGAGGTGATCATAATAGCTAACTCTGTGTCACATAGAGAATATCTTGTGTATTCTGCGTTGTTGTGTTAAATATCGCTCAACACAGAAATAGGAAATGATATCCAGTAATTGGTCATAAAGATGTGGACCTACAATAATATTGTCACTTTATTCGAAACTTTTTACCATCAAAAGTATTTTTGTACGTCCATATACGTATGTATGTATGTATATATGTATGTCTGGATATATGTATATGTATATATATTTATACATATTTTATGCTTGAATGTAATGTTCTTTGAAAATTCGATTCGAGAGGATTTATAAAATGAAAGTAGATAAACGACAAGAGGAAAAAAATAAAGGCAAGAAAAGTGTCACCCGTATTAGCGGCAGTATTTTTCATAGTAGTTTCTACGTAATCTGCTTAGAAGGCGATCCCGTTTTGGTACAATACTATAGAGAAAAGTAGTGCAAAACGAATCGTTTCCTAATAACCTGACTTAAAATATAAGAAAAATTCGTGGAAGAAATGCATAGATCACAAGGTAAGAGAACACTTCCTTAGATATGTCTGCTACACGTGATTAGAAACGTCCCTCCTGTAAAAGGGATAAATTCGGGCATGGATTTCTGGACATAACTTCCACGAATATTCGAAATTTTAGAACGAAGCCATCACCCTTGCAAAGCACTCAGAAAACTGGATATGAGCATGCTATTCTTGGGAGAAAGAATAAGTGCTTTACCAAAACACGGGATATCAAGGATAATCTGATGAGAATTTTAACATATTATTAGGATGATCTGCCGTAGTGAATAGCCACAATTTGAATTTGATAATCTTAGCGATGACATGTTGTTTGCACTGACGACAACATTTCGGCCAAGAGAGACGAACCCACTACGCCACCGACTCGTCGGGTGATTAAAAAGTTTTGGCAAGATTGCGCCAAAGATCTGAAAGTAATAATCATATAGAACATTAAAGGGGACATTTTTTTAGAAATCTAAAACGCACCTGAAAACTGTTTTCTCTTAATGGAATGCTAAATTTTTAGGTACTATTATTTCTGCTGTTGAGCAGATAGGATATTTCACCTAATATATTCGTTTACGATACACTAATAACACAGTAGATTTGTTAAAAAAGCGGGAAAGAACCAACGCACACACCCTAGGCTTACTAATGAAAGTTCAGTGAATTTGAGATAAAAAATTTCAAATCATAGACAGTTGTGCATTTTGTTCTTTTTCATTCTAAGACGCTGCGGTCTAATGAGCAGAGGCAGTGTAAGAACAACGCATGATTGTTTAAATGTTTGCAGCCAAAAGTAAAAAGGCATTCATTGTCATGATCACCTATACCATCTGTTGTCCCGTTGCTTGTCAAGTGACTCGGCTGGGAGCCAGTAATTCTTCGATTTTTTCTCGTCGTGTGCAAGAGCAAAGCAATGGGTCATGCTCTCTCTAAGATCTCGTTGAGCATCATATAATCCTTGTGTGGCGTTTGTGAAGAGCTCTTACCATTAGGTTGGTGGTCTTTGCTGGGCGTGTGATATCCCGAGGAATGTGCAAATAAAAGACATGAAGTGTGACCGTTTTCGAACAAAAAAAGATCATATTGGCTTTTTTGCATCGGGCATCGTCTATGATCCGGACGGATATACAGGGAGAAACTGGTTCATTATTGCTCTTATTCAAAATAACTTGAAGGTGAAAATAACCAGTTTTCCCAGAATGGACCTCAAATGCACAAAGCACGGAATGAAGTGAAATCATAGGATGGAATCTTTCATAAAGAAAATAATTTCTTAAAGTTAAATTGCAGTAGACCATATTGTGGAACTCTTAAAGAACCATTACAAAACAGAAGTGGTTCACTTTTAAAGCCATGGGCCTCGTTCTATTCGGAGATGTGAGATTTTCACACTTTTAGAAATGACTTTGGAAGTGTATGCAATTATTATATGTTATAAGGTCTTTATTTGGAAGTATCATGCATTAATAAGTTGTGTAGGATATGATGGTTAAAGACGCCTAAATCTTACCTGATTCGAAGGAAAGCTGTGAATTGTGGTAAAAGCGCGACATCCGAACCTCGATATTCACTCCAACATCTCATAAGGGAATTCCTTGCGGTTCGAATTAAAGACCGATTTCCGACACGGCATTCGCCTGTATATAATCATAAAATCATTAGCACTTCAAAGTAGAGTTGTTCGCAGTGTGATTAGGGCACTTTTCGCATCTTAGCGGTTTCTGTGATGTGGGATTACAGCAACAAGTCAATTGAATGGTAAAAGACGGTATAACTGGCCAGGTAATCGAGCTTATGAAGAACAGCCAACGGTAAACTTTAATATTCAAACGGAAAAGAATGACGAAATAGAATAAAGATAAACATCGTGCATAATGTTCTGGTATCGAATTTCTGTATCTGTCGAAGATGGTGAAGTGATTGGAAATTCGCTCGTGATGGGTCGAGAAAGGAAGCATTCATCTATCAGTAATTCATATTCAAACAAGTTTGCGGATTAAATCCACGTTCACTTTTATAAGAGCTTTGGAAGCTGACTGCATGGTTCTCGAACACGAATGGTTCTTTATATTTTTGGCCCCTATAAAATGCCCAATTGCACAAGAAACATGCTATGTCGCTAATAATCATTAGGGAAACACCTACCGTCTTCGTGAAACAATGCGAGATATCGAAAAGCAGCTAAATCGACTCTAGTAAATCCCCGACTGGCTAGGAGATGTACAATGTCAGTCCATAATGCCAGTAACGAGCAATCGCCCATTACAGCGGCCAAACCAGAAGGAACTCTGTAATTATCAGCCTTGAAAACACTTTTGAGTGAGCCCGACTGAGTAGTACTGACGTTTCGCTCTTTTAATTCGTTAGTAATGAGCGATTTGTCTAATTCGGATTTCGGAAGTTAAAGTTCAAGCTTGAAAACTTGCTCAACAGGTCGATAGAATTTATAGTTGGTAAAGACATCCAGTTATTGACGTTTTCTTCATGAGGAGATACTAGCTTGTTATGATAGATATGTTCAAGATTGGGCCACGTTCCGACAATTATGCTTACTTCGGATTCTTGAAAAACAAATTGACATGCAATATATACAGTCAAACACTTTCATTATCCTAGAAGAAAAGCAATACTTAAATATGGGTTTGTGTCAGATACATTCCTTACCTATGTAGGACTCTGTACGGACACCCTTTCATCAATGAATGGAAAGACTTATACGGGAAATGTTTGAAAAGAGCTGTTTTTAAGTCTTTCTACTGTGATTGTGAAAATGCTTGATTGAGTAGATTTTGTGTCAATTTAACCTTAAAGGATAAACGATTAAGCTTCTGGAATTGATTAATCACTAATTCCTTCAACTTCATTGCACAACGTTAGAGGTGATTGAATGCGTATCTGGACTAAACAATGACGCGCGAAGGCCTACTGATGTACCGGTCCAGTGCTACTGTCCTCGCAGACGTGTCTGTCGCTATTTCGTAGATCCTAAAAGGATGAAAGGCTTGGTGAGCCTGAGGGACGGGATCGAATCCAAGTGTATTGCAGGGTGCCTTGACCACTGCACTACACGCGCTCCAATTTAACCTTACTCCATTGTAATCAGCAATAAGTATCACAAAGTGAATCAAGCGACTAACTCAACTCCGTTGTTCATCTTGATACTGGCTGGTATAGCTCCAATCACAGCTGCATAGACAAAGTCGGCAATGTGTACAGCTGCCCAACTAGCATGCAAAAGCTGCATCTGATCGGCCAACTAAAAGCCATTATAGCGATTTCTCAAAGGAAGGAAATGTTCCCTATTTGGGATAACGCAATAACAATAATTTTTGTACTATTTTTGAATAGATTCGCTATTATTTATACAGATTAATAGTAATTCGACATAGCATTGGTAGAATAATATAATGTCGATTCGTGATAATTCACACATAACCTCAAGCTCTCGAAAATATGGTGCAGCTTTAGCCCAAGCAACAAGTTGCCCGAGATTATCCTCGACAGCCGATACACAGAAAGAAAACGGATCCCATCTTGGCCATTTATGTAGTAAGCAGTACAGCCTTAAAGCATTATGTTTTTAGGTTAACGTTATAGGATTCTGAAGAGGCTTTATATCGGAAATCTCTACGTTTTATTTCTTCAAAAACAACACGCAGATCACTAAGTGAATTAACCAATAAGATTGAAAGAGTAACATAAAGTGCTGAGAATTTCTTTCTTGACTTTTGCAATACACTTTAATCTTTTGATCTGATGTCGCTTAGGTTTAGTTTTTTGAGCTCATAATGACGATGCCGAATTTTTTTGCTTCACTCTTTCACGATCATGCGCACTACGACACAATAACAGGTTGTACGATAGGCCAGCCACACGAAAATGCCCAGGTTAGTGAAAGGGTAGAACTATTTGTATTGCAGAAACTGTTTGGTGCATAACGCTGACAAAAACCTCTTGTCTTTTTCACGCAGATGCATTACTTTTTGATTATATAGCACCTTCACGACCTTTTGTAGCAAATCTATGGTTTGTTGAGGGCAGATTTCATACTGGGGTGGTCTATGGTTAGGTATTCTCTGCTGTACTTGCAGAAAGCCGTTTCGGACGGTGGAAAGGAATCGGTGGGTAGAAATAGCATGAAAAAGACGCAGAAATATACCTCAACGATCGCAAAACCATGCAGAAGGCTAGTAGCATCACGGTTAGGTAATAGACGAATTTTTTTAATCACTCGCAAGAGTTAAATCATACACACAGGAGGTGTCCAAAAAAATGTGGACATGTACAAAAAAACATAACGGATATATGGAATCTAAAGAGACATGGGAAAATGTGAGGAAACCGAATTGAACGATAATCAAATGAAACCAGCGCGTTGTTCCTCTTGCGTGGGCTGACGGACCGTATATCTTCATTTCAATGCATATCTCAATAGCCCTTCAATGACACACTTTCGTGAGAGCGAAATGTGTATTTTAACAATGTGGGGTATTCACCGAAAGAAAGTAGAAGGACAAAAACAAAGAAAAAGGAGAAGAAACAACAAAAAAGGGAATGTGAACACGCGATTACGCTTACTTGCGGCATACGTGCTATTCACCACCTCAACTGAGGCCTTTGCTTTGATTTCCTCTTAGCCATGTTTTTATTGCTGATAGCACCGCTTTAATACAGTAGAAACATAGCTGAGAGAAAGGCGAGGCAGGCCCCTTGGTGTGCTGGTTTGCACGTGGGTCCTCGGTAAGGGTAATTGCAGGTTCGAAGTCAAGTTGATGTTCCGAGTTTTGCTCATATCTCAGTATCCTTTTGGTTGCATTTCAAGTAGAATCCTGTCATAAAGAAGAGTAAACTTGAAATAAAAAGATAAAACCCGAAGAGGAGCATAAGGACACCAAAGTAAATGGAAATTTTGAAAACGGTAAGAGTTTTGTTATGATGCAAAAAAAGGCTTGTATGCCGTTTCGTGCTTTTTGTTCTATAACAGCGTCTGACCTTGAGTCGTCAGGCAACGAATCGTGCATTATTGCAAGTGTAGACGATGTGCATTCGAATTCGTTGTTGACATGCTTCTCAGACGGTGTGAAACAAACCGGGAGAATGCGGTTCCCACGACTGAATGCTCCTTAAAATGATGTAAATGATAAATGGTGCCACATCGGAGAAAGGCTGCTGTAAGCATGGATCATGCTAAATAAAAGGCGGGTGAGAACATTCGGTCAAACCAAAATTACGATTGGCTTTTCCATTTTGGTTTGTAAATATTTCGTTTCAGCTGATCAATATTGTAATTTCAGCAACGGATTATAACCCAAGCCCCTACATGGCTATGTGCTTAACACACAGTCATGGACGACTAAAGTTGTGTGGCGGTCGCATAGGACGAAATTTCTATTTTCAGAGTACGGTCATCGTATCCCTCAAAAAGCGACACTTCGAGTAACCTTCTCATTAGCAACAGTATTATAACGTTATTTAGACGATAATAAAGACGAGAGCTCGCCGAGCGATTCAAACGTTTGTGTTTGGTCAACAAAGTGATGCTTTGATACTTTAACTACTTCTAGTAATCTTAATGTCTCAAAGATATCTATCTGCTTGGTCGCTAGCACAAGTTGTAACAGCACGAAAAGAGCGAAGAATGACGTTTTCCTTTGTAATTTATTAGCTGAAGAAAATCGTTTTACTAGGACGACGTCTGGCGCAACTGTAGGTGCCAGGCTGTGAAGTGGACACAAAAATTGTGCAGCAGTAAGCTCTCTGTGACAAAATAAACACCGGAAATAAAACAAATCACAAATGAGTAATAACAGCTATGCTGTGCCGAAGTACAAATCAAGTGATTCAAAGCGTTGCGTATGTTCCAGTTTAGGGTAGCCGCAACAAGGATTTAATCACTTTTCGTGGAACGGTCCCTAATGTATACTGCTTTCCCGTCTATGAAACAACGCGTTCCCACCGCAATCGTCCAAGTGATCAATGCACATTTTTTTACGCAAGTACTTTATGAATATGGAGAGCAGCCACACACTGAAGAGGAAAGAAGTGGCTAGAGTCCCTGTTAGTGGTGGGAATTTCTACCTGCGGACAACTTTTTAAAAATGTCCCGAGATCAAATGTATTCCAGTGTACGGATCGTGGTACTTCTTGATTTGTTTCCTCGCATCCACTATCCATAAAGGTCTTCGAAGTTTTCAATGTATGCTTTGCCTGCTGAATGAGGCAATTTTCGTCTTCTACACGAATTTCATTGAACGCTGGCCGAGTCTAATCTTCTTGACATCGAGAGATAGTCGTGTTGGGCGTTCGAACACGGCTAAGAAAGAGTGGCCTTATGAGGCCAAGCCTTGATGGACGCCGGAGTGATGAGAGGCTTGGTGGGCCGGAGTCGGGTGCAAACCAGCTCCTCTTTGGGTTGGATCGACTTATTTACCCCATTTTCTGCCAATAGCAGGGTTCGGAATTAACGACATCCGTGGAAGCAGAGCAGTAAGAAGTAGATATCAACTTATCTTTGATGGACAACGCGAAAATGAAATGCATGCGAATGATTACTTTTTCAGTGAGGCGTAGGTCAATCAAGAGTGGGACTATTTGGTTGAAAACGTAGCAAATGCAAGAACGAAGATTTGAAGTGAGGTAATGGTTAGCTCTCATCCTGATCATATCCTACATGTTCGATTCGAAGCACTTTCTTACGGATTTCTAGAATAAGCTCGATTTCTTTCAACAAGGGGTGGTGTAGAGCGGGTTAACAAGCTCGAAACACTGTTCCTATTCATCGATATGTTTAAAAATATGTGATGCCATTAATACCTACCAATGAATTCAGCTTTTTGGTGGCAGGATCTGCTGGTTTTGACGAACAAATAGTCACTTAGCTCCACTGATGAATAAAAGAGATACTTTTTTTTCTAGACCTTCTTTTGGCAAGCTAACATGCCTTTTTGTTCCGCCAAATGCATGCAATATGTCAGAGAGGACTCTATTAAATACTGAAAGCGTCACGAAGTAAGCCAAATCACAAATGTGTGAATGTGAGTTCGCAACATCTGTCTCCAAAGTGCGGTACTCACAGCAATTCGCCGAAAAAATATTCTCGAAAATTTTGTGGCTATTTGACCAAATCAATAAAAGTATGATGGAAGTAACGCGATGGCTAGAGGGGCCCTGCAATATGCGTGGGCTAGAACCAGCGCTCCAGACTCACTATGTCTTCCATCCTTCGGGCTCAGCAAATTGGTACTAGGCCAGTGTGGAAGAATAGCAACACTGGCTCGATACGTCGATGGGGCTCGGCAACGCATTGCATAAACAGGTATGCACTCAATCACCCATAACGATGCTTAATGAAGTGAAGCACATGGCGCGTCCCTTAGGCCCTTCATTTATGATGTTGGCTAATCGTCACTAAAAATGAAGATTAGCATTGTGTTCATCAGAAGAGAACAGTCCACATCAGCACAACACTCCACTTATCATTCGCCTAGGCGGAGACCACTTCAGTCAAAGTCGTATAAAAACAATGTCGTAGAGATTTACATTGAATTAGGAATTAAGTTAATCCTAGAAAGACCTAACAGATGATTTCTGATGATAATTTTAAATTAATTAATTGACAAATTTTCCGCACAGAATTTACCCATCCTTTGTGAACTATTCCATTCATTTCAAATCAGCATCAAAAATGTTTAAATTAAATGAGCTCAATTCGCTACCAAGTGTCCATTTACGTCTGAATGCTCCG
Organism: Angiostrongylus costaricensis; assembly: GCA_900624975.1. Classification (NCBI taxonomy): domain Eukaryota; kingdom Metazoa; phylum Nematoda; class Chromadorea; order Rhabditida; family Metastrongylidae; genus Angiostrongylus; species Angiostrongylus costaricensis. Next base: position 126,204 of record UYYA01004005.1, on the reverse strand, counting down.
CAGTAGTTGTTACAGAACATCAGTGAGTTAAGGGACTAGTTAACACGTTAGACCGCTAATGAAATTTTTCCATGGGAATATGGATATAAAGTTAATTCTCGTAAGCCGTAGAGAAGAAGCAGACAGAATGCCGCGTTGGGTAATCTAACCCTTGGGAAAAAAATCTACAGTAGAGTAATGTTCTGCGCTTCGTTAACGTGTTCAACCAAACATCGAATTAATATTACTGACCGACTTTCTCATCATCGTTCTGGCTTTTCGATAACTGAAAATAATGTTCAGTAATACGTTTTTCGCATGGCTCGACATTACATATTGCGCCGATTCTATCACTTCCAGCATTTCTTTTGTTCCATCGGCCCAATCATCGAAGAACGACTTCGAAATTGCGTGTGACACAGCTGTTACTTGGAAATTTTGCATCCTTTTAATTAATATGGTTGTATGCTGCTCGAGTAGATTTTCGAGGAAATCCTAGAATTGTCGAGCCAAAGTGTTTCTTTGTCTTACCAATCGAATAAAGCTTACCAGACTACTCTAGTACCAACTCCCTGACCCGGGATCCATGGGAGGCTTATTTGGGACGATGGAATATCGAGCCTCGGCCTTGTACGCATTAGACGGTGCCACTACCCTTGCGCTACTTTTCTCCCCTTTTCCATTAGCAATAAGAACTTGATAACTTGACAACCACACAGAGTAGCATTGTAAACCGACTTTCATTTAACCTCGGTATGAATAATCAATGTGCCTTGCTTCATTGATCAACGAACATGAGGTTGTTGCCAATATTTATTCGGATGTTTAGACGTCTTCGTCTTCCACAGAGACGATGCTCCAAGTCGATGTCCACAGTCGTTCGTCTTGTCGACGAAGACGTCGAAATCTTAGCCGAATAAATATTGGTAACAACCTCATGTTAGCTTATCAATGAAACAACCTACAGAGTAGATTCTGCTGTCCCATCCTAGTGGAGTGGGATATAAACACAATTTTCTCGAAAAATATTTTAGCTATACAACCACAATGATGCTGAGATATATGCAAAACTGGAACAACAGGATCGCTTCGAAACCGCTATTAACCTTTCCAGGAGCCCATATGAACATATCATAAAAGCTCTTGCCTTGTCCTTCTATCGGCCAGTTTTTTACACTAACGGTGCCATCTTCAATCACCCGTCATTGGGAATGATCTGGTAAGCACAAATCGGCATCAAACACCGTTTAGCTGAGGCTGCGGTGGAAATAACCGTTTGAGTAAAAAAATTTGACTAAGAGAAGGGCTAACCAAGGGCTTAGGTGATGTCGTGGGTAGCATATGAGCCCCAGGAAAGGATAGTCGCATAGTCGAAGATAACCTGAAGTGAGAGTTGTTAAAAGATGTCAGCATTGTTGTGGTTGTATTTCACACGATAATTGCCATGAAAAAGTGTTAAATAGCAAATAGAAAGGTAAACACTGATTTAGACTGCAGTCTCAACTTGACTGGGTTTAATGCCGACTTTTCCCCAGTGTCCTGAAACAAACACGTTGCCTTTTTGGTTCGATGCTGTTCCCTGAGCTCTCTAAGCCTTCCTCTCCTCCAGGACCGATAAATCGTCACCGGACCTGTTCGAGGAGATAGCAGCACTGACGTGATACATCGGTAAGCCATCGCAAGCCATTTTATCGGCCAAATATGCATTCAACAGCTTCTAACAATGCTTAATGAAGTTGAATACATGGTGCACTTCCCAGAGATTGTTCAATGCTCAAAGTTTTATCGTTTATCCTTTATGCTGTTCGTCATGCTATGCTTTATTACGTAAAAAATCGCCAACGAAGTCCAAATAAATATTTTCAAAGAAAAGAATTGATTCTTAAATTTTCAATGTGAATCAACTTATAGCATTTTTCACTGGAAGATGTTCATTAGAAAGCAGTTTTAAAGTGTTAACGAAACAAAAGCTTGGTTTTCACGAGATCGTCATTGTCACGAGGCACAAATGATTTTCTTGTGAAGCTAGTGTAAGCTTGCGTACCTTCATCAACTGGATGGTTATGATGCAATAGGCGTTGTGTGAATGCTGCATTCGTCGGGTCGAACGGCTCAGATTTAATACGGTAATTTGGAAAGTCGATTGAACGTCCAAGCAAGTCGGCCAGGCCTTCGCTCTCATATGCAACCGTTGGTCTTGTTGTTGCTGATGCCGAAAGAGCTACATCGTTACATGCTCATTCGGTCATCCTCAGTGTAAATCCCTCCCATTCATAACCTTTTTTCAGCTAACTCGCATTAAATTGCATATTAGTTGGTCGTTAAAAAAAGAAGTGGATCGGTATCTGTGTATAATAACAATATCTTCTACTGCGTCGATCATTTGAGAGAGATCGACAGTAGCATTTCTCACTTGTGATCCAACAGACATAAATAGCAATAATAAAGCAAAAGCCAAAACACAATCGTAGTATAACAAGGATGGCGACCGTAGGAGGTAGGTATGATTTCAAAATTTGTACTTACCGTGATAAGCTGGTGTGCTACTAGAGAGTGTTAGACACTGTAGTACGGAATCATACTCAGATTTCACTTTTCGTTTATCGTCTCCATAGAGTGCTACAGTTGGCTTGGTACTGAAACATTATATCTTCATGAAATCGTAAGGAAATCAGCGCAAAATTGGAGCAGAAGTTAATCATATGCGATCTTTTTTGAATTCTCATCATGCATTTTACTTGAATTCAAGCATATAAATTTGTCCGCCTAGAAAGGTTACCAAAGCCGAAAATTCCAAAATTCTACACGGAATCTCATCTCGGATTAAACCTATACCGGCAATCACTGGTGTTTCTACGGCAACTTAATTTGAAGGTGGCAAACCTTCCAATTCACAAATGCTGGCAGGTGCCAGCTCATGGCGAAAACCCGAACTCCTTTACAGTACGATCTTAGTATTTTGCTTAAAAAGAGCTGCCAAATCGGTAAAACGCCTATCAAGTGGAAGCCGTGTCGACGTTTATCCAATAATCATTGAATCCCCAATCAAATACAAATATTAATTTGTGCGACAACAAACAGTATTTCCTCCTAACGATTTACCGCGTCAATTCAACCTTGGCAGGGTCTAGCAAGCTGAGGAGCCCCGCTTATCCATCAGAAATCCCAGATAAGAATAAGCCAATAACAGGACCCTCTCTCTTCTGATCCACTAGGACGGCAACTGCCTGTGGTAGTGACGACCTCAAGCAGACTTTTGCCTGGCCGACTTCGAGACTCCAGGCAACCACGATGAACCAGGAAAACTCCAAAAAATTTGAGATTATACTGGGTTCCGCACAATCAGTGAGGACGCCCATCCAAGTATCCAAGTAAGTAGGTGCTTCAGCTTTAAAGTGTAGATAGAAAGTTGTATCAGAAGATTTGAAAAATAAAATAGCAACAGTTCCGAAAAAATGTAGCTCAATTATATGAATCTTAATTTAGAAAACGTGGCTCGAGCAGTTGAATACGGTTGGGAGCCTCAGTTTTTATAGGCTTCTACTTCAAAGTACGGTAATTATTCAGTCATAAAATAAACGCATAGTTCATCGTTAAAGTTTCTAGAAAACTTTCCGATGATTGTTAAGTAATGATATTTGTTCCACCTGCTTGTGACACTCTGCTCCATTCCTGCTAAATCTGCAGCAGTGTTCTCCTTTAAGGTACCGCGCTGCATTCGTTGTGCGCGATCACGTTTATAGTATGAGCCGAATTTGTTTCGACCTCCTCTCATTCGATCCTCTCGAACAGCTGAAACATAGATTTTATCAGGATATAGCTGCTGATAATAATTGCCTTTCCCATGATTGACTTCGAATGATTGGAAAACAAATGGAAACTACATCTGTCAACTAGCAGTGAGTTTGAGAATACACATATTGACGACACTGAAATTCATCAGAGCGATTACTAGTAGATTGCGTTAATATATTGGCTTAATTTTTTAGTCAATAGTTCACAATGTGAAGCAGTGGCCAGGCTTTGTTAAAATCTGGGACTGTTTTTGAATCTTGTGGAGTAATTTCTTGAGATGGGAGCGGCTAGCGCATAGATAGTGATGCCGTGCAACACGTACTAAGTAGTGGTTCGACTCTGCCCTGGGGACATCAAGCTCTTCTCTTCACTATAGCGAAACTGGTATTACTCTTATCTAGAATAAATCGACTCATTCAATCAACATGGGAACCGCTTTGCACAATAGGATTGTAGGAAAAAATCGGTTAGCGTTAAATGGAATTCGTGACAAACAGCAAAAATCCTGAAGCAGGAGCCGAACCTCCACGCAAAAGTTTGAAACGCTTCATAGATGATGGATGTGAGTAAGCGACCTGAAAGTAAGATTTGCCACGATCCACACAATACACTTGAAGACGGTCGGGGTCGTTTAAAACTTTCTATTTAAAATTTGTTGCTTTCGGGATATATTTAATAGAAACGAAATCCGTACAGGTAATAATATAAAAAATGGTCCAAAAAGCAAATTCGAACGAGTTGTTAGGGAAGACATGGAGAGAAAAATTATACAGAGGTAATATGTGCTGGCCATTTCAATTTGGTTATCTTAGTCGAAAGCTGGTTGGCCAAGTGAATAGGATTTAAACAAAGACCGCGTGCCCTTCAGTACATCCCATACCACTGCGTTACACACTTTCTTCGTTAAATGTTTCTTTAATGGATGCTCGTTTCAAATGGTGGTGAGATTAAATCACTACAGTTTTTGCAACAAGATTTAATCAAGCGTAATTGACATGTCTAAAATCTGCACGATGGGAAAAAGATGGACATTTCTAGGAAATGAGATTGCTCAACGTAGATCACTTACCACTGTCCGGTTTTTTCCTTGTAGAAGGGACAACTACCAGTGGCATCATTTTCAAAAGTTCCAGTGGTACAAAACGTAAGTGACTGCTCGTGATTAATTTTCTGCATACTACATTCTGCCGATGGGTGACGTGTGATTGTATGATAGTCAGTAAGAAGGACCAAGTACTGGAACTCGTAGCACGTCAGGGAATCTGTCGAAAGACAAGAGCGCTAAGACACGCTATACAGACGCACTCTACACGGAACCTGTTTCCAAACGCCGATTTCCAACGTTTCGCGAACCCACTCGATGCGCAGCCTTGTGAGAACCGCGTACGCGATGAAGAGATAGGAAGCATTCAAGCTTCAATCGGCAAGTGAGCAGCGGAGCATATTGACATTATCACTGCAAATGTGAGGAAACGTCAGCGGTATTGATCGGATCTTATGGAATAACAGAAATGACAGCAGAAAAACACATTGCAAGAATTTCTCACTTAGCTCATACGTATTTCATTTTCTCAGCAATTTTCACGCTGGGAGGGCACGTTGCCGTACATAAATGTGGGCGTCATAAAACAAAACAATAAGGGATGAAAGTCTTTGCGTGGATCAAACCCTAAGGGATGCGTCAATTATCGACTTCATTAGGCATCGTTAGAGGTGACTGAGTGCATATTTGCTTTATACAATGAGTTTCCATTGCTCACCGATTTATCAGGTGAGTCTTGTTATCCTAGCAGACGTCTGGTGGCAGTCTGCCTTGCCCAGAGTGATGGAAGCTATAACGAACTCAGAGCGAGGGAACGAACCAACAACCACATGTGTACTTCAGGGTACCTACAGTTAGTTCATTATACGCGCCCCACTCGAACCAAAGTTACCCACAATTTTCTTAACAAAATATGTAACCAATATATTGCTGAGATATTTGCAAAATCGGACCTCAGGCCAGATTCGAGTCCACGATTAGCCTTTCCGGGTGATCACGTGCTACCCACTGGACCACTTAGGCCCCTGTTTGTCTTTCTCTCAGCCAATTTCCTACCTAACGGTGCCATCAGCAATCACCCTCCAAAGGGAATGATCTAGAGAGCACAAACCGGCATTAAACCTAGTTATGCCAAGACTACAGTCGAAATCACAGTGCTCGCTTTTTAATCAGTTGTTAGTTTCGTCGACTTTAAAGAGTAGCTTCTTCTACATAGAGGCACTAATAAGTGTTTCGTCAGCAAAAAAGAAGACCAACCATCTGGAGAAAGAACGATGCCAACAGTCGTTATCATGCATGCAAGCTCCAATTTTCTTAGGAGCGAAACACATATCGTCGAAGATTCGGCGAATGAAAGGAAAGGAAAGAAAAAGGTTCATTCCTTGTTTTCGAAATATCAACAAGCTCTAAGAGTGAAATTAGTGAAGAGAAGGTAATGTCCCACCAAACACAATTTAAACTGAATAAAGAAGTCTGTGAAAAGACGACAAATAAGCTACACCATCGTAGAAAGGGACCACAGAACGACATCATCCACATAACTATTGCATAAGTGTAAGGTTTAAGTTGTAAATTACCTCATTAGGTTTTTCTGTTAAATTTTCGCCTTGCCGTTAGGATTTTAGAGATAAGTGCACCATCAAGAATAAATCTGCTGGTAAATACTTCGAATTATAAAAAATTATTCATCACAGTGGAAATATACGCTATTCTCTTAGCACTGAATTTATAAGGTGTGTACCTTTATGGTGCGAGAAGCGTCATCAACTCTCACCGCATCAATACACGTCTCCATCGATATTTCGCAATGTCTACGGAAGAAATATCAGTTAAAAGTGCGCAACCTCTTGGAATCTGTTTGCATTCACATTGCTACAGGGCATTCATTCATTTTAGCCATAGGCTTCGTCTGCATGGACAAACAATTCTGTTAACATTTCTCGCTCAGAAATCCGTCGCTTTTTCTTAAAGATTGGATAAGAGCGATACTCGGCGGCCTTAATGGAGTGTGTGAAAGAAATGAACTGCGAACAATCGAAAAAAACACCACTTGGTTATAGGAACCGTATACCTTCATCCAACTGGGCTGCATAATGGAGATAGACGACATCCTTGAAGAAAAACTAGAATGAGACGCGATGAGTGAGATAGAAGTAGATTGTTGCTGTTCTCATAAATTGTGGGTCTATTAGAAAGGGCAGCCCCTAAAGTGCAACGGAAAACACTTTTGTTTACATGTCTAACTTATACCCCTCACCAGTGTTCTAGAATTCCCTAAAATTTGAATCAACACTTACTGCGTGCATCATCTAAAGAATACTAGCGTGCTGGTTAGGATTTACTACGTGCATTCGACAACAATTTTCCGGCTAAATTGTTTAAAGACTACTGCGACAACACAAAGGGAAACCACTGTTTTCCAGGCCGACTTATTTAACCCTGTCATTGGTAGGCATTATCCTAGTTCACTGATAAGATTACGTGAGGTTATTACGAATCTGTATTATGACTACCGTTTCCGATCTACTGTGATTTTCAAAGCCGCGGCGGTTTGAGTCGAGTTTCTGCAGATATTATTCTTTGCAACTGAGTCTTCGTAGCCACATAGAGCAGCGTCGCAAGGAATGGAGAACGGCACATAAGATGAAGTCGCCTAGCACTGTTCTATTATACAAGACGATTCGTGCCTCTGGAATGAAGTGACCTCAACTGACCTCATTATTTGCTTTCATGGATAGCTCTGCTCACACATCACAAGAAACAACTGCTGCTCAAACTCGACTCAAATCATCGCTGCTCTGAAGGAGGCGAAGAAGCTGAAACATTAGCCAAGAAACATTTTTATAAATCCTTGCGTAAGTTTGTCAAAAAATCAAGATACCATGACGCCTTATTCTTTCATTAAAGTCTATATTTTAGCGCAAATATTTATGACGTATCCACGTTGTGGACGAAAACGATATCAGATGATAAGAACGCCCAATTAGTTTTTTATATAAGCAAAGCGATCTCAGCGATTATCATTAAGGCCATGTGCCAGCATGATTGTCTCATGAACAGACCCTCACCAAATCTGATTTCAGTGGGCATTGGCAGGTATAAAGTTGAACTGACACACGCAGGCGAACGCATTGACCAGTAGACCAGAGATACCTTTTATCTAGATGAAAGGAAACGAGTTGGATATAAATCTGAAACTTCATCGAGACTAGGCGTGAATTTCTATACAGTACCCTTGTTTCATGTTGCAGAAGGATGAGTTTCAATAGTGTATACCGTGGTCATAAGCCTTTGCTCTGATTTCATAGCTACGTCACTTTTCGTATTTTGGTGGTCAGCTATTTTTTCCACTCTCATTTTCCTCTTTGCACTATTTTTACGACCATCATTATTCACATCTCGTTCATTGAACAATATCTGCAGAATTTTAGAAATAGAGCATAAATAGAAAGGTCAAAAAATAGAAATGAAAGAAAAAACTTTAGATATTTAAGATAGGTGGACAATCTTAGAGGAGGTACTTCTGGCTCAATATCATATCCCTAGTTCGGTATATGTAGAGCATCAGTTTGTGTTTCTTTACCTAGAAAGATGCGCGTAGCATGCTAATGTAGGATATTTCATTACTTACAAAGTTAGTTGTTATTTTTGGGGTTATTGCCAAGAAATTTTCAACTTTTAGAATAGGCACATTATGCATCAACGGCTAGAAGAAAGTGTTTTATAGAAGCTTTATAAAAAGAACGATGTAATACTGAGGGGGTACGATTGTGCTTAATTTAATAAAATCACTACAAAGAACAATGAATACAGCAAGCTCTAAAGCTACATTGGCCTGGTAGGCATGTGATCACTATTTAAGTTCAAAATTTATGATTAAAAGAGAACAAGGTCTATGTTTATAACTTCTGTCTGCAACCTCTGTCAAAACATTGTCTCGTATATACGGCGAGTAGTATTATCTTAATGCTATTAGCACAAGCACTAAATCACATTGTGTAACATAGCCACGATTTCATTGGATAATATACTCTGAAAAACTGCAAACTAGTTTCCATGTAAATTATTTAAACTTCTAATTACGCCAATGACTCCTACACAACGCATATGAAAGCCAGTTGGATGCCGAATTGATGCGAGGGAGAACCTATTAGTCGTTAATTGGCTGCTAGTAAAATTAGAATCCGTCGAGACCCAAAATAGTTGCCGATGGGAATTGCCCAGTAGCCGGATAGATGCCGATGAGATCTGGTGAATAGCTGGTTGGCTTGAGATGTCTTCACACATCTTGTCCTCAGACTGTCTCGTTAACACAGTATCGCCTGTGGTGCGCCAATCGATTCGCCAACGCCGAAGAACCGGTTCTTCTGCAAATGCTCCAAGCGACGAGTGCGATGAAAACCGTGGGGTGGCAAATTACGTGAATTCTGGATGTGAGCGATGTGTCGTTGTGTGGTGACCGATGATGCACAGCGTAGACAATCCAATTTCTCGAAAATTTCTCTCCAGGTAGGCGAACCGGATTTTTTTCGTGGGGTGCCATGAACACGCGCAGATACACGCACACGCGAGCGGACATAATACATACATACATACATACATACATATATACATACATACATGCATACATACATAAATACATACACACATACATACATACATACACAAATATATACGCATATACACACATACATACATGCATACACACACATACATACATACATCATACATACGCACATATATATACGCACATACATACATACATACACACATATATATACGTACATACATACATACATACATACATACACACATACATATATACATACATATATACATACATACATATATACGCACATACAGATATACATACATACATACATACAAACAGGCGGTCAGACAGACAAACAGACAGACAGACAGACAGACAGGCAGACATAGAAGTACACAAGTAGACATATGAATACATACACACATACATACATACGCTGAGATACATTCATATATACATACATAATAACACAGAAACGAAAGCGACATTGAATTACCGTGTATAGACATTCGGGCTCAAATATAGAGAGTAATCAGCAGTAATTAACAAAATGAACAGGAAAGGTGATTGACTGAAGGGCATCAAAAGCAAATGAGAATGTGAAGTAAAAGAGGCGAAATTGACTTTATCACAGAGACTTCGTGAGAATATGATTGATATGAAGCTCGAAAGATTACGAAGCAAAACAAAATCAGAAAGTGGAGGAAGAAGCAATGTCCTGGGTTGATGATACTGTGAGATGATTGCGGTAAGTACGGAAATATCAAGAAGGGTGTATTGGATACAGTCTTCACTTCAATGTATTTATCGTAACCAAGTCATAGGACTCGCTACTTCCTTAAGGAAATACTCATAACGAAATCAGCTAATAAATTGGAACTACCTTCAATCTTCATTCCTTGCTGTAAACATTTTGCAAAGCGGCACCGTGGACAACGTTTACGACCGGCTTTATCTACTGGACAATTAGAAGACGCTGCACACTGGTAACTCTAAAAATAATAAAGCAGTGAATGATGTGGGCGCGATTTTGGCGAAATGAGTTCACGTAGTTGAAGTCGCTTAATGAGACTTCTCATCCGTACCTTCTTGTTTTGCACAGTGCGCTTGAAGAAGCCCTGAAAAAAGTAAATTAAACAGACATTATTGACAGGCAATGAGCTATTGGGAGAGGTGCAAAGGTATCAATATACTTTTTTTCTGAAATGTGAATTTCTTAAGAACAATCCCTTACTTTACAGCTTTCACAAGTAAGAAGTCCGTAATGGTAGCCGGAAACGCGATCACCGCATACTGGGCATTGTTCTTCTAGTCTGGATCGGGGTGTTACCTCACTTCCTACCATAGTCGTCTACTTCTTTTTTTACTATATGCTTTTAGATTTCTATTCACAATCACGCTCTAACTAGGTAAACCTGTAAAGATGTGTGAAATAATTGAAGCATAAGTACAAATAGAGAGAAATGTTTGAAGAAGATTGAATCGAATCGATTCATTTGCCGTGGTGAAAGACATCGATGAGAAAAAAAAGAAGAGTGACGCATCGTGTAAAAAACTTTTGGCGAGTTTTTAGCACGTAGCCGATTTGGAATTTCTGTATAACACTTTATACATACATGAAAACAACGAATTCACATTGGCTAGAAATCATATGAGTAGAAGTTGCTTTAAGACTTCACAATAGGTGGATATGAGACACAAGCAGTATGGGATCATTGTGACGACAGTGACTTATGAACGTGCGAATATGGAAATTTTGAGGAAAACATTTCAGTAGATTCTAGCGATGCCACAGACACGACTAGGCGGTTTCTGGCTCTTCGAGTGAGATGTTGCGTCTTGTATGTGAGACATTAGACATAAGGTGCCAGTGATGATGCTAAAGCGGAGAACTAGTGTCGAATACAGGCTGCAAATAGGGTAGGGTGGTTAAACCGGGTGCGCCGTCAACGGTAGTGGCGGCGTAAGCGATGGCGTCAACGCCCGTAACACTCCATCCACCCCACCCCCAACACCCCAACCCACCACGCAACCCCCAACCCGGCTTTGCCGTGAGCCGAAACCCCCATTGCCAAGCGATAGTCTCCCACAGTCCCTGGATAGCGAAAGCCTTGATTGACACGACGCGCAGTTTTGTCGCCTTGTTAAAACTTGCCCTCTCACTCTTCGGCGCAGATCCACATTCCCTCCCACTAGTTATCCTCGCAGCCGCGTTGTTTTGTACCCACAGATGTCTTGAGACAACGCAGACGTACATGAATTAGGTGGCAAAATTGCAGAAACGAAATTAATAGCTTCGTTATGCCATCTTACTCGACAACAGCATATGTCATTCGCATACACCACAAATACTCCGTCAGAAACGAAAATGTGCAGCACTGAAGTCAAAACCTAGACCAAAGACATCCATCGATCATGCAAGGTCAGTGGATGTTCGTTAAAGAAAAGACATCTACATGATTTAATGGGACGGGTAAAATCAAATTCACTGCTGCGTAGTTTTATGAAGAAGACACGAAGATGGGAGCAATCGCATAAGAATTTCTTAACGCTGGAAACTGTTCGAAAATCACTGAGAAAAGGACACAGCTCACGTCCATACGAGAATTCTGTCAATATTTTCAATTGAACTGATAAACGAGGAAGAAATGCATGGTAAAAATTCACTAATGCAGCTCGACGAACCTAAAAACGCGGTAATAAAGGCGAGCCACAAGGTTCGTCTCTTGAAAAAATCCACCTCGCTGTCACTCAAACGCAGGACGAAAAAAATTCCGTTCTCACTGGCGATTTTGCAAGGAGCATTCCAAACAATAACACAGAAAATGAAAAACTGAAAACTTAAGAGCACGTTAGCATATAATCGTACAACTAAGGACAATAAATGGGAAGAAAATCGGTATGGCCCGACAAAAAGACAAATGGTGTTACAAGTAACTCTTTCAAGATCGTTTCCTTACAATGCGGATACACAAACAAAATTTCGCTGAGGAATTTGCTGCAAACTGGTTTTAAAGTACCAGCGTCGTCATGAGGCGTGAAATACAATTTCTTTAGAGTGCTGAAATTACGAAAACTTCATGTTTTACACTTTCTTGAAAGTATTTAGCGAATGTAGTGACTGTTGCTAACTGTTGAGCACCACGGAATTTAACACGGTCTTGGACAAAAAAATCTGTTGGTCTTCGTGTCCATTGGCAAACAGAACTCAAGTGATGGATATCGTGTGTGATAAAAATGAATGGAAACTTTATTGATATCCGATCAAATCACTTTATGAGTGTATATTTTTTTGTATGACTAGTTATAAACCGGAATTCAGATAAAATAGAAAGGCATGTGGGCTGAAAAACACATCTCAGTAAAACGGGAGAAATAATCCAGATGTGAAAAGTTTCTGATTGTTTGTTATTCTTTGTGATTTTTCACTTTCTTTGATAAAAATCTTTCAGGTTAAAACAACAGTTGTCTGCGGTAGGGAACGAACGTGCTATTACCTTTTCGGGGGCGAAACGAAAAACCCGCATGGTGTGGTGGCGAACGCGTTAGCCCCCGGATAGGAAAATAACGCGCTCATTCCCCTCCGCAGACACCTGCGGTCCGGAGTTTTGCAAATATCTCATTATCGTTATATCACACACACAATACCCTGCCACGAAAATTGTAATAGATAGTAGATGAAAAACTTAACATTGTAAAACAGCAGTGTTAAACCTCCTATTTCTTGTTTAATATTTTTTTCATGACAGGGTATTATGTAAAACGCAACTACAATGATACTGGGATATTTGCTAGTAAATAGAAAATTAACATAGTGATTTTGACCGCAGCCACAACTTAACCGAGTTCAATGGTCGATTTGTGGTCCCCAAATCATACCCGTTGAAGGGTGATTGGTGATAAAACAGTTTTTAGTAAAAAACTGGCTGACAGAAAGGTTTAACAAGGGACTCGTTTGCGCAGTGGGTAACACGTGAGCCCGGAAAGGGTAATTGCCTGTGGTGCGACTTTTGCAAATAGCTCAGCATCATTGCCATTGTTTAAGTTATTTCTATAGTGGTTTTCGGGATATTAAGAGGAACTGACAAGGGCTTAGTGAACTAATGCGCAAATTAGTTGGCAAGTTTATAATGCAAGGTTATACTGCTATGAATCCATACCGAGTTCATAATGCTTTAGAAGCTGTTGAACAGCTTTCTTCGTGGTATTATGGCTTTGTGTGTTTCAGTCTGTTTTCACCATTACATGTTTGAGTGGGGGGTGTTTAAGCACACAGGTTATGATGGATGCTTTGTTATATGAATAGTTTGGTTTCGATTAGTAGTACACCTGCCTTAAAGGATAAAAATGGTAGCTTGATACATCATTCAGCTCCTAAAAGTCGTTATTTGGAACAACTAGGCAATGACACATTTCTACGCTGGTTGGTGAACTCGAAGGTACGGCGTGTTTCCAAGCTATAGGTCTAAACCAAACGCTTTCTGTTGTCTACTGTAAGCTTCAATAGGATTTCTTTGTGCTGGAAACAAGGAGTTAAAAGGACGGAGGAAAGGAGAACAGGGAAGGAATCTATCAACTAATTTTTTTTCTCCGGAATTTTCAACTTAGACGACGTTACATAAATCTTATTAGGTTAAGGTTTCGACGCCACTGTCTTCTTTCGAGACAATGGTCCTAGTCGATGATCAACAGTCGAAAGTAGATAATCATCAGTCGACATACAAAACAACGCTAGCCGACGTTTCGGTAGAATCGCCTTCTTCAGAGCCTGGAAGGGTACACTAATACGAAATTTACTAGGTCAATCGCTTCAACAGCACAAACAGAAAGATGAAAATCTGAACGATAATTACAAGATCAACGGCTTCTCGAAAAACCCACCGTTTTTTCATCCGTCTTCCACCGAGGAAGAACAGCCGCTCAATGTCACATATGGTTGACGACTGCGCCACCCTACATCAACGATCGATAGGAAAGTACGGGGCGAGATCACGTGTGATCTCGGGGCATTCTTCCCTGTTATTCATTGTAGGTTTTTTGACATTTACCCAAAAAGCCTCGAGGAGCTTTCGTGTTGGTGTTTTAGGATCCCGTGCGACTTTTTTCGAGAAGCCGTAGATCTTGTAATTATCGTTCAGATTTTCTTCTTTCTCTTTGGGCTGTTGAAGCGTTTCAGTTAGTAAGTTGCGTATTAGTGTACCTTCCAAGCTCTGAAAAACGTGATTCTGCCGAAACATCAGCTATGTTGTATGTGTTCTATTTCTATGGAAGTGAACGTGTGCTGAATAACAACCTCGCGATTACTGTAAAAAAGAGAACGACAGATTTATAATCCAAATCCGAGGTTAATAAAAAGTCGATTTTGGAAAGTATCAGGCGACAGTCGGTTAATAATCATTCTTTATGAGAGAACACCACTGAGTGAGCTTACTGCAATTGACCGGTGCTCCACTCACGGTGATTCGTCTCGATACGACTGCCAAGGCCCACAAAGAAAGGACGAATGACTGTGGACAATCGATTTAGGTGGTCGACTCTGGAGAAGACGAAGATGTGGAAAAGTTCGCCTATTAAAACTTACCTAGCAAGCTCGTGTAGGCCGAGCACTCCAAAACAAAATGTGTTAACTATTCATCTCGATATTAATTGAACGACGATTTACCAAAATGTCGACTATTTCTGTAGTTTCAAAATATTTTTGGCAAACTTCTACTGCAGTAGTTTAATAATTATAATCTTAACAGGAATCTGCATTTATGAAAGAAAGCAGTCATTAGGACCAATTATTAAAATTCACCACATTTTTCCTCTTAGCTTTGAAGAAATGTGTAGGCTTTCCTTAAAAAAATCTTCCATTTAGTCCCAAGTTTTAGTGCAAATACGATTAACTGCATAAGTGCAATGCCGTGCACACAATAGGCACCCGATGGATTCCCACAAAAAGATTATCCAGCTGATGTGGCAAAAACATACTTTTAACCATAACGCGACAACGTAACCTCTATGGGAATCGTCATGAATTGCAGAAGTAGTCGGCAGTAAATTGTTTACTTTTTATTTTCTGCTTTCTATAATTTTTATGGTAGGGTATTAAGCAAAATACAACCAAAAGATTGCTGAGATATTTGCAAAACTCCTGACCGCAGGTGTCTGCGGTGGGGAACGAGAGCGCTGTTGTCCTTTCCGGGTAGTAATGCGCTCACCACCGCACCACGCGGTTCCTTCGCTTTGCCTGCCTCTCAGTTAGTTCTGTCGATCGGTAAAATCTTTCGAAGTCTGAACATTTAAAACGCCTTGCTATGCGGTAAAGCTTATAATAATTTCCAACGATGAAATTCTGATTTTATAGAGCCTCGACATATAATTCCTTCACTTTCTTCCATCTAGGTCCATATTTCGAACAGTAAAGCGAACGAACAAACGACGTTTCATCTAGCAAGGTAGGATAGTTTTCTCAAACTTATCGTCCGTGTTGGGACTCGTGTAAAGTAGTGGTCGGAAGCGACCTACAAAGCAATGTATATGTGGTCCATCCCCGCGCCCCAGACTCACTAAGCCCTCCACCCATCCAAGGTCTGCAAGTTGGTTCCAGACTTGTCTCGTAGGATAGTAACACTGGTTCGATATATTGGTAGGTCACAGAGGTTCATTGTATAGACAAGATACGCGTTCAGTCATCTCCAAACGATGCTTTGTGAAGTTGAATGCACGGTGCAGCCCTCTGGGACTGATCAACACTGAGAGCTGTATCCTTAATCCCTTGGCCTCTGATTGACAAAACAAAAAGGCTAAAACTGAAGCGATTATTTTTCCTTATTTCATACCAAGGCAATTTTCGTGTTCATCCGAATGTAGTTAGCTGGCAACCGCTTGAGCGAAAGTGCGAATGTAGAAGAATTTTAGCTTTCATTCTCTGCACAGACCTTCTATTAAACTTCCCATTGTTTAACAAATCAATGTTTTTTTTTGAACAGACACGACGATGTTAATAGAAAGATTTATTCAGTAGTGTCTGGCGTTTCGGTGAATATTCGCTTTTTGCAGAGGCTGGAAGGTCAAATTGACTGGAATCTGGTCAGTCAAATACTCCCACTATCTCGGCAAAAAAATCTGGAGCCTATATTCCTGACTCATTGGGAAAAGCTTGTTAAGACACTTACCGTTTTCTACAGCTGTCCCACTTTTCTTACAAGTGGTGCAGACCAATCGCACAGAGTTTACATGGATGAGTAATGTGCTTCTTTCACGTTAAAATATCAGGCTGGGACATTGTTCGAGATTACGCGTGATGAGAAGTCATTCCTCCCAGGGTTTACTTTTGGGTTCTTGGAATGTATCCAAAATGCTTTGAGGTTTTTATGCGCATAAGTTCTGGATACCTTTGCCTGCAGGGACTGCAGGACTCTCGATATATTTGGTATAACTTCCAAGGGTTCAAAAATAAATCGAAAAAGAAATGTTTTGCTATTGCTCATGATCTCACACAATATCTCGTGCTGGTATTTGAAGGCGACAGAGGGGTATTACCCAATCGTGAGAACTCTGTGCAGTTGGTCTCCTCCAATAGTAAGAGAAAGTGAAAGATTCATAGAAAATCATCAGTATCTTAACAAGACGTTTAAGATAGGATTCAAGTATAAGATCAGGGTTTCTCTGTTGAGGCTATGGAAGCATTTGCCTTGCTAGATTTCCATCGAGGCTCTGAAGAAGGCGAAATTCGTGATACGTCAACTGGTACCCAATAAATCTTGAAATTAACGACCGCCTGCCCATTGAAGAAGTAAACACTGGTTTAGCATCTGCCTCTAAGTTCGTAAATATAGGCACAGGAGGAGAAACAGTTTAGTCGTCGTCGCTGTAACTCAAAACATCGACTTTCTCTTAACCTTGGCATTAACAAGCAATTTATGTAAGTCTTATGAACTTCTTTTGTTGAGCCAACGTGCCACATTTCAAAGGTCCAAAAATGAATGAATAAGACGATTGTCTCACAATAACATATGGTTTGGCTCCTTTTCTCAGATTAATTTTGTGATTTGAGTTGGTTTTTCTTCAAACTCCGTGAATAACACGCCGGTTATCGCGTACTTAAGAAAACATGAGTGGCTTTTAGCAAAGTGGCGTTTATTTAGACAATAGATCTTTATTAATACTACAAGCGATTTATCGAATCATATGGAGAGTGAATTGCTATCACTTCCATTTACTATCTAATTTCTTATCACAGCGGATAGCGATGTAAAAGTGCAACAAAAGAGATGTTGAGGTATGAACAAAGCTTGGAACCTTGGATGGGCTTTGAATCCGTAATTATCCTTTCCTGAAATTAGCTTTCAAAAATAATAGGAAACACTGTGATTTCATCTGCTGCTTCAGCTCAAATGGATTCGATGCCGATTTCTGCTCTTCACACCACTCTTGTTGACGGATCATTGTTCATAGCTCCAATACAGAAAAAACCTTGTTGTGAGAAAGCACAATTAGGAAAGTCGGTTGCAGTGGTGAAAAGCACGTGAGCCTCTACAAGGGTTATCACAGGTGTCAAGTCTATCTATGGACTTGAATATTGCATAAATATCACCATCTCTATGGTTATATGGATAGCGTTACATAAATACGTCCAATCTTTGATGCAAGTGATATCGTCGAAGCCTCAACCATCGAATCACAGCAACAACAACTAACACCAATCTATCGTGAGTTATATAAGGGCAGTTCGTAGGACTTTCACACGTTAAGTTTTAAGTTTTGACGTAAATGTAAAAGGCGTTGTTTGGTTTTTCTAACATGTTCCATTTTGCGTAAGTGATCAGTTTTTTGCTTTTAGGTTACTGTGATCGTAAATAACGTAGACGACGTGGTTCGAAACCAAACACGACCACGACCTTGGCTTTTTTACTCATTGAAACAAAGGTTTGGCGTTTCAACGAGCACCGCAATCACACTCTTTAGAAATTCCGTGAATACTGCACCACACTAATAATAATAATAAAATAATAATACACCACATCATAGTAGTGAATAGGTCATTAGCGCGAATCCTCACTAAAAGTAACGAGAATTTAATCCTTCACGAACTTCTTCGGCAAAAGCTCCCTCGGATCTACGAAAGCCGGCGACTGCCTATGGTGAACACTTGGATGCGCTGTGAGATAGTGCAGTATTCATATAGAATCTACTCAATCAGCATCCAACAGCGTCCATGAAGAATTCAGTGTTTTCAAATGGCAGTCGAACTCAATCGAAAATTCGGTGGCCATAGTGGGTGGGCAAGAACTATAACAAGAAATATATATATGCTTGCATATATACATACAAATATATATTTATATTTTCAGGTGTCTATACATGCCGAAACATGTGACATTAGAGGTGTCAATGGCATCAACGTTCTCGCCAACACGAGTTTGTCCATGAACATCGATTCATTCGAACATTTAACAACACTAGTCGGACGTCTACGATTGAATAGATATTGATCAATACCAGACTTGACAACTTTCGTCGTAAACGCATCAACATCAAGCTATAACGAAGACGAAGTCAAAGCGTTCTATATGAACTTGGAGAAGTTCTACAGAGAAGGACACATATTTTCTAAGGTCATCATTGGAGGTTTTAACACCAAAATTGAACTCGGGAGAACGCTATGTCTAGCTTCATGGTCTGGAATGGAATAAGCAAGGTGAGCGGCTACCGAGTTTCTCATGACAACTAAGACCTTATTGTTATTGTTCTTTTTCAAAAAGGGTGAGTTTCACGATACCGGCAGCTATTGTCTAATGTGCCTTGTTGTCTGTACTATGCAAACTTTTCACTCAAGTGATCCCAAACATAACTGATAGGACACTGCGCATTCAATATAATAGGCCAGATCCAGACGATAACAAGGCTCACAGAAGCACCGTAGAAGAGAACAATCTGTCTCACCCTCTTCGGCTTGAAGAAAGAGCTAACAAGAGGTTGGTATATAAAAATGTTGTGATTAATAAACAGAGTGTAAAAAATGTATAAAAGATTACTGTTTTCTTCCATAAGCAAACACGCGGTTAGTGATATAGCATTTGTAAGCACACAATAACCAACGTTTCGGCGGTTTCGACCTTTTTAAAGCCTGGAAAGGTCGACTTGACAAGCAATCAACTCAGACAAACGCCTCCGTAATTCCAGCAAATAAAATTTAATATATAAAATTGCATTCCAATAATGGACAGGTTCTTCTAAACATTTTATTCGTTGTATGTATTCCAGTTAATTGGTAGAGAGCAGCCGCACAAAGTATCACTAGGGAGAGGAATTTGCACGCGAAACAAATATAACGGATAAGATTTTGAAGTAATAATCAACATCCTTACACAGGAATCTAAGAGATTAGCACTTAATACTCCTGAAGTGTTTTGTATTAATTCTAAAAATCCAAAAGTGAACATCAAAAATAGTGTTTTGTGATCACAAGTGACTTCCCGCCGTATCTCAGCCTCATTCTAGGAAGTGGCATTCGCATTTCTTGCCCATGTAAGCTACTCTGCACCAATTAAATGGAAGTCTTCCGATGAATAATACGAGTTGTTTAAAAAAGGTGTTTTTTTGTGCGAGTGCAAATTCATATGCTATGCTTTATCTGCTGAGGTTATGAAGGTGTTGCTATAATACCAACCACGTGTTTGCTCACTGAAGAAAAATAGTGAGTTATCGTTTAATGCCATGGTTAATAGAAAGTCGTTCTAGATATTTTCTACATGTAGAAATTATTGGTTATTTACCGACGCTTAGCGAAAGTGGGTTTTTAAGAGATTACTACGCCATGTACCAGCAAATGAAGTACTGACAGCTGCAGGACGCATTACTCGCCAAAATGTAGACCAAATTAAATGGCAAGAATTGACTAACCTCCCACTATATAAAGGGGCACCCACTAGTGAGATTCATCATTCCAGAAGTGCTACCTCTACTGGATTAGGCTTGATGCTTCAACGAACATCCACATAACAACAACAACCATCAATAGAGCACCAACTCGGATCAATTCGACTCTGAAAAAGGCGAAGGCGAACGTCAGCTGATCAAGAACTTCAGCTTAGTTGAGACAGAGGCATTCATGGAAGCACTGGATTGGAGCGGCGTCCCCACTCAGTACATTTAGATTTCGTGAGCTTTATACGAATTTCAAGGCCGGGGTGTAGTCGTTCTACAGCAATGCTGGTATGGACTTAAAAGGAGGGTTCAGCAAGGCGATGCAATTTCCAAAGTCATTTACTGCTTCGTATTTTTGTTGAGCAAACGCGAGGTGTTACCATTCTTTGTTCACGATTAAGCTGGCGTTTCGGCGGATTTCGCCTTCTTCAGAGCCTGGAAAGGTCAAGTTGATAGCAATCCACTCGGCCAGACGCCTCCATAACCAAACAAAGAAACTCCAAACCAAGATTTCAATCACTTTGAACACAGCTTTGCACACTCACCGCTTTCTATGAGGTTTCCACTAAGTATGTCACGTAGAGACCAACCGCACAGAAATCACGTGGAAGTATAATGTGCCCCTCACATCAGAAAAGCAGTTTTATATACTGCCCTATATCACGCGTGATAATGAGGCATTCTTCCCTGCGGTTCATTTTCGGATTTCTGGAATTAATCCAGAGTGCCTCGAGAGTTTTTCGCGCCTGTGTTCTTGATTCGCGTGCGAGGATCGTGACACATACTTCGAAGTCGTCCCCGTTATGTCTCTGGGTCCTATGCGTGCCTAGCGGGGTATTTGGTCTATTTTTGCCGGCTAGGTGTTCTTTCATGCGGACACAGAGGGGTCTACCCGTTTCGCCAATGTATTCGTCACCACACGTCTTACAGGAGATCAGATAAACTATACCCGAGCTCATGCAATCACCGTCTCTACCACTGGGGCAAATTATGCAATTTTGAGTTGCACATAGACGGTCATATAGGCGGTTATGAACTAGCTGGCGCTTAAGATTACTCGGTGGTATTTCAACTACGCTCACCGAATTCTCTAAGCCCGCCCTTCTTAAGCAGCGTTTTATAGCTGTACTTACATCATTTGAGATGAAGGGTAGGATAAACGGGACCCTTCTATCGCTAGAGTTGACGTTTGGAGGCCTACGATTTCCTCTACACCTATTCTGAGCTACAGTTTCGTAGCCATTAGAAACGGCTATTTGCCGTGCCAAGTTCCGGGACTCCTCTCTCTGCTCTCTTCCCGTGCACACGTTGGTTGCTGTTCGAAACATGTTTCTTATAAGCGCCCTTTTCGTGTGAGAGGGGTGAGAGGAGAGGTAATGAACCAAGATATTTTTACTACTTGGCTTTCGGTACCACTTTGTAATGTAGCCATTTTCTGATAGGTGAATTTCATTTACTGCTGTTGTCGAAAACTTTGTGCGAATATTAGAATGAAAGGGAGTAAAATTTGATGGTTGGAATTTTCACAACGGAGGCTTTACTTATGACCTCGTTCTTATAACACCAAGAATTAGCCAAGCAAAAAAATGTTTATTGCTTTTGCCAACACTTCTCGAAAGACTAATCTTTTGATAAATTTCACAACAACCATGTATATGAAGAGCAAATTAGTTTTATATGACCTATCCACTCTCATTAGAATTAATGTCTCCGAATTCTTCTGCTGTGCTGATCTTGGTTGGAAAACTTGAAGCCACTTTAGTAGAATTCACGAAGATCGAAGATAAGTGAAGAAAACAAGGAACACGCGACTCTTTGTCCACTTTTGGATTTCATGAGTCTTCTAGCCGTCTAGCCATGAGTCTTCTAGCCTTCTAGCCCCATGTTGAAATCCTGGCGCTGAGAAACCAGGATGCAGGACTACGCAGTGTTATGGAATGTGCAGTCGAGAGGACAATGTTGGAAATGTCCCGTTTCACAAAAGTGAGACAGGGATTGGAAGTTTCAATCTACATTAACAGTTAATGAACGGAAACGCTGTTGTCCACGCCAAATCTAGAGAATCACATGGGGTAGTGGTACATATGGACGGAAACAGGTAGAGATGAGCTGTTCGAAGCTGGATTTTTCGAGATGTCAAGCGCACGGCAGAAAGATGACCGAACCGATAGTCAGATTTCTTCACGAAAATCCTAGAAATGAATTGTGATGCTTAATGAAGTTTCTGGAGCGACTAGAGCGAAAAAGCTACTTTGAACATATTATGGAGAAATTAGCGACGCGTGTTCGAGTCACTCGAATACAATCAAGACAAGAATTACAGGTTATTAAGGAGCACAGGTAATCTGATAGATGTATATTTCTAACATAACGCTTCGAAGTTTGCCCTGGTCAAAGATAGAACCCCTATACTTGGTGTTGCATGCTTGGACAGGCCATATTCACGAGTTGTGCGAAACCTTGCAAATTTTCAATTTTCTCTGCCTCGCTTCATAGTCTGTGGTGATTTGTGAGTAGTGGCGGGTGCGAGTCTTATAGCATAAACAACCGAGGTTGTGAGCACAACTGTTTCACTTTAGTTACCATTAAGCCCACCCAACTTATAAGTGGTCGTCCTTGGAAACGTCTGCATTCTCATGAAGTCCACTCTACATTTTTTTTGTCCTTCTGTCTTTCTGCCTTCTATTTTCTTCATTGTATAACATTGCGATCCACGCTCGTGTTTTCCTGGGGCTCGAAGTTGAGTCAGATTCCGAAAATCAGTGCTTCTAATTCCTGATTGATGTTGTGTGTGCAGGTTATATTTCGGAAGATATTGTTCAAGTGCTCTGTAAGTTGCTCGAAGTATTCTTGATGAGACTGAAGTATCAGCTCACGTCTTTGCAGTATAACAAAGCGCTGGGAGACGATTGCCTCGAAAAAGTGAGCGCAGATTTTCAGCCCTTTAATTTGTACCTGGGTTCTTTGCAAGGCCGGAATGCTACCCATATTGCTCCCTTTTTCTGATTAACTCCTTCTAACTGCTTTTCTTCAAGTTTATTAAACGTCCATGGTTCACATACGAATTGGTTTCGATAACCAAAAAACAATCCTAGTTTAATCTATTTGAAAACGCACCATGGTTTTTTCGTGAACTAGGTCGTTCACCGATCTATGGGCAGTCTAACCTTTTTTGCGCTTTGTTGAGTTTCTTGATCATCGTCTCTGTTTCATTGCTGCTTCTTGAAAGCATAAAGATGTCGCTCACGAAATGAGGACTTGATAGCAATTTTTAATCAGTGCATATGCCTTCTTCATTACAATCGAGTGACTTCATTATCCTCTGCAGTGAGGCAGCAAATAACTTTGACGATACTACGTAGCCTTGTCAAACTTACGGCAACCGTCTCGATGCAAAAGCTCGTCAAAATTTCGTGTTCCCGCCTCGACAACGGTCAGATAGAGTTAATTAGAAACGGTCCGCTCTTTGTCAACGAGTGCTGGTAGAAATGCATTCATTTCGAAGCTGTCAAACATTTTTTTACAACTGAGAAAAAACAGGAATGGGAGAAGGCTGCGTTCCTAACAAGATCCTATGACCTTGGATACGGTTTGGAAGCAGTCCGCTCAGCAGAATCTTTGTCCAAATCCTGCTTGCTCAAATGATTGTGCCTCATGCAATGTCCTTTACATGTAGGCAACCAGCGTTAGTGAAGAGCTTGTGGAGCACCATCGACAAGCATGTCGGAAGATAGTTACGAACCATTCTTCGATTACGTCTCTTGGGCAGGACGATTTCGCGCCACGTCCTCTAACCGGGATTTTTTCCTTTCGAAAGCAGGGTGTCATATGGGTTGTGAGAAGTAAGTGTAAATTGGGAATTTCGGCTCAAAGAATGTCTTGGTGATACTAGAGGATCCTACAGCTGTTCTTCTTTCCACGCTTTCTATCTCAGCTCTGTCCTCAGTGGGAATAAACCCAGGTGGCTTGTTTGCTGGTTAAACCATTGTGGCGCCATGGAATCGCGAGGTCAGTCTGACAAAGTCTGCCCCACGTCGTCACCACCACAGGCTGTCGCAGTCCTTGTGGATCAGAGAGAGATTTGCCACCATGCGACTTTGATATTAGGACGGTGGTGGATCCTCTTATTGGTTTGTTCTTAGTTAGGCTTCCTGATGGACTCCCTCTCAACTTGGGAAACCCTGCCAGAGGGATGCATTCTCGCTGTACACTGCAGCCCGACATCCGGAAACAACCTTCAGCTACGATGAGGCGGTAACCCGTTGGGAGGAGGGTGCGCAATAAGGATTAGAAAACGGAGAAGGTTCGTGTAGACCTTTCCTGTTATCACACGGCGCAAAATCTTCGCGATCCCATCTTCACTCATAAGGTTTGACAGTTAAAATTATGCTCGCAGAAGTTCCAACGAAATTTTACAAAAACTTTTTTGTGCTGTTTTAAAGAGTTTCCTTTTCTTTACCAATGTTGATCTGCCTGCAAGGCTCTTCTGCAAGTGGCGTTTATAAGTAGCCTCGTTAGGCGTGCTGCAATAAAATCAAACTTCCGTTTTCTTATTTTTTCGTGCAATTTTTCAGTGGTAATGGAGATGTGATCTAACCTTCTTGCTTGAGGATTTCGGAGAATTCGCACAACTTTTAAGTCCTTCGATAGGTAGCTCCTGGTCATCGGCCGAGCCCTCCTTAATTTGCCAGTCACGTTTGAATAGCATTTAGTTCAGAATGTTCGCATCATGTAGAACTAGACTTTTCCTTGTGGTGATGACATGAATTACTTTTCAGCCTTCGACTGAATCGATTAATCGCGCGAAAGTGGTAATCGGACCCAGTAGAGAATGACGGGCTTTCCGATGTGCCAAGTAGGCACTATTTTCTGTTTGTCACAATATGGTCGATCTCTGTGTGAGTCATACAGCTGAAAAACTCCAATGCCCAGCGGGTTTCTCGCATCTGGAAAATCGGGTTTTCATGAAAAAGGACGTTGCAAGCAAGGCTCTTGCAGGATGGCCTCTATACCCATTTTTTCACCCAATCCAAATTTACCGGTCTCGAATACCTTTTCGTTGGCTTTTGCTAATGTGCCGTTGAAACCTCTGACGACAAATTTGTGAAACTCTTTATAAATGCGGATAACTTCCTCTAGCTGATATTAAAACGCATCTAATTCGTACTCACCAACTGTATCGGTTAGTGAGTAGCAACTGATGATAGTTAAAGGCAGAGGAAGGCCACGCAAGGTGAAAGAATGTCTCATGAACTGAGGAGATGGATAGTGGACAAGTGGTCGACAACGCCTACCACATGGAAATTGGTGCTATCTGTAACTTAAAAGAAAGCGTGAAGATCGACGTCTGAGGAGACCGTTGTGGTGAAGTGGTACGCGCAGGCGATATCCAGTTGTCATGCCATGTCGTTTGTGTGTTCGCCAGATCCTGTACCAGTGATGTCATGCGTAGGCTGGCAAGGTGACGAAGTTGCCCTACCTTTGGTTGGGTAATTTAATCCAACCCGGAGTGCTAGTATAACCTTGAAACTTGAAAAGCCGTTTTCAGTTCTTCAGCACAATGCGGATCCACAAGAACACTCTTCAGAAACTGCTCTTAATTCCCTTTTCCTACTAATTGATTCGGACACGCTATTAAAGCCTCGACCTTGAGTAATTAAACCATGTTTAGTAATAGGCTTAGATTTGAGCTCAGTTTTCGCTTTGGGAATAATCGCAAACTTATGCAGTGCTGTGCCAAAGACAAATATCTCAAATATAATAATTTCGAAAGCGATCGTCATTTAACCTGTGTAGTCAAATAAGCAATATGTGTTTAAATTGTTGAGCAT
This sequence comes from Angiostrongylus costaricensis, assembly GCA_900624975.1. Classification (NCBI taxonomy): domain Eukaryota; kingdom Metazoa; phylum Nematoda; class Chromadorea; order Rhabditida; family Metastrongylidae; genus Angiostrongylus; species Angiostrongylus costaricensis. The sequence goes on along the minus strand of UYYA01004005.1, from coordinate 100,091 downwards.
ACACGAGGTTGACAAAGTTGTTTATTCGGCTAAGGTTCTGATGTCTTCGTCTTTATCATATCCGATAATAGAACTTTTGAGTCATCATAAAGCATGTCTGATAATCTAACTTTTTACAAGTAGTGAAGTAGTTAGCGGTGCAGTCCACCGCGAAGCGTGGTGCTGCTTCGACCCGCCCTGCTGCTCAACGCTGTCTTCCATTCCACGTGGGAACCCCTTAGTTCGGCTATCTCCAACACTGCAGGCAGAATTAAGTCGATCACCATCGTATGACATTCATTAAAGAACGAAACGCTCAAGCAGGAAAAATAATAAGCGAAATGTTTGAAAGCTTTCGTGAGCGATGAATATGACGGAAAAGAACTGGATGCAAGAAATGCTGAAATCTGCGCAGCGAGTGTGATGACGGGTTATGTAGAATAAATAAGGTAGACGAACTGAAAAATGAAATTTTTATGTAATCTTTTATAACTGCTCAAAGTCAGTCTACGAAAACACTTGATGTCACATGATAAGGAAGAGTTTCAACAAAACAGCAACAACCGAAAAGAAACTGAAGAAATGTATTAGGTTGTAACATATCAAAGGCCCGATTTTAAACTCAAAGTTTAAATAGCTATGATTTCTTTCATATTGAAGTGTTCTGTCGATTCTGCTTAGGAAGACTCGAGTAAAAAGTTCGTAGACGACAGACAGCAAGAAGATTGGGCGATAGCTTCTGACATCGTGGTGATCACCCTTCTTGAACAAAAACACGGTCATGCTGGTCATCCACTGAGTGGGGACCCCGCATTCAGACAGGTAACGTGTGAACAGCCAAAACTGTGTGCTTACGAGGACTGGCGGAAGGTTTTTCAGGTTTTCAGATCTTATCGTGTTCGGGCCTAGTGCTGTTCGATTTTGCACCGACGAAATAACACGTGGTATTTCGGAACGCGGAACCGGTGGATCGACATATCCATCGTCTTTCATTTTATATCAGAAAATCAGAATGCGGCTATTTAAGAGATCTGAGCAGTGTCGTTTTCTTGTTCAGCAATCGCGAGGTTTTTAAACAGCACACATTTACTTCCATAAAAACACAATACAATACAACGTTAGCTGACGTTTCGGCAGTATCGCCTTCTTCAGAGCCGCTTTTTCGTGACTTCCAATGAGGAAGTTTAGAACAGCTGATTATAGTCGTATGTGGTTGAACAAGAAAACGACACATTCATATTCCAATGCCAAGGTTAAGAGAAAGTCGACCCTGGGATCTGAGCAGTATTCGTGAATGACTTTCTCTATTGCCTTTATGGACGCTGTAACTGTTCCGTCTGGGCGTCGGAGTGCTATTATTTTGGTCTTGCAATTGGCGAAGCTTCGATGGGCTTTGCGAACGCCTTTCCCAGCCTCTGCAACTTCGACCATTGCTGCTCCTCTTTTCTCTTAAGACCTTCTTTTCAAGCCCGTCTGAATTGTTTTGCAAGTTCGGACGTTAGTTCGCGGTTGCCTGCAGCTCGTGCGATTCAACGCTGGCGTATCAGCTCGAATGTTCCTGGACACAGACGTCTCTTGGTGACTTTCGAACTCTCAGCCTTCATAGCGCTAACTTGAAGGTGTTGAATGAGCCGATCGTACTCCTCGTCGACAACAGCATCTTCCCAACAGCCCACTAATGAGTTGAGTAAGTCCCAATTTTTAGAGGATTTTGGAATTCGTTTTTTAATTCAGCGGCTTTTCCTCCTTTCTGCAAGCTCGCACGAAGGAGGCGGTGGTCTGATACCGTGTAGAATATTGGGACAACAACGACGTCGGCTAGGCAAAGCCTTTGGTTTACTGCGATGTAGCCTAGTTCGTTATGGTACTCTCGATTAGGAAACTTCCACGTCCAGCCTTGAGGGTGGGGCTTCTGGAATTGCGAGTTACCATGGATGATCTTGGTCGCCATGATAAAATCAAACAGCTGTTCACCCTGCTCGTTCCATTCTAATCTGTAGGTCCCAATGTGACGTTCTTCAGACATTTTTCTTGAGCCAATCTTGGCGTTAGAAACTCCAATGATGACCTTGAAGAATGTGGTTTTCTCTGTAGAACCTCTCCAAGTCTACATAGAACGCTTCAACTTCTTCTTCGTCATAGTTCGATGTTGGCGCGTAAACGATGAAGATTGTCAAAACCAAAATTGATCCACGTCTTTTTAATCGTAAACATCCGATTCTGGTTGTAAGTTGTTCGAATGAATCGATGTTCGTAGACAAACTCGTATTAACGAGAACTCCGACTCCTCCGATACCTCTACTCTCGCATGTTCCGAGAACACTTCTTCTGCGGTGTCATAAACGGCGTTGAATTGGTGGCGTCTTCTCGTCTCAGCCAGGCCAATGACGTCTTACCTTATACTTCTCGCTTGCATGGTCAAGCTTTCTATCAAGGACTCGGATGAAAAAGTACGTGCATTGTTGTTACAGATGGTCACCTTAATTCTTTGCGATCCAGGCAGCTTCCATTGGCCCTGAGACCTTAGTCTCACTGTACTCGTCCTACCCAACGCTGCAAAATTGGGGGCTCTTTCGGGGTCAGGAAAATGACCCCCGTTTTTTTTCACTGTGCTTCGCATTTTGATACCCACGGGCTTGCTGGGCTCTGAACATGGGGGCTGGGTATACTGACCAGTAGCTTGCCAGTCTCTCCCAAAGTGGACGTAGAGCTCATTTGCTGGAGGTGACTTCTAACCGCTTCGTTTGGGCGAATTGACTAGTAGAAAACATTACGCATAAGCGAAAAAGCGCGATGCACGCATGGGTACACCCTTATAAATACAGAAATTATGCGCCAAATAGGCTTCGCAGAAACAGAAATTCCATCCCCTGGATTCACCTGCTTCTCAAAGAAAAGCACGGTCTATGACGAACTATGACGAAGATAAAGTCGAAGAGTTTTATATGGGCTTGGAGAAGTTCTAAACAGAAGACCATACATTCTTCATGGTCATCATTGGAGATTTCAACTGCAAGATTTCACCAAGAAAATTGTCTTAAGAACGTCACAATGGGATCCACGGATTAGAGTGGAACGAACAGGGAAAGCAGCTATTTGAGTTTATAATGACGACCAAGACAATCCATGGTAATTCGCAATTCCAGAATCCCAACCCTCATTCCTGGACGTGGGAGTCTCCCAATGGAGAGTACCATAGCGAAATAAACCACATTGTAGTAAATTGAAGGTCTTACCTAACCGATTCTGCTGTCGCCCCAAAATTCTGCGCGGAGTCAGACCATCGTCTCATTCGCACAAGATTCTATTCTTCGCGGAAAAGAGAAAAGGCCGCTAAACTCAAAAACCGAAGTTCCAAAACCACCATACATGGGGCTTGTTCAATTCAATTGTCGGCTGCCGAAAAAATACCATTATCGATAACATTGGCGAAGAATACAATGGGCTCATTCAACACCTTCACGTTGGAGCTATGAAAGTTGAGAGTTAGAAAGTCACCAAGAGACGTTTGTCTCCAGAAACACTCGAGCTGATACGCCAACGTAGAAACGTAGGAACTGCAGGCAGCCGCGAACTACCGTCCGAACTTGCAAAACAGTGCAGGCAGGCGGTGAAATAGGATCTTAAAAAGAGGAGAGCAGCAGTAATAATCGAAGCTGAAGAGGCTGGGAAAAGCATTCGCAAAGCCCACCGAAGCTTCATCAATTACAAAACCAAGCTGATTGCACACCGACGCCCAGACGGAGCAGTTACAGCTTCCAAAAAGGCAATGGGGAATATAATTCACGAATGCTACTCTGATTCCATTGATATCCACGTCCACCTTCCGTGATACGAAATAAAGAAGGATGGATATGTTGTACCACAGCTTTTCCTTTCCGAAATCCTACATACCATTTCGTCGGTGAAAATTCGAACAGCACCAGGTCCGGTCAGGATAACATCTGAACGCCTAAAGAACCTTCCGCCAGTCCTCTTGAACACACTAGCTCAACTCTTCACACGTTACCTGTCTGAATGCAACGTCTCTAGTGGAAGACCAGTATGATCGCACTGTTATTTAAGAAAGGTGACCTACACGATATCGGCAACTTTAGCCCAATCTGTTTGCTGTCTGTTGTCTACAAAATTTTTACTCTAGTCATCCTAAACAGGATGGACAGAACACTGGACTAAGGACAGCCATCTGAGCAAGCAAGGTTTCGATAAGGATTTAGTACGATGGACCACATCCACACGATAACAAGACTCAATGAAGTATCGCTAGAGTACAAAGGACTGCTTTATCTCACGTTCATTGATTTAAGGAACGACTTTGACTCAACTGAGATAGAAGCAGTCATGGTAGCCCTTGATAGTCAGGGAGTCACTTCTCAGTACATGAAGTTTCTCCATGAGTTGTACAAAAATTTCACAACCAAAACAACGATATTATCACATGATGTTAAAAGAGGAGCAGGGCAAGGCCACAGTATCTCGATAAAATTATTTAGTTCTCCACCCTCCAGAACGTTATTCGAACATTGGAATGGGTTAGTATGGGAGTGAGAATCGATGGTCGGGAGTTACATCATCTTCGCTTTGCTGATGACATCATCCTTGTAAAACCAAACATTAGCCAAGCGGAACGTATGCTTGCCGACTATGACAGATCCTGTGGAAAGATTGGTCTTCGACTAAAACTCACAGAAGCGATTTTCATAAGAAACGGGTTTGTTTCTTATGCCTAATTCACGCTCAATGGAATGACTATTTCCGAATGCTCCAGTTATGGCCATCTAGGTCTCGAAATCAACATGTTGAACGACTTAGCTCCATAGCTGAACAGAAGGAAACGAGTGGCTTGGGAAGCTTTCAAGAGCATCGAGTGTGTAGTGTGGAGAGCAAAGAACACCCGACTCCGACTCCACGTTTTCGACCCAGCGGTACTTACTGCGTTAACGTAGGCGTCAGAAACCGGGTCGTTGCGTAAGCTAGATGAAGGATCACTCAGCGTTATTGAACGCGCAGCGGAATGGACGATGCTAGGAGTATCTCGTTTCACTCAAGTAATGGAAGCGATCCGAAGCTCCGACCTGCGTCAAAAATCAAAGATGCCGTTTTGTACGCCAAGCAGTCGGAGATAAGGTGGGCCGGACAGTAATGCGTATGAACCACAACCGATGGACAGGAGCCGTTGGTGACTTTATTCCTCGGGATATCATGCGTACTGCAGGGAGACCACTGACTTGATGGCAAGACTTCTTCACGAAAAGCCTAGAAGAAAGATATGATGCTCGTCGAGTTTCTAGAGCCAGTACAATCCAGTGTGCTCCTCTTGCACGCGACAAGGAAAATTGGAAGATTTACTGGCGCCCGGGGATCATCGGGGTTACAGGTGATTCAGGTGACAGGTAGTGTGATCACATGAAATTTAATGCGATTCGCAGCTACAAGAGAAGCGTGAAGATCTGCTTCTGTGGAGAGCGTTGTACATGCGTAGTAAGAATCAATCTCCACGGCGTGTCGTGCGTGTTTTCGTCATGTTCGGTTTCAATGACGTCCTGCTTAACACGAGAATTTGCGGCCTCTCACTGCTCATCTCTCCAGCCGACGTCGTGGAAGGGGGCACCCAGTGTGCTAGGTACTGAGGATGGCCTACTGCTTGTTGTGCTATTTTATCCTTGCTGGAGTCCTGACTTAACATTGCAAATGCGAGTTCAAGTCTTTACCGCGATGTGGATCCTAGAGAGATATGTTTTTTGCGACGAATCCTTTGCTCGGTCTTCCTTGAGATACTGGGTTATACTGAAGTTAAAGCCTATAAAAATTCTGAAATAATAAATCTTGAGAAAATCCAATACTAGATGTAGGAAAAGCAGGCTTTAGCTTCGAAAATATATGCTAAACATGCAAAATAGAAAACATATATTCGAAAAAACTACACGGAAAATTGAAGTAATAAAGTCGGGCATTTCATTTGTGTCAACATATCAGCATTCACATCTCTATCAAAAGGTTACGAAGAAGCGCATAGATGCAATGCATGTGAGATATAGACAATGTAGTAATAGCGCTGGGTTTCTGATAAAGAAGGGCTAAGAGGACAAATAAAATTGGGATATTAAAGGAAAAATAGAGACCGTCAATAAAAGTGAGACGGAATGTGTATTTTTGATAAGATGCATTTTCACTTATCATGAGCGCGGTCCGCAGATATCGTCACTGAAAAAGGTTGCAGTTCAATGTCTTCCACCTCATCAGCTTCGCCTTCCCAAATCCTGAATTGTGTTTTTATAAAAGGCGAAAACCAGCATATACTTCCCAATATTTTCTTAGAGATAACTTGGCAGTTTTATAAAAACTGATTTCTAAAATTATTTACAGATATTTGAGTCATAGAACCACGTCTCCGAAAGGAACAATGTTGTGGAAGCTTCTGTCACGGTAAAGACCTACGACAACCTCACGTAAGCTTTCCAATAACTCAGGATTTTTTAGAATGATTGCTTGCTCACGACTAGAATATTGAAAATAAAATTATACCTTATAAATAGAGAAACTTCTAATCATTTCTTACCGAAGGGAATCCATTGCATGCAAATATACGATTTGCGAAAACACGTGGCTAACGTCTCTTCGAAGCACAAAAACGACAACGCATTTTAGAGGCACCAGCACATAATATACCAGAATTCCCAGAATATCCGTTTCCTTATGCATCATTCTGAAATATACGTTCACTCTAGCTTTAAAGTAACTATCTTAAATTGACTAGAATAAACAGTTCGACTTCTCGAGTCCAGTTTTATAACTTGATTATGCCCTTAAGAAACCTTCAACAGATTAATGGCTATACATCCGGCGACATATCCACTGTTGCCAGTTAATATTATCCGCATACTAAAAATAACCGAGTCATACACACAGGAGGATCCGTAGGGCCGACAGTGTTTTTTCCGAGCGAGATTGACTTTCGATAAAGACAGTAAAAAAAAGGAAACCCTTTATTTCGCGGAGGAAATGGCGTTACAGTAATGTGGAAAAGAGTGATTGAGGGAATCCGCCATAATTTCAGGAAAAAACTGCGCTTCTACAAGAAGATGATGACAATGGCAATCTTTATTTACACCATGCGTACGTTAGCAACGAGACCGTGCAGTTTACACTTGGTAGTGTCTGCTATGAACGGCAACCGTGCAAGCATAGTAGTTTTCTCGATGGCATGAAATCACTCACTGCACTCCGAAAATTGACAAAATCCTTCAGAACATGCCACACTAGAGAAATTTTTGGAGTTGGCTTCATATATCTTGGTCCAATGAATTGCGGCTTAATCGTGCTTTCATGTATTCCTTAATCCTAAGCCAATATACAGAATGGTAGATCTTCCTACCACAGCCTTTAGTGAGAAAAACAGCTTCGATGTTTGGGCAGGATGGCCCAGTTAAGAATTCACCAATACCTTAAGTCACCGCCGTTTTGCTAAAGAACTATTCGCTGGGAGGGAGTCTCTATTACCCGATCCATAAGGGACAACGCAGTGAGACAACGTAAAAAAATCTCTAGCATGGGTATCTCCAGACTTTAGATTATACTCGTAGGATGATTCCAACAAGTCGGGCATTCAAGCGTTCAAGTAAGGCAATTAAAACTACGAAAGAGATGTTTACCAAACTCACATTACCTCCTGTCAACGTAAAATTACGGCAGGAATAGGATTGCCATATGAAAGTCCCATGAAGGACATCATAACTACTGCAAGGTTATCAGCTGATTCAAATCTAAAGCTAGCTCTAGAAAGACGCCTTAAAAACTTCATGCCGAAATCTAAAGAGTGGAAAGAAACTTACGAAGTTGTTCCAGCTTTTTGTAACGGCCAAAATCACGGTAACAAAAAATGCGCCTATACGGGTCAAAATAAAAACTACCTGCCTAAGTCTGAGCTTGGAGAGCCGAATAATGCTATTTCCATCATATGTTGGCGTGAATAGGTTGTCCGAGATTGAACCACCTTGCTAAAGCGCAACCCAGCGAGATTTTCGAGAATTCCAGCCAAAAAACTGTGATGGAAAGGCATGCAAGAAAAACGCGATGGTCAGTAGATTTATGGAGTTTGTTTCCATTGAAGCACCACTTTCATACTACCAAAGGTTAGCTAAGTGAAATGAAGTCTGCCGATTTTGACGACACGTGTGGAACAATAGGAAAGTAGGTGTACTCGATAAAAATTAGGTTATAGAGAAATGGATTTGACTTGTAAATTTGTTTACATTCTAAAAACTACCATCACTAAATTGTCTAGCCACATATGTGTATATATATACATATACACGTATACATACATACATACATACATACATACATACATACATACATACATACATACATACATACACACCTACATTGTGTAGTTGAAGTGAGAGAATAAATATTGAAATATGGAAAATTTGAAATATGAGCCTTGAAGCAAAAATAGTGGTAGAAATATATGAGACATGTTGGTTTAAAATTGAAAGCAGCTGTAAACTTCATATTATAAGATGTCTAGATTACGCAATCATGTAGAGGTTAGTTTGAACAAGCGCTATATTTTACTCCAAGTTATCAGAAAGCAATAGGTGCTCTGTTCGCTCTACTTGTAACACAGTATTTACGAAATCTTAAACCGGAACCAACCTCAGAATATAAAAATCACAGGAAGGACCGCGATCAGCACACTGCGTCGACCTCGACCATGTTTCTGATTTATCTTGTACTTTATTTCGTGTTTTACAATGGAGAAGGATTTGTATACTTAACAGTAACTACTTCAATGATTGCCTCGTTTTTATGTGTCTAAAGGTTTTTTATAATTACCATATTGTCGACAAGAACTCTCAGCAACACTAGGGGCACAGCAGTTATTGGAGGATTGAATGGAATTCCACACGTCACATCGGATTGTTTCGTTCACCATCTAAAGCGAGTTTCCTGTATGATATAGTCATTACACTAAAATATGCAAATGACCAGCTTTTTCTTCCTTGTTAACAATTTACTTTTCATCAAAGGCAAAACTAGCACTTTCACGTTTTATGTTCAATATCACTCACCGCTGCTGTTTAAGCTCTTCTGATCCATCTAGATCAACCCATTCACTACATAAAGACGGTTTATTAAGTATTTTATGGCCAATGTATGTTTCTTCGTCTAAACAGCCTCACGGAGAGAGCCGTCTTTGATTGAATTGCTTCCTTCGACTGTTTGCCTGAGACCGTGCAGAAATGGTGTTCATTTGTTGACTTTGACGGGCAAGTTCGTTATGATAACAATAGACTTTTGACATAAATTTAGTAGGCTGGTGCAACGACTCGTTATACCAATATATTCCGCAACTATTACAAGAGATTAGGTATATTCTACCTGAACTCATACAATCATCATCCCTGCCGTAAGGGCAAATTATGCAGTTTGGTGTTTCACATAGACGGTCATACAGCCGGTTACGAACAAACTGACGACTTACAGTATCCGATGGTATTTCCACTATCGCTACCAAGTCCTCTTCACCTGCCCTTCTTAAGCATTGTTTTATAGCTGCAATTGCTTAATCGCTAATGAAAGGCAACATAGAAGGGACAATTTCTTTGGCCAAGTTTTTCGTTTTGGTGCGCGCTCTTCTAAATCTAATCTTCTCTTCTAAATGCCCTTCTCTTCTAAAGCTTCTTCTAAAAAATCTAAATCTAAAAATTTATCTCGTTCGGTTACTATTTCCTTAGCCATTGGAGATGGCTATTTGCCGAGCCAAGTCGCAGGATTCCTCTTTTATTCCCCTTTTTGTGCACAAAGAGTTCGTTGTTCGAAACGTATTTTTCACAATCGTCCTTTTTGTGTGTGAAGGGTTGGAAGAGAGGGAATAAACAAGAATGTTCTCATTACTTGGTTTTCGCTACCACTTTGCCATGCAACCGCTGTATGATAAGTTGATGTGAACGTTGACTAATGGAAGCCAATTTTCATTCAATTTCTCCCGGATGAATTTAATGTACTCAAACTGCCCATTCAATAAATCAAAGCATCTGTCCATCTCCTCTTGAGTAGAGAAATTGACAAAACAGTCATCTATGTATCTGCAGTAGAGTAGCGACCTGAGATCGATAACAGGGGCTTCCATTCTAGGCCTGAACGCGATGGCAAGACTTGGTGCCAACCGCTGTCCTATTGCCAGCTCTCTAATTTGCGCGTAATAATTTCCAGATCCCAAAACCGACTTTCTGTTAACCTCGGCATTAATTGATAATTCAATGTTTTTCATCAATAAGCAGACACGAGGTTGTTAATATAGAATTTATTAGAACACAATTGCTGACGTTTCGGCGGTTTCGCCTTCTTCAGAGCCGTTTATTTGTTGTAAGTATTTAAGTTAGTTGGTGGATAGCCGCCGCACAGAGTAATTCATGGTCGATAACTGTCTCAGTTCAGAACTGCCAGTTATCGCCCATGTATTACTCTGTGCGGCGGCTATCCACCAACTAACTTAAATA
>UYYA01004005.1:47303-89128 GCA_900624975.1 Angiostrongylus costaricensis | reverse complement strand
AACCTCGGCATTAATTGATAATTCAATGTTTTTCATCAATAAGCAGACACGAGGTTGTTAATATAGAATTTATTAGAACACAATTGCTGACGTTTCGGCGGTTTCGCCTTCTTCAGAGCCGTTTATTTGTTGTAAGTATTTAAGTTAGTTGGTGGATAGCCGCCGCACAGAGTAATTCATGGTCGATAACTGTCTCAGTTCAGAACTGCCAGTTATCGCCCATGTATTACTCTGTGCGGCGGCTATCCACCAACTAACTTAAATACTTACAACAAATAAACGGCTCTGAAGAAGGCGAAACCGCCGAAACGTCAGCAATTGTGTTCTAATAAATTCTATATTAACAGCCTCGTGTCTGCTTATTGATGAAAAACATTGAATTTCCAGATCATTTCAAATCGAGCAATTTAGGCATGTTTTGAAAGAGCCAAAAGTTGCTAAATAGACAAGCCATGCGTGTGTATTCCTCCTTTATGTTCAACGAGAAGCGTAGATGGCTTGCACTGCGGAGCAATTCGACACGTTGGTGTACAGCTCAGTAACGTCTAAGTCTCCATCACTTACGCATTATTAGGAGATGCGTTACGTAGACGTTCTAGGAACATTTTGGTGTTTTTGAGGTGAACTGGAATGTGGTTAAGCAACTGGGTAAGTAGTAGGCTTAAAAACCATTTTATTCTATCCGTTAGCCCATCTACGCTTGTGGCAGTGGGTCTAACCTTATAGGATAATGGGTTGGTTGAAGCGAGATCATCAGCCGATGCTAACTTATGTGTTTTAATAAGTAAGTATAAAACGGGACATGTTGCTCTATCAATTTATCCTAGAATGCCCTATTCCTGCAATTTTTACAATAGCGCATTCCCACATGATAATTATGATTCATCACAGCGATTAAAACTAAAATAGCAGTCAGCTGGCAATCAAATCACTAATCAGTAAAATGGTTTTAAAAAAGCTTACTGTATATTTTCAAGCACAGAATAGGCCTTTCCCATTCCTGCATTCGCCATAAAATCTGTGTGGGGTTAGATATCAAGCGATCACAGAAAATGAAGCAGAAGAGCTCTTTACGTTAAAATAAACAGCCGAAAGAAAATAAGCAAGCCAAATATGATACACGTTAGCCACCTTGGCCGATAACAGATGGGTTTTTTATTACCGATCTCGTCGCCCGTGCGTTAATGAAAAGATTATTATAATAGTGCCATCTCTATATTTAGACAGTTAACATGATTAAGTAATCATTTCCTTAATAGCGAATGAATTAGCAAGTCATAGCTTAACTAGGCGGTTATCCTTTGTAAAAATGTATATGTATGTACATACACATGTACATACACATACATATATAGTACTTGACATACATATGTTTGAAATGCTATATAAACTTTAAAATTACTTTTCCAATGTGTTCGGCGATATTTCTGTGAACAGCACTCATCTGCTCCACCAGCGGTATAGTCATGACGGCATCCATAATCAGCAGAGGAACCATCAAAAGCCAATAAGCTGACAGAAGATGGCCACTTGAAAACCGCACACCAACCAAACCACAAAGACATGTGAAAAACTTAAACAGTAACATTATGTTTGAATAAACGAATAAAGAAGAATTAGTGCAGTTGTGATCTATAAGATGTAAACGTCCGTAAAAAATCATCATACCAGAGATTACATTGAAAAATTACCTGAAGAGCGATAAGTGCTATGTATATGGTAAACGTGACGTCACTAAGGTCAATAGGAATTAGATACCACCATGCTTTCGAAACTGTCTTCATTACACATGCAACAAGCACCAACTAAATACGTTGAATAAATATTTACATCAAAACGTTGCCTAACTTGAAGCGACAAGAAGTTTGCTGATGAAAATTGATTGTAAAATCTCTGTGAATCAGAGAAAATAAAGCAATATGACGTGATTTAAGGTATTATTTACTGTTTACTCTTTTTAATGGCAGGGTATATTGCGAAATATAACTTCAATGATGCTGAGATATTTGTAAAGCTCCGGACCGCAGGTGTCTGCGGTGGGGAACGAATGCGCTATTGTCCTTTCCGGGGAGTAGCGCGTTCACCACCACACCACGCGGGTCCTTCGTTTCGCCTGTCTCTCAGCTAGTTGTATATGTTTAAAGCTTGTTTAAAGAGACGAACTGCGCCATCTTTTTCCAGCCTGTGGACAAATAGCAGCATGCAACAAATGAGGTCAATTTTGTTAGATAAATTCACCGATCGGCCATTAACACAGCGGTGTTGCGGCGCTCTTTGTCAAAGTACTGAGCACATGAAATTGGCAACTTTTTCACAAAGCGCTTCGCTATCTGAGTAAAACTGATTCTCACGCGGCACACGGAATGGATGTGTTAAAACTCCTGAATGATGGTCGAGTACTTCCTCAAATTCGTTACGCTTAGTACAATAATTCATGAAAGAAAATATCTCGCAAAGAGAGAGCTTCGTAGCGTCCAGGTTTTCCTATAAAAATTCCAAACAAAGAAATCGAGTGAACAAATAGTTTTTCGACAGAATTTTTTCACTCTTAGTTTAGAACTATTTGTTAAATAACTAACCTCAACCACGATTATAGAGAAGTTAACAGAGTATATCCATTGACGATAATTGGCCATTTGCAATCTGCATGTGGGCTCCAGAAAATAAGAGATGAAAATAAAAAAAGAAAAGAAAATTTGAGCCGAAATAACAAGAGAAGAGAAGGCTAGAAAAAAAATCAGATGATGAACAACGGTCCGCAAAACTCGTGTCACCGACTATTTGCATTTCGGATATCGTAAGTCATCAGTCAGTGTTGGCCGAAGAACAGCCCACATTCACTAGATGAGCATTTTCCGGGAAAGGAAATATGAATCAACTTCAGGAAGGTCCAGGATTAAACTTATACTGCGCAACGCTAGTGTATCGAGCTAGAACTGAGCGCCTGATGGTCCCCTGCAGATCAGCCGTAAGGCTACGCGGCACGTGACCCGATGGCAGATAGGGCGTGAAATGGGACGAAAAGCGACTTTGGTTTCCCTGAGACGCAGATGGATCCAAAGGATGGGACCAGTGTTTCTGCTGCACCAGCTGTGCACATTCTTCTATATATCTCTAGTACACGTGTTCATGCATTCATGCGTGGATGTACTCCCCCATGTCCAGGTTAAAATCTACTGGTTTGGCGAAACTGCTGTAATGAAGGGACTGGGAAGCACATGAAAGGTGGTTATAAGTCACCTTAAACAAATAAGCTCCCTGTCTACTCTGGGAGAGAATGGCGAGTGGTCTGCGAGTACATTCACTTTCCACGCTGGGACCTTTTAGCAGTTAGGAGCAGTTGGCGTTAGCGTCGACGTCGGCACGAGCTTCGCCGTTACCTACGATTCAATCGAACAACTAACAGCCCCAATCAAACGTACACGCTTCAAGGGATGTCGAGCTATACCAGCCTTGACAATCTTCGCCGTTTACGCACCAGCATAAAGCTGTAGACGAAGTGGGAGCTTTCTATAGAAACGTGGAGAAGTTCTTGAGAGAAGACTTTACCATTTTCAAGGTTTCTGTAGATTTCTGAAGAAGTTAAAGCTTGCAAAAAGGCAATGGAAACACTATCTATGAGTTCTCCAATAGCCTCATGTTCTTACCTTCATATGAACTTAAGAAGGATGAATATGTCGTTCCACCTCTTTTTTCTTTAAAAATTCGACATGCTGTTCTGTCGCCCTTATCCCGACCTGCTCAGGATAAGGCGCGAACATCTAAAAAAAACCCATCCAAGTTATCATCTACAAGCTGGATCGGCCGTTCACATATTTAAAAACGCAATGCATGTCGGAATGCAGGACTCTTCATCAACTGAAGACCAGCAAAATAGCATTGCCGAATAAAAACAGGAGCTTTGACAACATTAGCAACTGTCATCTTCTAGAATATTCTTGCTCCTCACTTGAGTCATTTTCACCATTGGCAAGATTGGCAAAACACTGGACGAAGGAAAGTTATTAGCAGGAAGGGTTTCGAAGAGAATCCAGTACGATGGACCATATTCATACGGTAACAAAACTTATTAAAATACCGTCTTAAATTGTTAGGCTAAGACGAGCTCGATAAATGGTTTTATTCGGATAAAGTTTCGACATCTTCTTCTTCATCAAAGCCGATGATCCGAGTCGGTGGTCCATAGTTACTCGTCTCCTTGATGCGACGTCTTCATCGTCGGTATTGATTATTGCTATCGACGCTAAACGACGTTCAGTTTTGAAAATTATTGTTTTGCTACTCGCTATGTGCTAGCTAACATAATGCTGACTTTTTCAGCACGGATTATTCATTGAAAAACAAACTATTATCAACGGATATTCATATCAGCAAAGACCGACGTATATAAAAAAGTGCTGTTGGGTGAGAACGCCTCACTCGTGCTGAGTTCCACTAAGGAAGATCCGTCTCTGCCAACTGCGAAGATGCTACATCGAGAGGACGAGCAACTGTGCCCCATCGACTCAGATCATCGGCCTTGATGAAGAGGAAAAAATCGAAACGTTAACTGAATAAATTTGTTAATCAGGCTCATGTTAGCTTAAAAACTCATTGAAATATCGCGAGAGTACGAGAGACGGCTTTATTTGCCCTTTAATGACTTAAACAAGGGAGTTATGGAATGAAAAAGATTGGTATTGTTTTTGAGTTAGTTCCTGTAATTCATCTGTCTAAATTTATAAGTCCTTCTCCACAGATCACCTACAGACGGAATATATTTTTAGCTGTGTTGGATGTGTTGCAATGGAATCAAGCTTCAGTTTTATTCCATTTTCCAACAATTCCTCAGTAATGATGCGGTCCTAAGTTTCTTCCTGAGAAACTGAGGCGAATGCGGCAAAAGATTTAAGTACGCACAGAACGAGCATCTTCCAGTTCCTCATGAAAATCGCTTTTGTGAGATTTAGTCAAAGACCAAAATTCCTTCATATTCCTCTGTAGGAAATAGATATCTGTAGAAAACATGCAGATTCTATCTTTCTTTCTAGCTGGACTTTCTCATAGTTGTATAATCCTGTTTCATGCCTATTTGGAGAGCTCTTCAGTACACTGGCATCACTGCACCAATCTACAACTGATTTAGAGAAGAAATTTAATCACTTCATCAATCAGTCAACTATGGTCCTTTGTGTTTTCATGCTACATTTAATACAATGAATGGTCTCAATGTCGAGTTGGCTTTCTTTCCCTGCTTTTCTTACCTTTTTCAATTCTTCTCATAGTTTTCTTGACGACGACAAGTTAAGCCTCTCTATATGACGTCCAGTATATATCTCTCAATGCTTGAATGTTGATCCAGAAGTGACTGCACTATAAGTGAGGTCAACGGATATTAGCAGCGGTAGTCTGTGTGGTACGTTACCACCACTGAATCCAACTCACATTTAAAATCATGTGATTAAAAAACTAACTCTAAATATTTTTAGGATGATTAGTTATTCTTTAGCTGGCTAAATTAAGAATATCAGTTTCGAGGGTTTTCCCATTATTATCTTTATTATTATATGGCCTGACTTCACATTCACTGTTAAGAACCCAGCACTTCTTCACTCGGTTCCCTGTCTCACATTCGTCATTCTCGGTTTTCGTATTAAGGTGTGCATTTCGCTTGTATCTGATGTTCCTAACATTTTTAGGAATGTCGCTTCCGAATGCTAGCCGATTTCATTTTTCTTGGAATCTTGGGATTGTTCTAGTAATTGAGCGCTTCCAGATGCTCACTACAGACACCCGCAGATCCGATTAAAAGAAAAGATAAAGCTCTCGGCGTTGATCAATCCCTAAAGGATGCGCCATGCATTCGACTTCATTAAGTATCGTTGGAGGTGACTGAATGCATATCTGGTCTTTACGTTGACTCACGGTGGCCTACCGATGTATCGAGCCAGTGCTGCTGTCCTCCCACACAAGCCTGGTACCAATTTTCCGACTCCGGAGCGATGGAAAGCTTGGTGGGCCATGGGCGCGGATCATTTCCACGTGTGTGTCACAGTGGCGCCTCCAACCACTGTGCCACACGCGTCCCTTTGATCTTTGAGAACTGAAAAAAATGGTTCATGCCAGAAAGAGGAGTAGAGAGAAAAGATGTTTTCTAAGAAATAGAGCTAGTGAATTTGCTATGGTTTCCAAGTTATTCTTTAAAGATTCTTTTTTTATCCAAAATGTTGCTGATCTGTGCAGCACAAGTCGGCACTGAATCCAGTTAAGCTGAAGCTGTAGAACAAATCACAATGTAATCACATTTTTATTATATTCATTGTCTGTTCTTTTTTATGAAAGCATAAAACACGGTTGAGGGAAGACGAAACGAAGGGCACGCATGATTTGGTCGTGAACACGTTAGTTCCTGGAAATGGTAATAGCGAGTCCGACTACCACTGCATACACCTGCGGTCTACAGTTATGCAAATATCTCAGCACCATTGTGGGAGAATCATTACAATTGACCTCATGTCCTGCAATAAAAAAGCAATCTTTAAATAGAAATATGAGTACATTATGTTTCTTTCTGTCTCAGTAACGCAAGGAAGGTTAACGGTGCTATCAGTGCCAAAGCCACCACACAGAAATTAGCCAATTTCGGCTCAAGTTGAGGTCCTTGGGACCACACTGTTTAGCTAACGCATTCTTTTAATTGTGATGTGTGCTACTTTGCGCACCATCGTACTCCGGACCACTAATCAATGCCGGGGTTAATAGAAAGTCGGACGTAGGAGTTGCAGTAGTTAGTTATTTCTTAGTCCGCCGTGTAGTGTATTATAGCGAAAGCACGTCAATCGGTCGGACAACGTGGCCGAACAGAAAGGTTCAAAGGACGAGAAATTTTCTTTGGCCACTATGATTGTGAGCTCCATAAAATCTAGCACTTTTTGTCCGTTCAAAGATAGCTAAAAGATCTGTTTAAAAAAGCTCCTAACCGTTCCTTGTCAACAAACATTCCATGGATTCGGACGACATGAGACTGCCCATGGTGTAGAATTCCGAACACCGTACCATATGGTACTACATGAGGTTTCTGGTAAAACAGCTTTCCAGTGAAATCCAATTTGCCAATAAACAGATGGTTGATTACCAAGACGAAGCCAAACCCGTGCTAACACGTCAACTTCTCCATTTCTATGGAGACAGTTGAAAGGTAGTGAATTGAATGGTTGATTTTTCCTATCGATCTATAATCAAATCATGTAAGAACTTATTTTATAATTGTGGCATTATTTTCAATACCAGACGCCTTTCTATCTTTTCCTCGTTGTTCAGGCTTTTTTATTTCATGGAAAACATCACATTTCTAAGATCGAAGTGACATTTATTATTTCAATTACATTTATCACCGTTCGATTTTGACCTACTCCAAGCAGCAAATTGAGTTCGACGC
Organism: Angiostrongylus costaricensis; assembly: GCA_900624975.1. Classification (NCBI taxonomy): domain Eukaryota; kingdom Metazoa; phylum Nematoda; class Chromadorea; order Rhabditida; family Metastrongylidae; genus Angiostrongylus; species Angiostrongylus costaricensis. Next base: position 81,711 of record UYYA01004005.1, on the reverse strand, counting down.
TGGTTAGAAGACTGCTATAATTTAACTCTGTTTCCGCTTTTTCTCCATTTCTACGGAAGAACTATGATAAATATTCTCTTCATGGACATTTTCATTTATGTTCTCGACTGTGTTTTACTTTTTCAAGCACTTTAATCGAATTTCTATCTTTTGCACGACAGTCTAAGCCAAGCATTTGGTCAAAAACTCACCAGTCAACTCTCTTGACCAAAACCATGAAATTTTAATTCGATTTATCGTATTCAAAGCTGATTTCAATAGTCCTACTACAAGTAACGGACGCGCGTGGCGCAGTGGTCGGAAGCGCTCTGCAATGCAACCCGGGATCGATCGCAGCGCCCATGGCCCACCAAGCCTTCCAACCTTCCTGGGTGGGCAAATAGGTACCAAACTTGACTAGGAGGATAGCAGCACTGGCCCGATACATCGGTAGACCACCATCATTGTAAAGGCCAGATATGCATCCAATCACTTAGAAACGATGCTTAATGAAGTCGAATGCATAACGCATCCTTTATGGATTGATCAACGCCAAGAACTTTATCCTTTCATCCTTTTAAGATTTCCGCGCTTTCGTCTTCGTTAGAACAGCATTGATCCTAACCCGAGTCTATGGTCCACAGCTGGCCGTTGTCGCCACGTGGGTGCTCGTTGACACACCGAGTCGAATCTAGTGGAATGAGAGCACCACTTCGTCGGATTCGCCTCAATGTGGCATGAAAATCGGTTTTAATATATTGTCACGCTTGGAGAGGGGGGACGGCAATGCCCATGGAATCGGTCCCGCCGTCCCACGAGCCCTCCTCTTCACACTCGGCAACAAACTGATAATAGCAGACTTGTCTGGGAGGATAGTAGCACCGATCCGATACATCGGTAGGCCACCGGGAGTCATTGTAAAAGCCAGATATGCAGTCAGTCACCTCTAACGATGTTTAATGAATCGAGTGTACAGTGTATTCCTCAGGGATTGATCAACGTCGACAGCACCATCCTTTTTATCGTTTTTGATCCTACTATGGATATAATTTGAAGTTATTGAGGTTGAATAAGTTATGTTAGTCACTTTTTGGTTTATTATCACACCATATAGAACAGTTTACAAACAAAATCCTACGAACATCTTACGAAACAGTGGGAATTCTTGTCCCGTTTCCTTTGTTTTTTTCCACTGTCACCCATTTTCACTCATTCGTCCCCTTTCTGTGCATAGATATTGATTATCCCATTGCTTATCAACCTGTATGTTTCTTTTTTCACTTTTAGCTAATTTTTTTTTGAGCTAGTTTTGTATTTCACGTAAGAAGTATCCGCTTTTCTATCTATCTCGTATCATTCGCAACTCTTGAACTAACTGCTCTATTAGCCTTCATAGTGGCTATATTAAAAATGAGTATTTTTTAAATTAAGATATCCTTTAAAGGCCTTTGCTCATAAGAAAGACATAGCTTCTCTCATCGCTTTTGTGATAATATAACCGCCGACCATATAGGTGGTCGGCTGCACGGCTGCGTTTAGATGCATCTTGAAGATTTACGGTATTCTGTTCTTCTTTGATGAATACCGACTGAAGTGATGGAGATGAGAATTGTTTTGCTTGGAACACCGAAATAGTTTTGCACGGTATTTAAGCTTACAATTACTCTTGCCCTTACACTTTGCCCACGCTTAAGCTAACGCTTTTGATTCTCTTACGATTGCGCTCACGCTGTCATCTACGCACACGTTGGCGCTTGAGGTTAAGGATCCCGTTGCGCTTAAAATTACGGTCACACTTATACTCGCGCTTAGTCTACGCTTACGCTCTCGGTTATGCTTTCGCTTGCGTCTTCGCCTAAGCTTACACCTACACTCGTGCTTACGCTTTCGCTTTCGCCCGCGCCAACGAAGGAATAATAAGACGAAGGGATGAGACCACAAAAAAGGATTAGGACGAAGGAATGAGATAACGAAAAAGGAAGAACGTGAAGGAAGTAGAAGACAAGAAAAGAAGACGACGACAGAAGAACAGGAGGAAGAAATGAGACGATGAAAGATGAGAATGCGAAAGAAGAATAAGACGAATCAGGAAGATAACGGCCGTCCTCCTTCGTTGACTTGATCCATCGTCTTCTACTTCTTTCCCGCTGTCTTCGTTCGCCGTCTTATTCCTTCGTCGTCTTCTTATTTCTTCTCTCACTTCTTTCACGCTGCTCTTCTTTTGTCCTCTACTTCTTTCGCATTCTTCTTTTTTTGTCGTCTCATTTCCTCGTCCTCTTCTTCTCTCGTTGTCTTTTTGTTCTTTATCTCACGTCGTCTTCTTCTTTCTTCTTCTACTAACTTCTTTAGCTTCTTCTTTTTGGTCATTTAGCTTCTTCATTCTACTCTTCTTTTGTCACCTTTTGTCTTCTTCTTTCGTCATCTCATTCCTTCCTTGTCTTCTTCCTTCGCCTTCTAATTGTTTCGGGTTTTTCTTCTTTAGTGTTCATGTTCGACTTCTTTCGTTGTCTTCTTCTTTCCCGCTGTTCTTATTTCGCTTTCTACCTCTTTCGCAGACTTCTTCCTTTGTCGTCTCCTTCTTTCATGGTCTTCTTCCATTTTATTCCTCTTTGCTCGCCTCATTCTTTCGTCATACTCTTCGTTCGCTTTCTTGTTCTTTCACCTCATTCTTCTTTTGCCGTCTCATTCTCTCGTCGTCTTCATCTTTCGCCGTCATGTTCTTTCGTCGTTTTCATCTTTCGTCTTCTGCTTCTTTCGCATTCTTCTTCCTTCGTCCTCTTCTTCTGTCGTCGTCTTATTCCTCCATTTTCTACTTCTTCCGTCGTGTTCTTGTTTCGAGTTCTTCTTTCGTCCTCTCATCCCTTTGTCATTTGGCTATTTAGGGTGGAATATCGAGAAATTTATATAATTAACGGTGTTGAATTAGTGTCATGTGTTCCGGATGTCACGAAAACCTAGGCAATTTTGGTATTTGTTCTCTTTTCCAATATAGCCGTTCAGAATTTGATCGCTTTTGACTACGCAGTTTTGGACTGCTATGGCAACCGTAGGTAAATTTAAGGACAAGATAAATACGTATGTTCAATATGACGACTGAAGCTGAAGAAAAGTGAACAGGAATATGAATGCGTCGTTTTCTTGTTCAGCAATCGCGAGGTTGTTAAACAGCATACGTTTACTTCCATGCAATAGTACACATTCAACACAATCGTAGCTGACGTTTCGGCCGTACCACCTTCTTCAGAGCTTGGAAAGGTATTGGAAAATTAATACGAAACTTACTAGGTCAAACGCTTCAACAGCACAAACAGAAAGATGAAAATCTGAGCGATAATTTTAAGATCTACGGCCTCTCGAAAAACCCACTGCTTTTTTAGCTGTCTTTCACTGAGAAAGAACAGCCGCTCAGAGTCGCATATAGCTGACGACTGCACCTCCCCACATCAACAATCGTTGCGAAGGTACAGGGCGAGATCACGGTTGATCTCGGGGCATTCCTCCCTGCTGTTCATTGTAGGGTTTTGGCATTTATCCGAAAAGCCTCAAGAAGCTTGTGCCCTGGTGTTTTTGCATCCTGTGCCAGGATAGTGACTTTTATATCAAAATCGTCTCCGCTATGCTTTTGTATCCTATGCGTGCCTAGTGGGGTACTTTGTCTTGCTTTTCGTTTGCCATCCATGCGTTCTTTTATGTAGATACATGAAGGTCCACCCGTTTCGCCAATACATTCATTTCTGCAACTATTACAAGAGATTAGGTATATTCTACCTGAACTCATACAATCATCATCCCTGCCGTAAGGGCGAATTATGCAGTTTGGTGTTTCACATAGACGGTCATACAGCCGGTTACGAACAAACTGACGACATACAGTTTCCGATGGTATTTCCACTATCGCTACCGAGTCCTCTTCACCTGCCCTTCTTAAGCATCGTTTTATAGCTACAATTACTTAATCGCTAATGAAACGCAACATAGAAGGGACAATTTCTTTGGCCAAGTTTTTCGTTTTGGTGCGCGCTCTTCTAAATCTAATCTTCTCTTCTAAATGCCCTTCTCTTCTAAAGCTTCTTCTAAAAAATCTAAATCTAAAAATTTATCTCGTTCGGTTACTATTTCCTTAGCCATTGGAGATGGCTATTTGCCGAGCCAAGTCGCACGATTCCTCTTTTATTCCCCTTTTCGTGCACACAGAGTTCGTTGTTCGAAACGTATTTTTCACAATCGTCCTTTTTGTGTGTGAAGGGTTGGAAGAGAGGGAATAAACAAGAATGTTCTCATTACTTGGTTTTCGCTACCACTTTGCCATGCAACCGCTATGATAAGTTGATGTGAACGTTGACTAATGGAAGCCAATTTTCATTCAATTTCTCCCGGATGAATTTAATGTACTCAAACTGCCTATTCAATAAATCAAAGCATCTGTCCATCTCCTCTTGAGTAGAGAAATTGACAAAACAGTCATCTATGTATCTGCAGTAGAGTAGCGACCTGAGATCGATAACAGGGGCTTCCATTCTAGGCCTGAACGCGATGGCAAGACTTGGTGCCAACCGCTGTCCCACTGCCAACCCTCTCATTTTTAAGAAAAAAAAATGTATGGACTGCCAATCCAACAACTAATGACTGTCTTAAAACAGTGTCTTTGTTGTTCATTTTTTAAGTGGTCAGGAAGATATTTTGCACAAATTATATAGGTTTGGCCGTGGAACAGCTATAAGCACCAAGTCTTGCCATCGCTTTTATGTGTAAGAACCAACCGGAACTGGTTTCCATTTTTAAACATTCAAATGTTTTCAGAATGTGGTTATATAACAAGACGGTATCGTAAGCCAAGCAGTAGAAATATAATAGTGCGCTACCTCTCCTCTTATCCTTCACACATTAGAAAAGCACTCATCAAAAACAGATGCCGGACAGGTGAAAATGTGTGCATAGGAGGAGAGGGATGGTAGGAATCGCTAAACTTGGCAAGAAAAACAGCCATTTCCAATGGCTACGAAGGAGAAGCCACTCTGGTCGGCCTAGAAGGTAGGGTCATTCTCCAAAATAGTACTTGTTTGCCTTTGATTCGTTACTTCGTTCCCATGTTTTTTATTTCTACCGTTTTAAAAAGTATTTTTTACGAGTAGATGGGTTTTGAATCACCGTCAATCGCTTTTTGTATTTTCTTTAGAAAGGCGATAATACTAAAAAGAAATAGGAAAGTGAGACGGCCAGGGACCCAAAGCCTGACTTTTCTTCACAACAAGCAGTAGCTGCTCTTAGTATTGCTTTAAATGAGATGGGTGAAAATGTTGGTTTGCAGAAAAATAACCTTATTTCGTAAATTCCAAGCTGTCTGTTGATATTTCAAACGGTTTTAGTTCCGTATCCTTGTTTTTCCCTTTGAATGCCACTCTACTAATATCATTGTGCTAGTTGAGTCTCTTACATAGAAATTTAGTTATCCTATGCTTTAGATGACGTTTTGAATGTACAGACATCTTGTTTCGATGCAGCGAAAGATTTGGGGAGCAGTTCCTCTAGCTTTTGCATTGATCTCAGTCTGAAATCCACAGGTAAACATTCTACAAGCGTTGAGCAAAATTCCTCGCGATACCGACGCAAATACTGCCCATAATCCTATCTTCGATATGAGTTTGGTGGGTCATGTACTGTTGGTTATTTCTATGCTGATTTTTTACACAATTCATGGATGTCTTACTTAAGTAGCATTCAAAAATGGTCAACCATGCTGCGAGTTCTTAAATCAATAATATATGCATATCTTTACAATGACAGAGTTCATGTGCCTTATTGCACTTGCCACGTAAGGTCGGTGTTGGAACCAACAACGCTCCTCTAGTTGCCAAGTTTCGATCGTTGACTTTCTATCACCATAACGATCAGGTAGTTATTCTTAACGCATTTGTGTGGGAAAAGCGGTACATGTTTCATTTTCTCATCAGCTCTTATTTTACTGCACTGCTGTTGTCCTTTTTTTTACGCCTGGTGTTAATTCAACAGCCTATCGAACAAAAGTGTTGCACCAAGTGTTGACCACTGAAAGCAGTTCAGAACACTGAGTGTGTTCTTAAAATGTCTTTTTTCGAAAAAGCTTACTCATCCAGTGAAAAGACCACAGCAGGGACCATTGCGGGTTAGAAAAGCGCAATTATAGGAAAAGTAAGTAACAACTGATGAGACGACAACCAAGGCACTTCGGCAACCCGTGACATCCTTGAGTCCAGTGATCACTTCCGTTTCTCAGGCATATGCTAACTCATTATTTGTTGTTAATGGGAAATTTGCCCAATATCTCCTTTGTGGGAGCAAATTTCTCTGTGTGGGTCGCATATGACTGGAGGGGGGGTGAAGTCTCGTCCTGCACAGTGCTCACACAGAATTGGATGTTGTCGTAAATGTAGTAACACAGTCTACATTGGTGATAGAACTTACTTATGAATATAAATGTGATCTCCTTTCAAGTATCTCTGATGTTAGTACCAATAGCTCAAGGGCTTACTCATGTTGGGAAAGGAATAATAACACTGAATCCATGCCATTTTGATCGCCTATTTCTCTGTCCATGTGCTATCGCAGCACTGCTCACTATGTGTTTGACATTTTTGTGTGCGAATAATCCGATATTTTCGAAATTATTCGCGATGTCCCGACATTTTTACTAAAGTTTCATCCTCGTTATTTTAGGTACGGAATAGCAACACTACTTGCTCTATGGCCTAGTAATACCTATCCAACCTCGTATGATAGTTATGTTATTATGATGACGAGAAGAAACGTGGTCATCTTAAGCAGGTCTCCTAACATTTTCATTCTCACTGTTTTGCATTTTCTTCTTATGCAGAGTATTTATTCCTGTTTCTTTCATGTTCCAGGCTGGCGTGACAGTAAAGGTTGGGCATGCGGTGGACACCATGAAACATGTTGATAAGGTAAAAACGACCACTGGATTCCAGACGCATACTACATCCATCCTACTGGCATATTGTAAACGTGCTAAATTAGCTAACAAAAGAATGAGAGTTCTGCACTAGTGTATGCGTATACGCGGTTTTTTTTAACAGCAAGCTGACAGTACATGCGCTAGTGTTCATGTAATTTTTAGACATTACAATGACTCCTTACTTGGAAGGCTTGATACTTGAACGACCGTCATCACTAGTTGTGCGGGCCTATGAGAGGAAGTTAAGAGTCATCTCTAACAAATAACGTAGTCTTCTGCTCTGAGAGAGACTGGCAAGCTATCCGTGAGTATATCCAGCGCAAAGTGCAGAGCTCAACAAGCTATACGTGGATATAAAAAAATTAAACGCAGCGAGATAAAAGGACCCCATTCCCATAACTCCGGTAGAACTCCCGATTCGAGAGCGTTGAGTAGGACGATAACGGAGAGGCTGCTAAAATCTAAGGGTAATTCTAAGCTGCTTAAATCGCAAGGGATTAAGGTGACGATCGGTGCTTACACCGCATGCACATTTGCATCCGAGTCCTCGATAGAAGACTTGATTACAAAAGCAAGAAGGACAAGGTGTGATGTCATCAGACTGGTTGAAACGAAGAGGCGTTATCTGTTCAACGCCCTTTACAACAATTGAGAACTGTTCCTCGAAATATGAGTCAGTTGAGGGGTTGGTGGCACTGGAGTTTTCGTCAACGGGATTTCGGCCATTAACATCGATTCATTCGAACAATTAAAAATACGAATCCGACGCTTACGACTGAAGAGATGTGATTCAATATCAGCGATGACAATCCTCTCCTTTTACACACTGACATTAAACTATGATGAAGACGAATTCGAGGCGTTTTATATGGACTTGGGAAGTACTAAAGGAAAAAAAAAACATCAATTCTTTTAGGTCATCATTGGAAAATTAACAGTAAAATTGCACCGAGAAGAAAGTCTGAATAACGTCTCGGCGGGATCCACGGATTAGTATGGAACGAGAAGGGTGAACAGCTGTCCCATTTTCATGATGACTAAGACTATCCACGGTAAATGGCGATTCCAGTGACCCCACACTCAACCCTCCATGTGGTTGTCTCCCAGTTGAGAGTACTATAACGAAATAGACTATATCATAGTAAACAGAGGGTGTTGTGTAACTATGTCAATGTTGTCCCAGAATTCTACACGGGATCACACCATTGCCTCCGTCGTGCAAGATTTCTTTTCCCGAGGAAAGACAAAAAAGCCGTTAAATACAAAAACCGAGCCACCAGAACTACCAAAAACTGAAACCTATTTAGTTCATTAGCTGGCTGTTGGGAGGATGCCGTTCTCGATAACATCGACGAGGAATATGATCGGCTCATTCAACACCACGTTAGCACTATGAAAGGTGAAAGTTCTAAACTCTCTAAACTATGCCTGTCTACAGAAACACTCTAGCTGATACGCTTGTGAAAACGCATGCGTTAAAGGCAATAGCCAAATCACGTCTAAACTAGTAAAACGATGCAGATAGGTGACAAAAGAAGGACTAAATGAGAGAAGAGCAGCAGTTATTACCAAAGATGCAGAGAATAGGAAAGGCATTTGTAAAACCCACCAAAGGTTCGTCAATTACAAAACTAAAACGGCTGCACAACGATGCCCATACAAAACAGTCACGGGTTCCAGAAAGGCAATGCAGAAAATTATTTACGATTATCACTCAGATCTTTTTAACAGCCACGTCCTCCTGCTCTCATATGAAATAAAAGAGGATGGATATCTCGCCCTACCGGTTCTCTGTTCCGAAATCCGACATATTATTTGGTCGTTGAAGACCAGAAAAGCACCAGGTCCGGAGAGGATAAGACATGAACATCTGAAGAACCTAACGCCAGTCGTTACAAGCACACTGCCCCGACCCTTCACACATTACATGTTAGAATGCTAGATCACTAATCAGTGTAACACCAACAAGACCGTGTTATTGTTGAAGAAGAATTGTCTCCGCGATATCGGCAACTATCGCCCAATTTGCTTCCTATCTGTCGCCTAAGAACTTTTCCCTCGAGTTTTATCAAACAGGATTGACAGAACAATGCATGAAGGAGATCCATGTGAGCAAGCAGTGCTTCGAAGAGGGTTCAGTACGACGGATTACATCCATACGATAACAAGACACATCGAAGTATGGCGAGAGTACAATTGCTCACCTTCATCGCCGTAAAAAGAGCTCTTGATTAAGGTGAGATAGAAGGATTTATGGGTGCGCTGGAGAGCGAGCCACAACTCAATTTAAAAAGATTCATCGTTATCTATGTAAGAATTCCATATCAAAAATATCACCATTTCATAACGAACACCGTCAAAAAGTGGAAAGATTGGTCTTCGACTAAATCTCACGAAAAACATTCATGAGGAATGGAATGGTTACGTATGCCCCATTCACGCTCAAGGGAATATCACCCTAGTTTGGGAAATCAATATAATGGATAACCGATTCTGGAATTGACCAGGAGGAAGCGAGCGGATTAGAGAGCTTTCAAGATGATCGAGAATGCAGTGAGGAGAACAGAGAATAACTTTGTGTACACCTGTTCAGCTTCATGAATCTTCCTGCCTTAACGTATGCTTCAGAAACCTGGTTGTTACGTAAGTAGAGTGGAACATCACTCTTCGTTATTGAACGCGCAGCTGAAACGACGATGCTAAGAGTATCTCGTGTCAAGCAAGTGACGGAAAGACTGCGTGCCTCCGACCTACGTCAACGATCAGCTATCAAAGACTCCGTTCTATACTCAACTGTCGAAAATAGAGTAGGCCTGACACATAGTGCGTATGAAGGACAACTGTTGGATAAGACCCGTTAGTGACTGGGTTCCTCGGAATGTCAAACGCGCTGCAGGGAGACCACCGATCCGATGATCAGAGTTCCTAACGAAGAGCCTAGAAGAAAGATATGAAGCTCGAGTTAATAGAGCAAGCAGAACACTTGCACATGACAAAGAGCAATGGCAGATTTACCGGCGCTCACTCGTGTTTCTCGACATTCAACGGGACAACAAATGATACACAGGTAACGGTTGAACCTCTTCAATTTTGTGCATTGCAATAGCAAGTGATGCATCCTATCAGAAAACAAGACACGGGTTCAATGCCCTTCCTATGCCATCCTCCAATTCATGTGGTAACGGCCTAACTCGGTTATCTGTAAGATTGCAAAAGGAATCTATTCGTCCTCCCATATGCGACATCCATGGAGGAGACGAAATCCCTACGCAGCAGCCGATACGGTGAGTGTGAGAAAACGAATCGAACGCAAGGAATTCTAGGAACCGCACAGTAGATGCGATGACAGGTCGTGTGAAATAACCTCAGTACTAGACATAAAGAAAACAACTATTTATGAACGTAATTTTACGACTACACAGATTGCTTGACTTCTTCTACCGACATCAATGTATCCATTAACTCAATCGCATGCCATATATGTGGAAAACGGCACCGTAGTCAGATCGGAAAACGAAAAGTAAACTATAATTACCTCTAACCATTTTAGAATAGCAAACTATGTATATACTTGGATACTTGGAAACTTAGATTGCCCGTCCTCATTGGTTGCACGGGCCCTAGCACAATCTCCACTTTTTTGGAGATTTGCTGGTTAAGCCATTGTGGTACCATGGAATCCCGAGGTCAACCTTGCCAAAGTCACCAAACCAGGCAGGCACAGCCCTTGTGGATCAAAAGGAGATTTACCATAATGCAACTTTTACACCAGGACGGTGGTGGATCCGGGTATTGGTTTATTCTTAGGTGGGCTTTCTGATGGAAACGCCGTGCCCGTTCTCAGCTTGGGAGATCCTGCCGGGGGAGGAATTCCCTGCTGTACATCGCAGCCCGACACCCAGGAACACCTACCAGCCACGATGAGGCGGTAAAGCGTTAGAAAGGACTACGTATATATATATACATAAATGTATATGCATATATATGTATATATACATATGTGTACATACACATGGATAAATCTATGAAAATAACTCTGTGAAAACTTAATTAATTAGAGAAAATAAGCTCCATGTACATCGGCAAAAGAAATACGGTGCGATAAGTGACCAAACAAGAAAGCACTGTAAAATACATAGATTTATTATAGAAAACAGAAAAACAATTTGCAGAAACCGTAAGTATTCCTTTGTATTACTCAATACTGGAAACAAAAAAGGGCAAGTACTGCAGTGATATTAATGATGTCCATTACGAGCATGGTGATGGGTCGACACCACACCGATTCAAGGCAACTAACCGACTAGAGATTTTTCTCACACTTGTTTGCCTCTTCATCTTCTACTTCGACTATTCAGTATAATCAGCTCATGTCTGGTCAAGTGATGTCAGTCCACGAACTACTGAAGCATGATCGTCCAGTTTGTGAGTTGGAACGAAGTGGATACGATACCGATTTCTTCCTACTACTGAAAATCCTTTCTCTAAGAAATTTCAGCATCCCTCATCACTTTCCAGTGGACATGACAATACAGAGGTATTGTTCTATCTGTTCATCACGGACGTAATTGAACTCTCCCATAATTTGTCGTCTATTGCACAAGACCGAATCTAAACTACAATTTGTTCTCGCTTTGATATTTAGAATCTATTTATCATTTCCCAATATCCGTTTTAAAAAATAAGCACTTACAATAGGACATCAATAAAGACAATGCATAAACTCAACTCTTTACTGATACTTGTTCCACGCTTGAAGAACTTTCTGTGCTTTCAGAATTACTATACATATAAAGTGGGTTTTCGTGGCGCATGTAGTGCAGTGGTTAAAGGCTCCCTGCCTGTGGAAACTACCGATTAAACCTGAGTGTTTCGTGAGCGGAACAGCACTCACTATCACTCAGAATATCAAAACACTTCTTCACCTTTCACGCCTTTCGTCGTCTACTCTCGGTGTTGATCAATCGCTGAAGAGAGAGCCATTTGACTTCACAAAATATCGTTGGAGGTCATTGAATGCACAACTCGCCTTTATAATGACTCGCCGTGGCCTACCGATATATCAAGGCAATGCTGCTATCCTCCCAGACAAGTTTGGTACCACTCTGCCAACCCCGAAGGGATAGAAGGCTTGGTGGGTCATGGGCGCGGGTATCGATTCCACGTGTGTGTAACAGGGCGCCTCCGACCACTGCGCTACACGCATCCTAGTGCCAATACAGAAACTGAAGAAACCACTGAAGAAGTCTTCCAATCAAGTAACTCACTAAAGGCACTCTGTTCTGTTACGTACAGTTATGCGTTCATGATAAGTACATGAAAAGGTGAGCAGAGCAAAAATGTATGACGAGCTGGATGTTCAAGTTCATAATAGCTAATTTTAAGTGGACTTCAGATATCTCATTCTAAGTGAGTGTGGTATTGTTAGGACACTAGTAAACAAGTGTATTTTTGGATTTCACGTCCATTTTCCTGAGATCTCTTTGCATTAACGTTTCTTGGAAACCTTCGAAGCGTATTCACCAGACCAATCCATCTCCTAGGATATCTAAAAAACGAGATAGGCACGTGGGAAAACTGGGAAAACCACCAAAGAAAGGAAGGCATCAACTTTCTTGCATTGTTCCTCCTTGGACAGACTTTAAGTCATGCCAATATTACTCTCATAATTAATCGAATCACATTATATTATGGGCTCTGAACTGCACCTTTTGCACCAATCCACCACGAACTGTTAAATTGGAACATAATACTAAGCACAAATTTCAGCAAGCGATAGGTGTAGGTTGGTGCATGTAAGATCTTTAATTTTAACTTAGATTAATTAGGTATGGGATTCAAATATGGCAACAGAAACATGTAGAGGAACTAAGTTCTGACAAAATTATTCCTTAACTTCAAGTTACTATCTTAGCTTTATTCAAACTCTCATCATCGATGATCGGACAAGCTGACACTCATTCACTAGCGATTACCCTGGAGACATGATAGTTAACAAAGATAACCATACCTAGCGTACAATCCTTATCGCGCGTGATAGCTAGCAACACATCAGTGACATCCACGGACAAAACTTTCGTGGTCGAGACTGATTGATAACGACAGTGAGGAAAAGAACTTCGGATGGAAAACAACAAAACATGCAAAAGAATTTTGTTTAACGAAAAACATTTGTGGTGAAATGAAAGACAATCCATAACTATTAAAGGAGTAGGAATAAATAAACATACACACTGTAAACCTTTATGTATTCCTAAACCGCGGGCTCTCTAATGACTTTGTGTAAACCTACTTGCAAATGAAGCTAGCGATTTTACCAATAATAATATAACATCCAAATATCAATCTTGGTAGTCGGAAGAAACCAACTTAACTTCTCTCAAAGGAAAAATTATAGGGAAAAATGTTAAGCACAACCGTTTTGTTTCGCCCTCATCAATCCAATTCATAATGCTCAAAAGATGTGATCATCGTTAACTAACGTACTACGACTAAGCAAACTTCTGACGATAGCCCAATGTTTTCCTTGTTGATTGGCATCAATTCAAACTTAGAAATCCACAGTTCTCCTTTCAGCTTCGAATTTTTAAATCCATATCCTTGGAAGCCATCGGTACTGTTCTACGATGGACGTGATACGAATAACTAATGTGGTAACATTACATGACATGAACTGTAAATGGAAAAGACGAACCCGTCAGAGGAAATTACCGAAAATCTTCACGATTAAAAATGAGTTTGAGAAAAACACTGGAATAAAGCCATAGTGATTCAATAAGAAATGCGGCAACATATGATTGGCGGTAAAAATTTCGACATCAAAAGAATTCCTATTCAGAAAACCATTAATTGCTAGCTAGGAAGCAAACTTACAGATGTATATTTTCGCACATTGTTTCTTCCCTTTCCACGAGACTGTACTACAAAACTCTAGCACTTTTTAAAATATGTTACTACATTTTAAAAATGTTCAAGTGCATCCATCCTACATAAGCAGTTGTGCAAAATTTCGATAGAAGACGAGTGTTTCCTGAGCGAATCAGCACTAGCTATCACTTATGATATCAAAACACCCCTTCACGTTCTATGTCCTTCATCTCATCTGCACGATCACTGGTAATTTTTAATAATTCTAAAATTTATGTGTGCAAAAATCCTTTTTCAACGTAAATCTACAACCGAAGTCAAGACACCAGAGATTATGAGGAATGAAGAACAAGACTAGCAAAAATAGAGCACCATTTTACCACAAAATTGCCACCAAGCAGTGTTAATTCAACGAAGAAATGCACTCCCTAATTATCCAAGCAGTATTAGCTTATCATAGAGTCTGGGAACGACAGGATCCATCTCGTCATTGAATAGAGCAAATATACCATGAACTACCACTTTTTCTACTCTTTTCCGCTGACGCATTGGTTGTCTTTCTTACATTTGATTCATTATACACGAAATTTGCTTCGAATAACAACAAAGTAAGCATAAATCAATGGTCCAGTACGACGCTAAAAATTTCACGTTCTTACGTTAGCTAAAAAATGCTGGGAAAGATGAAGAACTGCGCTTCTCATACAATCCTGACTAGACGCCTATATAACACTAGTCCAAGGTTAGAAAAACGTATATTTAAATAACCAAGATTCACTCACTTGCAATGAGCTAGTGTGCCCCTGGAAGAGATCCTGATCCCTTGATTCACAATGGTCGACATATCGGCTGACTTAGTCTACTCCAAAAACCGAACTGCAAGCTATTCATAAACGATGAGATGAATTAAAATTTAGTCATTCTAGCTGTTACGTACATAACTGCTATTATGTGAACCATAAAGGATAAAGAATAAAGCGCTCAGCGTTCTCTAGCGTCTATATGACATGCGCCATGCATTCGACTTCATTAACTAACGTTAAAGCCGATTCGGATCATAGTTAGTCTATACAATGAATTGCAGTGGCCCACCAATGTATCAAGTCAGTTCTGCTATTCTCCAAGACAAGAGCGGTAAAAATTTGCCGGTCCAGGAGGGATGAAAAGCTTGGTGAACCATGGGCGCTGGATAGAACTAACGACCACGTGTGTTTCGCAGGCCACCACTGGCTAGTGAGCTACATGCGCCTAATGTATGCGAATCATAGCTAAAATTTTTAAAGAACTACCACATTCTGGAATATACTAGTGCTTAACTAGGTAGCTAGATAACACTTGGTTCTAAAATGGATAACTGAGTACTAGTGATTTGTGTCAATGAAAAACTCTACATCCTACGCATACATGCAGCCTCGCAAACCAATTTCACTAGGTGCTGCTAAAACTGTAAAGTTCTACATGCCCAAAGTCCTAAGTGTGATTATTCATAAAGTGGTTTAGTATTTACACGTACTTCCACAAAAAAGATTGCAAATGGTTTCAAACACGATCCAAAGCTTATTTGTTTCTCTAAGATGATGATGATGAAGAGAAGATTGCCAAAATCAGTGCCCACCTTCACTCGATCAAGAAGATGATTGAGTAGCTATAGCTATACCCGACGCTGCTTATAGTACTTGATCGTTGGCGTCGTCCAACATATTAGGAATGCAAATCGATGGATGTATCCTGCTATAACAAATAGATCCATCTCCATCAATCTTTATTTTATCAACTTATAATTATTCGAATCTTTCATCTTTGTGTCGTTTTCTTGTTCAGCAATCGCGAGGTTTTTAGACAGCATACATTTACTTCCATAGAAAAACACAATACAATACAACGCTAGCTGACGCTTCGGCAGTATCGCCTTCTTCAGAGCCTGGAAGGGTATACTGATATATCTTTCATCTTTCTTTACTTTTCGACAAGAAATGCGTATGAAAAGCACTCGATTGACAGGAGCCGTTAACGACTGGATTCATAGGGATCAAGGGGACGACAGGCAATACAGGTGATATAATTCCTCGATTAAACCGCGTGATCGTCATCTATAGATCGATAACAAATGGTTTTAAAATACTTTAATTGCGCCCATTTAAGGACTTTGAGGCATTCATGCTTGAATAACGCTTAGGAGCCCGATGTTTGGTCAAACGTGCAAGTAAAAGCTAGCCAAATTCGATTCTGGCTCATCATTTACACTTTCTACAGCTCCATTAACTCTAATGGTTACAACATACTTGTAAACTCACTAATCTCACTTTCTTCATCAACGATTTTCAACAGGACTAAGGCATTTGATCCGTATTCTCGAAGCTTTTTCAGTAACTGTCTAGACCTGTCGATTGGTAAAAGGTGACGTTCCTGGAATCACTGCCAATTAAAACATTAAGTCGAATCTAAAGTTCAAAAAAGATGAAGCTCTCGACGTCAACGAATGCTTTAGGGAAGCCCCATGGATTCGACCTTATTAGGCATCGTTTGTAGGCGATAGAATGCACGCTTCGCCTTTGCATTAACTCGCGGTAGCTTACCGATAGGTCAAGCCTGGTATCCTGCCAGACAAGTCTGGGACCAATCTGCTGACACCGGAGAGATGGAGGGCTCCGTAAACCTAGGACGCTGGAATCGATCCCATGTGCATTGCACGGCGCTTTCGACCACTGCGCTATATGCGCCCAAAACTCAAACCAAGTGAAAGTATTAGATGTGGTAAACAAAATGGTACCTTTTTCTTCCGAAGTTTTTAGCAGTGAGAAATCGTCCTTTTTGGCTGCTGGGATGAGCGAAGAGCGTAAATACTTTCCCCACAGATGTTTTCAGTTGAAACACCACACGTACTGCGTTCCACACCATCCGATTGACTCCCAGCTATTCTGAAGCCCGCAGAATAATGTACAGAAATGTTTTCAAAGTGGTTTGTGAACGACAAGTGTCCGGAGCAATGAAATAAACATCCATTAGCGAGAAAAATTTTGTAAAGTCGGAGAAATGAATATCGACGAAGACTGCAGTGGAAAGTAATTGAGATTCCTCACACAACATGTTACATTAATATGGCGATTTGCCAAATTACACTTGTAAACAATAAAAAGCAAGTAAACACTACGAACAGAACACCACTCGGGAAAAAGAAGAAGATTCTATTCGCTACTATAAGACTAGCGAATTTTATGGAGAAATCCCGACTTTAATGCTCTAACTTAGACTGAAGCTAAGTCTCAATTGGGACTGTAAGGGTATGAAAACTTATGAAGTGGAATCAATGTAAGCACAAGTGGGATACAACAGCTGTACAAAGAATACCGAGTGACCGCCAACAAAAGGAATTCGTGCGGTTGCGAACGCGTCTGTCGTTGATACGCGTTTTCTTGCTAGCAATTGCTACAACGGCTAAAAACACTATGTATGTTTATCTAGTAACACCTTCTTTATCAGTCATATTAGCTTATTCGTAATGCTACGCTAATTAGCTTCAACAACTCTAATGCTAGTCCCAATCGTAACAGGACGGTAATGAGGAAGGCGAAATTGTCGGAACGTCGGCCATCTACCAACGACAACAACGACAACAATAGCAACAACGTTAACCATAGCAACCTCGCATCAGCTCAACAAAATCAGTTCATAATGACATATAAGTTAATTCTAGTGCTGTTAATCAACAAGTGATCCGAGCAGAACGCCAATAAACCCTGCAGTCTTTCCAGTATTTTTCCAGCAGGCCCACTCCGTAAGCTTCGCTGACTCGAGGGGTATCACGGTTTTCATCTGAGGCTCGCCGTTCTCAATGCATTAAGAAAAGAGCAGTCGCCGTTGGATATCTGGGCTCTACGCCCATAAGTTAGCACCTAACTGGACTTGGAGATAAAAATCTCGAACTGATCAGCTTGGAAGATGTCTCCGGGAGATGCAGGCTTGCTGTCTATCGTTGTTCGGTACCAAAGAACATCCTCAACGAACGACGACGAAGCGATAAGTCACTGGTACTTCAATTTAATCAATACGTTCTTGCAGGTTCCAAAAGTTCAGGAGTATCTCTCTTACGGTTTCAACAAAAGAAACTTGAATCTCAGCGTGTCTATCTCAGAATCTCACATAGTGTAATCAGTATCAAAACTATCAGGCGTGATAAATTACAACCATCAGAATGGCAAATATTTGCAGAAAAGTCCTGTGATGTTGAGAGAACATAAAAAGACCAAAATGCAAGAGAGAAATCGTCTCACAGCTGTGCTCACGATTAGGACGTGCCTCACCTTCCAGCCAGTGGAAGTCTATCAATTTGTAGAACACTCTTGAGCGAAACGTAGTCCATTCTCTTATCGACTGGTTTCTCTCGGACAATCATTGTATGGAACACCTGAGAATGATAAGTGCGGGAAACCTCCAACTGATGTTACACAGCACACAGAAAAAATTGTTTAGAAAAAAGTGTTCAGCACCTTCTCTACTATGGATTAGTCATGTTATTTCTCAGATGCCTCCCAACGGTTTACCTCATCGTGGCTGGGAGGTGTTTCTAGGTGTCGCATTGCGATGTACAGCGGTGCACTCACCTCCTGGCAGGGTCTCCCAAGCTGAAAAGGGGCCCGACGTTTCCATAAGGAAGGGTAGCTTCGAGTAAACCAATACCAGGATTCACCACCATCCGTATCAAAGTCCAATGTGGCAAATATCCCTCTGATCCCCAAAGACTACGACTGCCTGTGGTGGTGAAGACATGGGGCAGACATTGGCCACGCTGACCTCGGGGCTCCAGGGAACCACAATGGCTTAACCAGCACATCTCCGAAAAATGGAGATTATGCTGGGCCCGCACAACTAGTGAAGACGGGCCATTCAGGTATCAAGTATCAAATATTTCTCAGATAAAGCGAAAATTCCTATCTTCTTAAGAACGTGATGAAATTTCCGAACTTTGAACACGTTAGTGAATTGGCTTCATTGCAAACAGATCATATAAATGCAATATGTAACAGGAGATGGTGACGAAATACCGTAATGAAGTAGTGATTCTTAGTTCTCTTCCATCCTTTCTTCCTTTTCGTTCTCTGAGGTGAAGTTCCATCGATGTGATGTACTCCCTTTTTCTGCCGCACCGATTTGGCACACGCCGTCGGTATTTACAAGAAGGTATTCATGCATATGTGAGCGAGTGTTCTCGTTTATGCGGATTGTATTCCACAAGTCGATTCGGATAACAGCCTGCAGTCAAGCGAGAGGGAATTGTGTGAGAGCGGTTAGGAGTCGCCTCCAGCAAATAAGCTCCATATCCACTCTGGGACAGACTGGTAAGTAACCCGACCCAGCTCCCATGTTCTGAGCTCAGCAAGCTATAGAAGCGGATCTTATACCCCTGACAGCGAAGAAGCCCCAGATTCAGCTGCGTTGGGCAGGATGAGCATGGACAGGCTGCTAAAATCTCAGATTCATCCTAGGCGATCCAAATCTTAAAGGACTAAGCTTACGATCTGTACCTACAATAATCTTCGTCGTCAGCACACCGATATGAAGCTACGACGAAGACAAGATCGAAGAGTTCTGTGTGGTCATGGAGAAGCTTTGTGGTAGAGTCTTAACATTCTTTATGATCATCATAGGTAATATCAACGCTGCGAATGGACGCAGAACTTCCGAAGGAACGTCAAATTAGGACCCACATATTAGAACAGAACGAACAAGGTGGACGGCTCTCTGAGTTCATTATAACATCCACGACCGTTCCAACATGCCATTTCGTCAGTGGAGAACGAATTAGCAGTTTGGCAGGATAGAATAAGACTTGAACAGTTGAGGAATCTTTCGCCATTCCTCATCAACACACTAGCTTACCTTTTCAAACTTGTCGTAATGCAAGGTTCCTATTTAATAGACAGCCAGACTGTGTCATTGTTTAAGACGAGTGACCTCCACAATATCGACAGCTATCGCCGACTCTGATTGCTGTTTGTCGTCTACAAACCCTTCACTCTTCACTGAAAAATAAGGAGGAATGACAGAACACTAAATGAAGGACAACCATGTTAGTAAGCAAGTTTTGAAAGAGGTTCAATACGATGAACCATATCCACAAGATAACAACACTCATTCAAGTACCGCGAGAGTGCATGAAGCCGCTCTGTCTCACATTCGTCGATTTCAGGAAACCTTTTGACTCTGTTGATAGGGAAGAACTCAAGGAAGCTCTGGAGATCCGGGAAATCCCTACTCACTGTATAAAGATTCTTCGCGAGCAGCTTGCAAATTTCAGGGCCAATATATCGCTATTCTGCAATTAGAAATCTTGCCAAAGTTATTTAACACGACAGTCGAGAACGTCATGCGAGCACTGGAATGGGACAACATGAGAGTTAAAATGGATAATCGGAAGCAACACCACCTTCGCTTTACTACTGACATCGTCCTTATAACACCATGCATTAGCCAGAAGGAACGATTGCTTGCCGACTTTGATAACTCCTATGGAATGATTGGTCTTCGACTAAATCTCACAAAAGCGATGTTCGTGAGGAGCGGTTTGTTTTCTTGTGCACCATTCATGCTCAATGGAAAGCATTTTTTTTGAATACTCTAGCAACCTCGATTTGTATCGGGAAATCAACATGATGAACGGTCTAGCTCCTGAGTTGACCAAGAGGAAGCGAACGGCCTGGAGGGCATCCAAGACCAACGAGAATGTAGCGAAGAGTGCAAAGAACACTCGATTCCGTGCCCACCTTTTCGACTAAGTGGTACTTCTTGCCCTAACGTATGCGTCAGAAACTTGGCCGCTGCGTAAGCAGGATGAAAGATCACTCAGCGTTATCGAACGCGCAGTCGAAAGGACGATGCTAGGAGTATCCCGTTTCACAATAGTAACGGAAGGGAACCGAAGCTCCGACCTGCTCCAACCATCAAAAATCAAAGATGATTTTTTTCATATCAGACCGCCGAGGATAATATTTTTTTTATTTACTGCGTACTAGAGTTTTTTTTATGGCAAGGTATTATGCGAAATACAACCACAGTAGTGCTGAGATATTTGCTAAACTCCGCACCGCAGGTGTCTGCGGTGGGGAACAAACGCGTTACTGCCCCTTCCGGGACTAACGCGTTCACCACCACACCATGTTGGTCCTTGGTTCCGCCTGGGTCTCAGCTAATTCTATCGATTAGTGCCATTAGCAATGTCGAAGATTAGTTGGTGGGCACGTAATGCATATGAAAGACGACAACCGATGCAGAAGAGCCGTTATCGCCTGGATTCCTCGGGATGTCAAACTTACTACATGAAGAACACTGACCCGATAGTCAAAATTCTTTACGAAAACCGTAGAAGAAAAGTGTTATGCCCAGCGAGTCTCTAGAGAGAGTAGAACATGGTGGACTACTTCTACACTCGACAGAGAAATGAAAGCTTTGCTGACGCCCGCTTGAGTCATTCGACGAGTAAATGGAAGACAGATCCCAAAATCATACTTTTATTTTTATCTCCCCACTTTTTCATAGGACTGTTTTTCTCGTTTTCTCGATTTCAATTAATAATAGTATCCTTAACATAATGCGGACCATTTGGCTCATACTGTGTTTTATAAGCACCATAATTTATTTTTTATTCTGAACCTCATTTCTTGCCGCGATCGTTTTAGTGTAGGAATGTCGAATCTTTAATGAAAGAGAAAACTATCTTAGTTTTCTTAACACTACCCAAAATCACATGATGTAGGAATCTCAACACATCCTGCAATCGATTCCTCTCCCTCGCATCCAGCGTGCATGAAAGTCTTCAGACGTGCAGGTGGATTCAGTCGCTGCTTGAGATTTCTTGGTCTTCCTTGTGAATGTCGTTGAATTCCAGTCGGCTTGACTCTTTCTGAAATCCTGAGTTAGTTTTGCTATAGGATTCCTAGACCGCCTTTACTTTCACACGGTAGTTCTTTTGTGTGAGAGAGAGTCAACTGATTCCAGACAAGTCTGGTTTCAATTTCACAAATTCGCCTGGTTACAAGGCTTTGTTGACAAAGTACGTTTTCCATCCAGCGCCCTGCATGTAATGAACGCCATCACTACCACTAGATTACCCGTATCCCTGAGAAGTGTTTCGGAAATACCGATGGTTTATGATTTGATGTATTCTGGGACCCTATCCCATGAAACATTACTGTGTTTTCTGTAATGAGGTGAAAGCTTACAGGAACAATCAATCATCCCTCCTTGTTCTGTCATTATGAATTCCACACGTTTCTGAGAAATTTGGCTCAAAGGCCGATCCGAAGCATTGAAAATAAGGACTACTTAAAACGATTTCTGCATCAACATGTAGGAAGATGCATTGTCTAGCAGATCGCGCGCATTTCATCACTTTCTCACAAATACACGTTGATTTTAGTACATTTAAGAGAGGCAGGTTGTTCGATGTGCACTCATTTTAGTTCCCAAAAAACCAAATAGTGCTCCATTATCTTTCTAATCTGCCTTGGATAATATACCTGACAGTAGTTTTTTCTAGATTATTGAGATGACAACAAAAAGGTAAAGTATCTGTCAGTTTCTGCATATTTTCACATTGACTTGCGTTTAACTTAGAAGCGATTCTGTGAGGGGACGAAATTGATTGGTAATGCAGCACATCCCATTTTCATAAAGTTTTCCTACATCAGGGCTATTATCTATTATTTCTTGATTCAAAGAAACGACTTTCTATACACCTCGGCATCAATGATCAGTGTAATTCTAAGGAACCGCCTTTGTTCGCTGACGCAATGTTGATACCATTTCACTTCGTCTTCTTCGAAGCGAGGATGTATTTTATGCAGTATTTTTTTCAGAAATCTTAATAACCGACCTCTATTAAATCTCGGCAGCAGTAATTTATAATTTTTTTTACATGTCTGATTGAGCTCACTGGAGGTTGGTATGAACCTTCTATTATGCCAATCTTTCAGTGCCTCCGCCGTCTTAAAAGCCGCATTAACTCTACAATCTTCAGAAGAAGATCGATAGAGGGAACCATGCTGGAGATGTTTTTTTCTGTTATTCTAATACCGAAATGACTAGGAATTACCACACCTTCTCCACAGTTACTATTAGTAGATTGCCGGATAAATTTTGAATTCATAAGCTCCCTAACCATCCACATAAGAATTTTTGTTCATGTATAAGGTTTGAGCTCAATGATCTATCTCGATAGTGTTTAACCCATAGCGTTAGTATGGACATATAGTGTGCACATTAAGTTTAGTGTGTTCCAAGTTTTTCTTTGTTACCGCAGTATGTAAATCCATTCGATAGCTAGCAAGAAGCAGATCAACACAATGAGGGCTTGCACAGGTAAGCTATTTCCTTCACTTAGCACTTTATCCTACTTTTCGTAATTTATAATTTATCTTAAGAACACCCTCTCAAAGTAGTTCATTTTGATGCGATACATCCTAAAATACGGCGCTTCAAAAAATACACCGTATATAAGGAATTAAGCCATCCAGAAGATCCTGCACATGTCATTTAATAACAAATGCATAGCTAATTCTAGCAAAATTACGATCGATATCTGGGAAGCGCTGGGCATCAACAAAGTAGTTGGTCACTGATGTGATTTATCGCGTTGCATGCTTGAAAAGAACTCTTAGCCCACGCCTTTATAATTTTTAATCGACGTTTTTAAAAACGGTGGTCGAAACCATTTTTCTAAGTATCGAAAGCTTCACAGTTTATGAAATAACTCTTTCACATAGGTAAGGGGTCTAGTCAGATCGGACTAAACAGCATACCATTATCACAGGAAGAATCCTCGTGTTTGTCGATCAGAATGTGTTGCTTGTGTTAGCATGAGCAATGCAAAGTTCTGTCTTGTACTTTTCTGTCAAATGAGCAGGTAATACTGTTGTATATTCGCTACTTAGCTATAGTGAATCATTGTTAAAGGATTTGGTGAGCTTTCTTCATTAGTTTCATTATATGGCGACCACAGAAGCGGTTTATCTGCCGCGAGAAGTTGGCTTTGAGCAAATGGAGTGCTCTATCCTCAGTAATACCTTATCGGACGAAATTTTCCCTCTAATTTCAAGATAACACTACTGCAGCTCACGATTGTTTCTACTGACAGAATTTTATGGAGCTGATCGTTATTTGAAACTTTCACTTTGTCTTCATTGTGATTTACCAATTCCTTTAAGTCACTGGGGTTCCCACTTTTCCTTGACTTCCTGGAGAGCGTGAGATTATTGCAAAAAGCAGCTTAAAAGGACTTCGCCTTCACCCACACTTTATCATTTGTCTTCGCCGTGTCATTCCAAAATTCGTCTGTTATGTAATTTCCGAGCACTTTATGGGAAAACTATCTTCACAACAGGTTCATTTTTAAGTTGTTCTGTCTAGGTTGCAACTTTTTCTTTGTCGCATCGCTTCGTTCCGTTGTACTGCTGGCTTTTAGACTCATCCAAGAATCCCGGCTGCATGGTAGTAATTTGGCATTGATACTCCAACAATAAAGGAGGCTCCAGAAACCTATTCTGAATTGTAAGGTATAGAATTCGTCTATGGCTTTTGTGTACTAACTTTTTCTGCCAACTGTCGTAGCAGTTTTAACCTATTATTTACTGCTTATTCTTTTTAACGGCAGGGTATACATTGCGAAATACAACTTCAATGATGCTGAGATATTTGCGAAATTCCAGACCGCAGGTTTCTGCGGTGGGGAACAAACGCGCTAATGTCCTTTCCGGCGAGTAACGGGTTCACCACCGCACCATGCGGGTCCTTCGTTTCGCCTGTCTCTCAGCTAGTTCTATCAGTTACTTCCGGAGTTCCTATTCTTTGCATAGAGAAACAGGGATTATTAGCTTCTGGATAAGTGGAAGTGGTTTCCGTCGACGTACAGCTGAAACGAAAATCTTTCTCACCAACTGAACTCTGTCCCAACTTTGAACTCTATTTTCAAATCATCTCAGCTCACTATAATTCCGTTGATGTCATGATTTTTTATCTTAATTGAAACCGTTACGTTCTCGTTCGTCTCGCCAGTGTATTGAAACTACTGGGATAGCGTAGAATGGAAGAGTAGCAATTGAATAAATGTTAGCGATAAATATGGACTATCGATATTTTGACAAATCTGTGAACCATTTTTTGATGCAGGATCGTAGAATTGTTATTTGCGAAGCTACTTAGATAACTCAACTTCACATGTCGTGGAGATCTCAGCACCTCATCTATGTGATTAGTTGTGTAATGGCGTCATCCAAGGATGCGGTAAGATCCGATGTTAGATTCGACTGTACTTGGATACTTGGTTAGTCCGTCCTCACGACTTGTGTGGACTCCAGCACATTTGCTATTCGTTTCTTTCCCTCGTAGTCGTCGTCCATGGTGATGATTTTATCCAAGCATGGTTGCGCGCGGGGGTCTCATACCGCGGTCTGTAAAACAACTGCAGCTGCGGGCACAGCTGATTAACTTTGTTTACGAACACGCCCGCCCAACGTGTAGGTGGTCGTCCAAGGGGACGTTTGCATACCCTTGAAGTCCACTCTACTGTTCTCTTCATCCATCTGTCGCCTGTTCTTCTCACTGTGTTACGGGCCTATGTGTGTTCCGCTATCGATGTATATTCTCCTGGTTCTCGAAGATGTGACAGATTTCGAATTTCAGAGCTTCGCATTCCGGCTAGATATTGAAAGTGCTGGTTATATTTTAGGAAGCATCGTTGAAGTGCTCTGTGAGTAATGCAGATTATTCTTGACGGCTGAAGCATTGCCCCAGGTCTCTGCAGCATAACAGAGTGCTAGGAGGAGCGTTGAATCGAAAAGGTGAGCTCGGAGTTAGTCGGCGGCTTCTTTTGGGTGGCCAAGTGCGGTCCAGGCTTATCTCCTACCCAATCACGAGGTTGTTAAACCGCATACGTTTACATCCATGCAATAACACACATACGACAGAACTGTAGCTGATGTTTTGGCAGAATCGCCTTCGTCAGAGCCGCTTTTTTCACCTGTCTTCCACTGAATAAGAGCACCCGCTCAGAGTCGCATGTGGTTGGCTGTTTAACAATCTCGCGATTGCTGAGAAAGAAAACGACGAATTTATAATCCAATGCGGGGGTTAATGGAAATTCGACCCTGGAGGAACTTATCACCTCCAATTCCTTGTCCAATTCCTCCTTCAAGTTTCTTGATCGCCCAAGCTACAGAGGTAAGAGGTAACGTCTGCACTCAGGCACCATCCAGTTTAATTTATTCGTTTTCGCATCATGGGTTTTTCATAAACTGAGTCGTCTTTCGATTTATGCGTGATCCGATCCTTTTTTCTGCTTCGTTGAGCTCATCGATTAAATTCACTCCTACGCAGGTTCTTCTCGAGAAGTTGGCGATGTCGTCATCGAAACGAAAGTTCGGTAGGATTTTTCCATCAATGCATATGCCTTCTCATTTAAATCGAGTGACTTCAATATTCACTGCATTGCGGCACTAAATGGCTTCGGCGATATTGTGTATCCCTGAACCCTTTTTCCTATGGGTATGGTAAGAGGCCGACAGAAAAGCTGCGCTTTCGTTGTGCAGTTCCGATAACAGTCGGACAGAGTTCTTACGTAGGACGAGTCCACTCCTTGGTTGACGAGCGCTGATAGCACTGTATTCGTTTCAACACTATCAAACGCTTTTTTCAGATTTGACACGCCTTAGGACTGTGGTCATGTGGTATTCCTGCCCCCTGTTGTTGAAATTCTACTTGCCCACTGGTTGCGTCTCATCCAGTGTCCTTGACATGAGCGAGAGGATAATCTTCGTGAAGCGACTGTAGAGTACAGTTACAGTCAACAAGCATATCAGGTACTAGTTACGAAGATCCCTTCGGTCACCTTTCTTGTGGATGACAGTACACGACGTCCTTCATTAGTCCGGGATTTTCTTCTTTTGAACTTAGCCGAATTTTCACATTAGCATGTCATATAAATTTGACTCCTTTGGCCGGGAAGCGACTATATAAATCCGTTTCCATGAATAAGGTGGCACAAATAAAACCTTGTTAACCCTTGAGAAAGTTCAATAATAAACTAAGTACACCAAATTCTTGAACCGTTTTCGTTAATTTTTTTCTCAAGCGATCGAATGCAGAACTGCTTGCCAAGGGATGGTGACGGTGAGTTTGACGACTGTAGTAGTATCAGAAAAAAATATGTTATCACCTCACGTAGTAATTTAAGAACTAAGGTCAGTTAGCACAGACTATGTGCTTACCGAGATGATAGCAGTTATGTGATGTTCTATGTGTAGAAAATTTGGCTAAGTAACCTTATTCATTGCAAGACATCTTGGAATCATTTGCTCGGAATATAGTTGGTTGCTAAGACTAGTCACTCCATTGAAACCATTAGTGAACGTCGGTCTTAAAGATATTATAATAAATCAACCCTTTAACAACTTAGTGTAACTGACAACATCCATTCTAATCGTTTCATTTCTTATCTTGCGTCGTTTCTCACTACGTGTTCGGACTTGGTTGTGGCGATAAAGAGGGTTGAAGCGTTGTGTTGCCTGGGTCGCCTTACACACGAACCACCGACAGTTTGTCATTTACACACTGGTTCCATGGGCTCCACGCTGCGACTCCATCACCACAAGTGGACAAGTCCCATTTTTGCCAATCTGGTTGCACTTTTCAGGATTGTGCTCAAGATGCAGTATTTTTGTTTCCTTTTGGCTGCTTAAGAACAACATTGGAGGTATTAGTAGGTTCCATACCAAATATCCACTTCCTTCATTAAACAATGATGGCGACGAGAAACAGATGGTCAACACTTCAAGAAAGCTGCATGAAACTGTATATTCTCTTCAGTGATATTTTTCTTCTGAGCCCCTCAACCTTTTTCGATGTTATTGTTTTTCAATTTTTTAGCGCAACCTTTTGGATAGGATGGATTTTCAGCATACCAGGTAGCAGAGATGATATCTGACATGGTGAATGAGATGAAAGAAATCGGAGTTCTCTTGAATCAACTGCGGAAGCAACGAGAGGTTGGATGTTCGGCAATCAGTGCCTCATTACCGCCGTGCGATGCATCGGAGATGGAACTACTCCTAGGTGAAGCAGAGGTGAGCCGACTTATTCTTGCTTATACGTGTTAAGTGTTCTTCATATTTAATACGCGCCATATCATTACGGATAGCTTCGTCCAATTCACAGTAGAACTCACCCAATTCGCCCTCATCTGCGTCAGTAGGTAAACACCAATTAATGATAATGATCTTGTTGTGATGAGTCAGTTGAAAATTGAGATCGGCCATGCGAATGAGGCGATCTCGTACGAGTCGACGAGATGGACAACGAACTTGTGGACGATCAAGCCTATGCCGCCAACACTTCGTGACGGAGCCCTTTCTCGTATGTCAGTTTTCCTGATTTCTGTTTCGTGCAGTGCAATCACGTGAAATTTCATGTCATTTGAGGCTTTAAGAAGAGCAGGAAGATCGGCGTATGTGAAGAGTGTTCTGGCGTCTTACGCGCTGAGTAAGAAACAATCACCTTAATGTGCCCCGAGTGTGTTGATCAGATCCGGTTATAGGGAAGTCCAGCGTAACTCGTGATTTTGTGGCCGTTCACCGGTCGTCTCACCTCTTGACGACATAGACAGGAGCACCGAGTGCGTGGAGTACCGAGGTTCGCCTATTGCTGGTTGAGCAGTTTGATTCTGTCTGATGTCGTGACTTAACCTTTCAGGGACGTATCCAAACCTTTACTACTATGTGATTCTGAAGGGAGTATCTTTTCGGCAATGAATCATTCGCTCAGTCTTCCAACCGGTTGATTCGGAGGCGATGTTAAAATTGAAATCGAAAACGAAGTTTTGTTGAAAAAAATGATAGACAGCTCAAGAAAGATGTAAAGGCCGGCTTTCTGGGAGGGATTACTCCGTGGATTTGTGGGCTATTTTTCTATTTATTCTTTGTTGTTTTATTTTTTATTATTATTTAACCGTTTCTACTTGTTTAGACTTTCTTAGGCCGAAGTGATCCTTTTTACCCGTGAACAGTGGTCATGTGGTCATCAACAAAGAGTATCAACAAAGGTTGACGCAGGGTTAGGTTGAATATTGGCTGAGAGAAAGGCAAAGCAACAGCCTCAGCGGTGCCGTGCGTAACCCGTGAGACCCCGGAAAACGTAATAGCGGTTTGATCTGACTTAGAGTCCAAATTCTACAACAAATATTTCAGCATCATGGTGGCTATCAACAAGGTTTTTATAGCTTAGTGAAGGAATTCTGAGCATGCATTTCGTAGTAAGGTATTTATGGTCTATAATGTTGTTATTACCCTTTTATATTTATAGCAGGCCTATTTCCTGCTTAGATAGGCAACGTTTATTCTCAAAGCATTAAATTCATATCATTTGCTTCACGAGTTCGTGCTTCTATGTGCAACATGGAAACAACGTGAAATATCAGGGGACGGAGGAGCGCTTCTGAACGCACATTTCTCGGATGGTAGCAGAGTTTCGTGCAGAAAATATGACCGATCGTTTCGCAGAAAGAAGGCGAAAAGCGAAAACAAGTAACTGGTAACGACCAATTAAAAGCGGTAATAAAAGTTGACCATGCAGGAACTATTCCGGAACCTCCGAAAGAGACAGGACATTAAGAAATCCGAAATTTTTCTTTATCTGGATAAATGCATCGAAAAGTGAGAAGTTTCGAGAACAACTTTCCTCTTGAGTTGAACGAATACCAAGAAATGTATCCTTCTGGAAAGCTGATAACGATGTGCGAAGTGGTTGTGCCGAGATGAAGTTTATAAAGCATTTCTTGAAGCATCATTAGCACCTAAAGGGAGTTACAACGATTCTTCTGTTAATTGTTGTCGGTTTAACTCATTAGGGCTTTTGGAAGCTTGCGGAAGCGAAACCAGTAGAAATACTGTATTCGTGAAACGGTGAAATCCATAAAATTACTGCGTTCTTATTCAACAATAGTCTGTTGAAAGTGTTCAAGCCGCGTCCGGACTTGAACGAATATTGCTCAATTAACACTGCCGAAGTTGAACAAAATGGCCGCACCCTTGATATCAAGCCGCTCCTTTTAGAGGAAAGGAAATTGCAAACTGTTATGGAAAAAGCCCGCCTTTGCTTGAGACCCCGGTACTAAAACCAGTTACTCTATGCTGATGATTATGAAATTTAAAAAAAGGGATTTGGCCTTTCTGTTCAATATGGCGTCTATTTGAAAGTTTAATCTTCACTAATATTTAACCCTGTTTCCCACCGAATAATAAAAATATTCTAATATAAAATACATTCGCCGAAACGTCAGCCATCCACCAACAACATCAAAAACAACGACAACGACAACGAAGACCTGTACCAACCTCGCGTCAGCTTAAGAAGATCAGTTTATAAGATCACATAAATAAATATCTCAGCATCATTGAAGTTATATTTCGCAATATACCTTGCCATTAAGAAGAGTAGGCAGTAAAAAGCTAAAGTACAAATTAGAAACACGGAAAGCGATGAAATTGGCCGGTGGTATATAACGCTTCAACTGCTTTTCAACAGTCAACATTTCATTATTATTCGCAACTGCTCCCTATAACTTCATCACATATGGCTATGGCCGTTAAAGACGCCACATTCAGATTTAAATTTCTAACGGAATTTAAACATGTATACATATACGTATATTTATGTATTGATGCATCAAGTACGTCATTTTTACAACACACTTGGAATTTTACAGAATGAAGGGACCTTAAATAGACGACAAAACTAGGTAGTTGACACACCGATAACTTCAACTAACACTATCCACCATGATAGTTAGCTAGTAGATCAAGGACGGGCTGAAACAGGTCCTATAAACCAAAAGCTTCTCTCAAACATAGTTAAGTTTTTCAGTGGGTAGGCTTCGTACACCTCTATACACGTCTTCAAGCCTGAGAAAAGTGCACATCACTGCCGTTTCCATCATATAAGGAAAGAACAACGACGCTACTGAATATTTACCACTTCAATCACATTTTCCTCTCCAAAATCGAGAGCATTCTCTTTTTGTAATAGTCGGCACAATAATTCTAAACTTCAAGAAATGCACTATGCAACAGTCAACTATTTTGTTCTCTGGTATTCCCGAGAATAAATACGCTTTCTTCTTTTAAGATTCAACGATGCAACCAACATTGATGACAACTACCAAATCCGTCGGATCAAGATTTCATGATCCATTAGGCCCACCAAGGCAACATAAATCTCCAACAAAGGTTCTCCCCAGAAACATAAAGAACAAGAACGTAAAGAATATGAACGTCATACAGTTAAATGGTTATATAATCGACAGTGATCCTAGAACAGTATTCTCTCCTGATTATAAATCTATTTCTTTTGCCTCATAGGTAATATGTTCTGCAGGACGGCCTTCCTCACATCGTCTCAACATGAGGTGTAGTAAATATTCCGTATCCACGCAAGACCGCTTGACCTTTAACAATGCGGATGTAGCTCCAGCCATCCACACTTTTGCAAGGATTGCTTACAAGCTGAAATCAGACGTGTTTGGGAAGCAATTGACTAACTCTCAACGAATTCTACATTTCTAGGCGACGTCGGCGGATATCTCAGTCACAGCGTGGCAAAAATAAATGGATTAAGCATTTTTTGTACTAAATTCTTTTCTACGTTTCCATTTCTCTTTTAAATCGCTTTTTGCTACGTTTCTTCTTTTGGTACGTGCTCTAAAGTGTGTACATAAATCTGTCTTAACTATTATTGCCATCTATTTCCCAACAAGTGGGCATGTGCAGCGCAGAGGTCGGAGGTGCCCTGCAATAGACATGAGATCGATCCGCGCTCCCGAGGCTCACCAAGCCTTCCATCGCTCCGGAGTCGGAAAACTGATGTTAGACTTGTCTGCACTGGATCGATACATCGGAAGACCGCCGTGAGCCGTTGTAAAGGTCAGATTTGCATTCGATCACCTCCAACGATGCTTAATTAAGCAGAATGCATAGCGCATCCCTGGGATAGATCAACGCTGAAAGCTTTATCCTTTTATCCCTTATTACCTGGCAAAACCTCTCTCTCATCCAGTGACAGCTTTGCGGCGGTAACACCGTTTGTTCATTACATCCTAGCTCTATGCTATGGCTAACGCCTTTTCGACACCAGTCCCGAAAATCTTTCACAGAACGACTTAATTATTCTTTCTCTGTTGATAATGAACAACCTCGTGTAAGCTCATCAAACAAAGAATACATATTAATTATTCTTGCCCGCACCATCCTTCACAGCGACGCTGACGGAATCGTTTTGACTTTTTGCCACGTTGAGATGAAGCGACATGAGGTACCAAGGTTTCCACTAAAAATACTGTTACTTCCATTAACTGTTCGAAAACGCAGTAACGGGGTAGTAGAAACATAAGTGCATGCAGTCTACATATCCTAATTTACAAACTATATATATGTATATATATACATGATGTTGGATAACAAACGTGCATGGCATAGTTACTATCGGCGTTCCTGTCCGTAATATATCCATAAAAAATGTATGCAAAGAAGTGTACAAATTGTATTCCACACATTTTCATTAGAATCATTTTACTTTCCTCACAGGGCTATTGGTAAACCTTCAGTAGAAGTATTGCGCTGCTGACTGGCACGTACATTATAACTTAATTCTCTAAAACCCATACTATTGCCGAAAAACTATATCGAAAAGGAAAACATATCGCAACATGTTAGGATCTCAGCGGTTTTCGTCGTAAGTGTTTGGGCAGTTGTGTAAATACTCAAGACATCATGTTTGAAAACTCCAAACCGCTTGACAGCATTGAAAGTGGGGAAACTTTGTTTATATGCGGTTGCGGTGAGTATCGAACGGGGCTGTAGAGCACGCATCCATTCCTTTCGTAGACTTCCCAAGCCTACTTCGAAACTTTCACAAAGACGTCGACTACGAGTAAGCCAGTACAATGAATAGCTACAATACTGGCATCAATGTGTTCATTAGCCGGCAAGCGATAACGGCCAGTGAAATCTCTTTCACAGCGTTCCAGAGAAAGAAAATTTGCCTTGATCGGCGAATTACCGGTATAACGGGAATTCTACTGGAGCTCCTGCGACTTCTCACTCCTTATCATGAGAGGCCAATTAAGAACACAAATATAAATAAGAATATCATCACCGTTGTTACAAGCCTCCCCTTCAAACTATCGTAGAACGGCACTTATAAAACACAGGATTCAGAATATTTATTCCCATCTTCTTCTCAAAACATTTCCACACATTGGCATGCACTCAATCTAGATTCTCGATGAAGCCGTCTACATATTAGACGGAGCAAAAGATAGAAAAAAACTAGCCCAAGGATCCATAGAAGGGCGATGGCTGTCCTTGCCATGCTCATCTCTTGCGGTTTCCTTCGCCTCGAGTTTTTTTTCCATTCTAAATAAAGAGCTATTAAAAGACGCCACAAGAATAGCCCAGGTCTATCATGTCAGGTAAACAAATTCAACGTTACATCTAAAAAGCATTCGGGACAGTGTATAGGGAAGCCGTCCGAGCTTAAATTTCTATTATAGAGCAATCAACAACCATCTTGTTAACCACATTCCTATGCATAGTATTCAATTCATCCGTTACCAACGAGTGTCGGAAATTTCATCCACATAGAGATCGAACGCAACTAATCAGTGCAGTAAGTGTCTGCAGTGGGGAACAAACGCGCTATTGTCCTTTCCGGTGAGTAATGCGTTCACCACCACACCATGCGGGTCCTTTTGTAGTTGCTAGTCGAAAATAGGCCTTCGAGTCAGTTCTCGGCACCCAGTAATCACTAGCTTTTAGCAGAATGCTCGACTTCGTGAATAAATGCCACGCGGGACTTTTCGTAGTAGTCACACGGCAATACCTCAAACTTGGGTAATTAAACCTTTATATACATAAATGCAACAATAATAACATAATAGTAACTATAGAGAAGTAGTGGTAGAGGAATGAGACAAGTTAGAGCTCTGAGGTGCTAAGGCCTGTAGTGAAGTGAGGCTAACAATGAGGCAATAGCATTCAAACATTGTAATACCATTAACACAATATTAACAATAATAATGAGATTATAACGAAGTAGCCTTTGCTTAACCGTAAGCGATGCCGCGCCGCGTCTATGCGCGGCCGGCGCGGCGGCTGAGGGAGACAGTATGCTGGGGGCGGAGGGAGGAGACTGTATGCCGCGGAGATGGAGACAGTATGCTGAGGTGGTGAGGGTTACAGACTGTCCGTGTTTCGGCCAAGCTAAGATTTCAACATTATAGCGATGAGGAGCATTTTAATTGATCGATGAGGACTGTAAGTTACATGAGTGTTGACGGTGCTATGGACAGTGAATGATGAGTCATCTACGGAACTCAGTCAGGCGGCTGGTCGTGAATAACGCTATGTCAGCAACGTGAACTTTGAGCATCGATGGGTGCCACCATTGCCTAAGGGTAAGGGCCAGTATGATAAGTGGCTACAAAACTGATAAGCCTATAGCGGCTTAGCAGAATATGTAGCATAAGTTGGCCGCTTAGCGGCATTGCACACCTTGCGTGCACATTGTGGGAGGAAT
>UYYA01004005.1:18901-47011 GCA_900624975.1 Angiostrongylus costaricensis | reverse complement strand
CGTTTTTGGAACCCCCCGCCACTACTGACATCGCACCCTAGACAAGCTGAGAAACAAGATACAATAATCTGCTGATTACTGAAGGATGAATGTGTGTGTGTATGAGTGTGATTGAATAAGAATGAATGACTATGACTAAGAATGAGTTGAGGTGATTGAGGATGATTGAGGATGTGGTTGTGAGGAGCGGATTATCCGCGCTACCGATCGTGGGTAAGGTGAGTGATGGCATGTCTCCGCCTTCGAAGGCACCTGGCTTATATCGGCTGCGGGAGCCGCGAGCGTATGCAACCGCGGTTAATCTGGATTGTTGATCCTCGACCGCAGAAGACTGTACCTAACTGCCTGAAACATCAAACGTCATTAGCTTCGTTGTTTCGCAAGCAAGTAGTAAACTGTTCTATGGTTACGCCTTCTTCGAATAAGCCATCGTTGGTATGCTACTGAAGTCAAACCTGAATCGCTATTGAGCCTGAAACATTGAACATAATTGATCCTTAATACTGAAACATACAGTAGTAGAAAGATACAAATATATAGAAAGAAATAGAGACTATTCTGGGAATAGTTGCTATAGGTCCTTCGTTTCGAATGTCTCTCAGCCAGTTCCATCGATTTTTGCCATCGGCAATCACCCGTCAACGGGATTGATCTGGGGAGCCTCCATGATAGAAGCAGCTGAGAGACAGGCGAAACTGGACCCAAACTTGGAGAAAAAGAGCCATCTATTAGGTTTTCCGGATAATAGCGTTGCTTTTAGAGGCTCTATTTCTTTGAGAATCAGCAGAAATATCTATACCTGTAACTTCCAACTGTACACAGTTGTCCCTTATTCCATACAGCTATGTTGGTTTAGATGTGTAATTCAATGGACTAATAGTATATCCATTGGGGGTGCAAATGCTTTACGTGGATGTGTTCTGCGCCAACTGACCACAGAGTGATCTAATCGAGTGTACTGTGCAAGAGATTCTATTCTCGTTCTGCTTCACCATAGTTTGATGTTGATCGAAAATCTGCACAGACCAGTTTTCGTAAATGTCAAAATTGGTAGCGGTTTTCTTATTAGAGGATTCCCCGTTTCTCATCGTTGTTTTTGTTATTGTGCTGTTGAATACATTTTTATAGTATTGAAACTTAGACATCGGTCCCGACCGATCTCTGTCTGGTGAAATGTACTCTGAATTGTATAGCGTGCTTCATGAGCACATTTACATTAAGATGCCGCAACTCTGAATTGGTGGGGCGAAGTTGTTAGAGGAGCCCTACAACACACGTGGTCGTTGGTTCGCTTCTTCGCCCTGGCCTCAGCAAGTCTTCCATCCCTCTGCGATTGGCGAGTGCTTATATGTTTCGAAGGCTTTTTTTATGATTCTTCTTTTATTGCCTTGGTCGACATATGTATTGTTTGCGTGCTGTTGAGCTAATAAGGAATGCAGCCCTTCAGTTTCCAAATGACGCTTGATTACTTTTGGTAACAGAAAGGTTGAAAAATAAAACTGAAAGTAGCAAGTGTGAATTCGCAGAAAACTACGTTTTTTAGCTCCGAAGAGAGTGAGCTGTCGAAAATCCATGGCCGTGTAGCACCTCTGTCCTGCTCATGAAAACACTTGACACTTGACACTTGAACGGCCTATCCTCACTGGTTGTGCGGGTATCAACATAATCACCATTTTTTTCGGAGTTTTGCTTGTTTAGCCTTTGTGGCTCTCTGGGAGTCGTGAGTTCGGCTAGGCCGAAGGTTCCTCAGCTCCTCACCACCAAAGGTGGTCGCCGCCCTTGTGGATCAGATGGAGATTCACCACCGTGCGACTAGTTTTAAACCAGGACTGAGGTGGATCCTTGTCTTGGTTTGCTCAGTTGAGCTTTCCAGTAGAAACGCTGTACTTATTTTCAGCTTGGGAGACCCCGCTGTGAGGACGAATTTCTTCTGTACATCGGAGCCCGACACCCAGGAACACCTCCCAACCACGATAAGGCGGTTAACCGTTGGGAGGATTATGCAATCGTGGTCGCAAAAGGGCACTCTCGGCATTGCTGGTCATTGCGATAATTCTAATACGAAAATGAGTTGGAATATTACATATTCGGTGTAGCGAGAATTGTTCACGACAAAGGACTTCATTTAGTGAACGAGGCAGGACGTTTCTACCCCGTCTACAAACTGCCGTTTTTTTGGTGGTTTAGCGTTGAGGAAAAGATGGGTGATCTCATTCCGGTGAAAGTTTCCATCCAAACTCATTCTTCCAGCGAGAGAAACGTC
The DNA here is from genome assembly GCA_900624975.1 of Angiostrongylus costaricensis. Taxonomy (NCBI): domain Eukaryota; kingdom Metazoa; phylum Nematoda; class Chromadorea; order Rhabditida; family Metastrongylidae; genus Angiostrongylus; species Angiostrongylus costaricensis. The sequence goes on along the minus strand of UYYA01004005.1, from coordinate 44,748 downwards.
TTCAAATGCATTACAGTGCTTCCAAGTTTTTGCAGAGTCAAACAAGGAGCATTCCCTTTCGTTTCTCAAGTTGTAGTTTACAGATCTCTTCAGAACAAGCGCTGATATTTGTCGATTTAGATCTCTTGCAATTCAGTGCCATTTTCCACAAGAAGCAGTTTATGAAGTAACTGAATCACCACTAGTTTAGCAGTTTTTTAAACAACTGATGCTTATTTCTTATCTTTTTAGAGGATTCAGCAAATATGATACCAGAGAAAACTTTTGAGAGACAAAGGACGAAGTGGAAGCGGGGTTAAGTGGCCGGCAGTATGTTCTTTTCTCATGTTTACTAGGCAAATCTAGACTGTGATGGAAGAGATGATTTCACGTTGCCTACTCTTTGCCTATATGATTCTGCTTCTTCAAAGGCATTAGGTGAACGATCTTGGCATTATGGTCCGACTGGCATTGAGAAAACGCTCACCACGGTTACTGAGGAGATCAGAGATAGCTCGAGGAAAGAGAAAAGAGCAATGATAAAATCTCGTTTGGTAGAAGCGTTCTCTCACTAGATCGGCAAATCTCGTGGAAATACGAATTTTAAGGCACGCATATTATTTTAGGCTGCTCAGAGAATAAAGCTTCTAACTAACTTAACTATTCGACCCGGCCTAGGTTGCCGTGTTGACGGCTTGTATTTGGTCAGGAGACTGATAGCTCGTTTATCTCACTGTATATGGTTTTGATGCTAAACACAGTAAAAGAACGGGCCTCATTTCCCTGACCCCGAAAAAACCCTCAATTTTGCAGCGTTGGATAGGGCGAGTACGGAGAGGCTGCTAAAATCTCAGAGCCAATGGGAGCTGCCTGGATTTCAAAAAACTATGGTGATGATCCGTACCTACAAAGCACGTACACTTGCATCAGACTCCTCGATAGAAGACTTGCTCATGCAAGCAAGAAGGATAAGGTACGACGTCACCGGCCTGGCCGAGATGAGAAGACGCAAACCTTTCAATGCGGTCTATGACACCGCAAAAGAACTGTACCTCGAAATATGCGAGAGTAGAGGAGTAGGCGGCGTGGGCGTTTTCGTCCACACGAGTTTGTCCATGAACATCGATTCATTCGAACAACATACAACCCGAATCGGACGTTTACGACTAAGAAGACGTGGATCAATTCCGGCTTTGACAATCATCGTCGTTTACGCCGCGACATCAAACTATGACGAAGAAGAAGTCAAAGGGTTCCATATGGACTTGGAGAAGTTCTACAAAGAAGACCACACATTCTTCAAGGTCAAGGCACTCTTCAATTAGAGATTTTAACGCCAAGATTGGACCAAGAAGAACGTCTGAAGAAAGTCACATTGGGACCCACGAATTAGAATGGAACGAACAGGCTGAGCGGCTATTTGAGTTTATAATGGCGACCAAGACAATCCATGGTAACTCGTAATTCCAGTAGCCCCACTCTCAGCGCTGGACGTGGAAGTCTCCCAATGGAGAGTTCCATAACTCAATAGACCACATCATAGTAAATAGAAGATTTTGCTTAACCGATGTCGCTGTTGTCCTAAAATTCAACACGGGATCAGACCACTGTCTTCTTCGTGCAAGATTCCATTTCTCCCGGAATGGAGAAAAAGCCGCTAAATTCAAAAACCGAAGTCCCAGAACCACCACAAACTGCGACTTATTCAATTCATTAGTCGGCTGTTGGGACGATGCCGTTGTCGATAACATCGACGTGGAATACGATCGTCTCATTCAACATCTTCACTTTGGCGCTATGAAAGCTGAGAGTTCGAAAGTCACCAAGAGATGTCTGTCTCCAGGAACACTCGAGCTGATACGACAGCGTGGAATCCTACGAGCTGAAGGCAACCGCGAACTAACGTTCGTACTTGCAAAACAATGCAGACTGGCGATAAAAGACCTTAAAAAGAGAAGAGCAGCAGAAATGGCCGAAGCTGCAGAGGCTGCGAAAGGCATTCGCAAAGCCCACCGAAGCATCGCCAATTACAATACCAAAATGATTCCTCTCCGGCGCCCAGACGGAACAGTTACAGCGTCCAGAAAGGCAATGGAGAAAATTATTCTCGAATACTGCTCCGATCTCTTCAATAGCTATGTCGCCCTTCCCACATGTGTAATAAAGGAGGATGAATATGTTGTACCACCGGTTCTCCCTTCCGAAATCTGACATGCCATTTCGTCAGTGAATAATCGAAAAGCACCAAGTCCGGATAGGATATGACCAGAACACCTGAAGAACCCTTCGCCAGTCCACGTAAACACACTAGCTCAGCTCTTAACACGCTACCTGTCTGAATGCAAGCTGCCTACTCAGTGGAAGACTAGCAAGACCGTGTTATTGTTCAAGAAGGGTGACCTACACGATATCGGCAACTATCGCTCAATGTGCTTACTGTCTGTCGTCTACAAACTTTTCACTCGAGTCATCCTAAACAGGATTGGTAAAACACTTGACGAAGGACAGCCATGTGAGCAAACAGAGTTTCGAAGAGGATTTAGTACGATGGACCACATGTACGCGATAACACTGCTCATTGAAGTATCGCGAGAGTACAAAAGACCGTTCTGTCCCACTTTCATCGATTTACAGAAGGCCTTTGATTGACTTGAGATAGAAGCGGTCTTGGAAGCCCTTGATAGTCAAAGAGTCCCTACTCAGTACATAAAGATTCTTCGTGAGCTGTACAAAAATTTCGCAGCCTAGGTATCAACATTCTGCAACGATATTAACATTGACCTCAAAAGAGGAGTTAGGCAGGGCGTTACCATCTCGTCAAAACTATTTACCGCCACCCTCCAAAATGTCATGCGAGCATTGGAATGGGATAATATGTGAGTGAAAATCGATGGTCGGGAGTTACATCATCTTCGCTTTGCTAATGACATCGTCCTTATAACACCAAACATTAGCGAGGTGGAACGCATGTTTGACGACTTTGATAAAGCCTGTGGAAAGATTGGTCTTCGTCTAAACCTCACGAAAACGATGTTTATAAAGAACGGATTCGTTTCGCATGCCCCATTCACGTTCAACGGAACGAATGTTTCCGAATGCTCTAGCTATATCTATCTAGAACGGGAAATCAATGTGATGAACGACCTAGCTCCAGAACTGAGCAGAAGGAAACGAGCTGCTTGGAGAGCTTTCAAGAGCATCGAGGATGTAGTGAAGAGAACAAAGAACACCCGACTCCGTGCCCACCTTTTCGACTCAACGCTGCTTCCTGCCCTAACGTATACGTCAGAAACATGGTCGCTGCGTAAGCAGGATGAAAGGTTACTCAGCGTTGCCGAACGCGCAGTCGAAAGGCGAAGCTAGGAAGGAGTATCCCATTCACACAAGTAAGGGGTGGGATCCGATGCTCCGATCTGCGTCAACGATCAAAAATCAAATATGCTTTTCTATGCGCCAAAGTGTCGAAGATAAGATGTGCAAGACACGCAACGCTTATGAATAACAACCGATGGACAAGGGCCGTTAGTGACTGGATTCCTCGGGATGTCAAGTGTACTGCAGGAAGACCACCGACCCGATGGTCAGAGTTCTTCACAAGGAGCTTTGAAGAAAGATATGATGCTCGTCGAGTCCCTAGAGCGAGCAGAATCACTGGGCTACTCTTGCACGCGACAGGGAAAAATGGAAAATTTACAGGCGCCAGCTTGAGCCACTCGACGATCAACGGGAGTACAGGTGATACAGGTGATATGGTTTTGATATTTACGCGTAGCTCGCCAAGCTCTTAGCGTGGGGGCTGGATACAGTTAAGAGTAACTTGCCAGCCTCTCCTTTAGTAGACGCTGAGCTTATTTTTTGGAAGCGAATGATAACCATTTCCCATGTACTTCTGAGTCACGGGTGCGTGTGCACGTGCTCAGCTATGTAAATACGGAAGATATAGGCAAATTAACGCATCAGAAACAAGAGACTATCCACTAGATCTGCGTCACAGGGAAGTACAAGGGCGCCTTTAGTCCATGTTTAGCCTCTTGTCTATTGGGATCAAGAAACTCCATGACCAACCATCTGGAGATCCGAAACATTCGTGATTCGACGGATAAGCGGTCGGAATCATTAGATACAATCAGACCGACGGCGTTCTCGTTGATGTTTCCGGTAACTCACATAGGGTTGCGTACTTAGAAATTCTCATTTTTTCAGAAGTTAGGATTTTAAATGCTATCAAACTATAGTTGATTTTTATAGTATGTATATAATATATTAGAGGAATGAGACAAGTCTCCTGCGCAAAATCTCAATTTGTCCGCCTTAAATATTTCCACTTTCTTGCCTTCCATGCGGATCTGAAGACAGTGAAAACAACCACAACGTACGTTGCTGAGATATTTGCAAAACTCTGGACCGCAGGTGTCTATGGTGGAAAACGTTATCTATGGGGTCCAGAGTTTTGCAAATATCTCAGCAACGTTGTGGGTGTATTTCGCTTAGTACCCTGCCGTGAAATTATAATAGGCAGAAAATAAAAAGGTATAACAGTGAAAACAGTTTCGTTGAAATTTCCTCTACAAAGCACAGCTTATCCAGTTCTTTCACAGCTTCCATATTATAGCTGCTTGTGCAGTTTTTCTAAAAGCCTCTTGTTTTATTTCTTCGTACCCCACGTGAAGCATTAACTAAAATTGATTTTTCATAACAATAGGGTGATTAGATCGGTAATCCTTTTTTGCTCTTCAGCAAAGAGTATTGGGGAATTACCAACAAATCTGCTAGGAATACTTACACCGAGCTTAGATTGGATCCTGGGCAAAGCCGACGATTTAGCATCCAACACGACAGATCTGGTATCAAAGTTGCATGGTGGTAAATCTCCCTCTGATCCACAAGTGTTGCGACTGCCTGTCGTCGTGACGACCTGGGAAAAACTTTGGCTAGGTTGTCCTCTGGATTCAAGGAAACCACAATGGCTTAACCAGCGAATCTCCGAAAAATGGTAATTATGCTGGGGCCTGCACAACTAGCGAGGACGGGCCGTTCAAGTATCAAGTAAGTATCAAGTATTTGCCGGTTTCGTTTCCGGGCTTCGAAGTGAAATATCATGGGCCCGCAATTTGATGAAGTTTATGTCGGTTCTTTCTTCATAAGTATTTCGTTGCTAGTTTTCTTCCATTGTAAGAACTTCGACTTCTTAGATTGACTGGAATGAAACTTGCGAAGAAACCACTTTGAGAAAAATGTTGGATTCACTACTGCTCATAACCCAAATTTAATAAGATGCATACATGGAATTTTTAATGGCATTGCAATGTTTATAATAGTTTTATTTATAATGTTTCAAATGTTTTCTGTGACGGTGTTTCTTATTGAAAATTTACCACTTCGTTTTTATTTATAAATTTGCTCCAATAGAGTGTTTTAGCCTCAGTTACATCAATTCTAATGGCTATAAGGAGTACACGGCGAGGGTTTCCAGCTTTTGTAAAAATTTGTCGGATCGCTTGGACACCTGGTTGGCCCTCTTCACTGGTTGTGTGCCCCTTAGCATAACTTCCAATTTTTGGCAGTTTAGTTGCTTTAGCGATTGTAGTTCTGTTACGTCCCCAAGTACGTGTAACCAAAGTCTGCACCAAGTCAACACCACCACAGGCAGTTGTCGCCCTTGTGGATCAGTGGGGATTTGCCACCATGCGACTAGTTTGATACCATAACAATGACTGATCTTAGTATTGGTTTACTCTTAGCTTGACTTCCTGATGGAAACACCGTATTCGTTTTCAGCTTGGGAGACCCTGCTGGTGGGGCGGACCCCACTGTTGTACATCGAAGTCCGACACCCAGGAACACCTCCCAGCCACCATGAGGCGGTATACTCTTAAGAGGACGTTGCCAGTATACCATTAAAATTTGAAGAATACCCTCACTGGAATAATGGTAACTTATCACTCGACAATTTTCGCCCGTTGCAAAAAACTCCAACATATTAAAATGTGTTATATGGGTTCATACTTTTATGGACTTGGTGAACACCACTGTCGAAGATACGGCCTTTGATTCCATTCCGACCTTCAGCTCGTCTAAATGCTAATATGTACTCCTACATTAATCACTTTTGGGCAAGCTTGCATATGAGAGAACATCGATCTATCAATTGACAATAACTGAAAAGTTCTTTTTAAACGAATGTTCATTTCCTCTGCGGCACATCCATTCCCTTGACGAATTCACTGGTTGTGGAAGGATATCTACCACTGTGACGTACCTGCATGTGCAGCAACCGTGGGGATTCTTGAATACGCCAGTGAAACCGAACCTTGTTAAACGACTACGGTCAAGTCGCCACGTTACATCACATATGCTATTTGTCCTCCTACAAATCGTGGGAGGACTCTAGCTGATTTCAGTGAAGTGTCGAATTGTCTCTCTCGACTTCAAGCGTAACTCAATGGGTACTATTCACTCTAAAAGCTTGCTCAACATAATATTTTTCCTCCACTTTTGTAGTGAAGTTTTGACCACGAGATCGGAGGTCTTACTGCTGCTCGCTTGGGATTTAATTGTTATTGGTAGTTGAAGAGGCAACACATGTCTGCTTTTATGTCGGCGTTTCCATTTACTAGTCACTGATGTAGGTCGGAACTTCGAATCCCCTTTTTCGCCTTAATGATATAGGATATTCCAACCATCCCCGTTCCAACTGCGTTCAATCGCCTTCGTAAGAGCCTAACGCATTATGCACCCATATCTTGCCTGTTATTTTTTACGTGACTCGCAAGCAAATCTATTTTGAGGATCCCAGAACTTCTTGCATTCTATTCCTTTTCCTTGTATTTTTCGTCCACTAAGGTTTACAAATATTAGGCATCTTGCTTGGCCGCTGCTTAATGGTTTTGCCTACTTTATGAGTGTCGTAAATTGCTGGTCGACTTGATTCTACTTACATTCTTATATATAACCGAGCAAAGGCGTCGCCAAGTGGATTGGAGGAGGGCGTTGGGAGTTGATCACACCAGAACCTTGCTTCCTGATGGGCTACATCACTAACCACCGAGCTACCCGTCCAACCCATATTTTATCATTCGCATAATATTACAGCTAAATAGTATTAACCAAGTAATTAAATATGAGTGTATAATAGGTCTGGGCTCGGAACGAGACGAAATTTTAGAACCTCGCATTAGCTTAGCCAAGCGCAGTTCGTAAGAAGCGCATTAAGTGGTCATGCGAATGTGGAATAAAAGTCAGACAAGGTAACTCATTGAGTGAAAACTAATCAAAAACTTTTGGTTAACGACAAGAGAAGAGCGTTTCTTGCCGAATTCAAATCGCAAGATCGCATGGAAACCACACCATCGGACCAGAGTATCCTAAGGTAAGTCCAACTCATCCAACATTTTCCGTGCTTTGTTCTCGTTATGACCTAAAGTGCATTACGTTTAGACATCATCTGTTTTTGATGAAATGCTGACTCATACCGCTTCTCTTTTGGCGATTTCTCGTCGAGGGCGTTGAAATGGATCAGCAACTATTCGCAAAATCCTGCATCTTGGCTTCGTTCTGAAAACGTGATTTCGACTTACACCTATGTGAATAAAGTTTTTATTTCAAAATCTGCTTTCACGGGCGTTGTAAATATCAATTTCACTAAAGTGTTGCTAATTTCACATGGAAACCGTTTTTGTCGTAATACTGGGAAGCCGAGAACAAAACCTAAGCCATCTGTTACGGTAGCCAACGGTCTCAACTTTATGTAACGGCTTACCACCAATAGGGTTAAGTGATGTTGCTGCAAAACTTTATTGCGACCAATACATTGTTGTCATCGTCTTTGTAAGAGCGAATATTAGTTAAAGACAAGTATTCCTGCGTAAAGTAACCTCGCGTAGTCGCAAGGTTAACAGAGTGAAGTGAACAGAGTGTGTACATTTCTTTAACTATGGCAATGTTAGGGTAAGAAAACTGGTTCAGGAAAGGCAAAGCAAGGGCCTCAGGGGCAGATTGGGAAAAATGTGAGCTTCCAGGAAGGACAATTGCAGATTCGGATCTAGCATGGGGTCTGAGCTTATGCTTTGCAGATATCTTAGCATCATTGTAGTTGGCGTTCTTTTTTGTTTTCTTTTGTTTACTATTGTTGTCGACATTCTATTTGTCAGCACCACAAAGACGACATGGCGCAACCTTAAGGAATTCGTCAACTCCTTACAAATATTTTTTCTGCAGAAAATTTTTTTACGTGATTCGTCATCACATCTACTATGCGGATCCCAGCACTTCCTGCATTTGCTTTACATCAATCATAGTTATACCGGTCATCAATACCTTGGAAATCTTGCGTGACTCAGTTTTTCCGTAGCATTTCTTCACCAATTCTCGTTCTACACAAAGCGTAGTAATATTTCGAAACCGACTTTCCTTGAACCTCGGTGTGACTAATCAATATGTATTCTTTCTTGATAAGCTTGCACGAGGTTGATAAATATATTTATTTTCGGCTAACGTTTCGACGTCTTCGTCATCCTCAGAGCCGATGATCCGAGTCGATGGCCCATGCTTGTCGTTCGTCTCGACGTTGCAGCTTCGCCTTCGTGTCGAACCAGGTCTTCCTCAGTGAGCCATCTTCTTGAATAAGGCATCCTTACTCAGTGATGCCCTTTTATACACGATGCTGATGGTATATGTATAATGATAATGTCTGGTGGTAACAACTTGTATTTCTTCCGGACATCATTGCGCACATCGTGCAGAAGTCGGTGTTTTTATCAGCTAGCACAAAGCGTAGTAATATTTCGAAACCGACTTTCCTTGAACCTCGGTGTGACTAATCAATATGTATTCTTTTTTGATAAGCTTGCACGAGGTTGATAAATATATTTAGGAAGACCTGGCTCGACACGAAGGCGAAGCTGCAACGTCGAGATGAACGACAAGCATGGACCATCGACTCGGATCATCGGCTCTGAGGAAGACGAAGACGTCGAAACGTTAGTCGAAAATAAATATATTTATCAACCTCGTGCAAGCTTATCAAGAAAGAATACATCTCGTTCTACAGTTTCCTCGCGAACCTCTTCTATCTATTCTATTCAGTTACATGATTGCAAGGAAAAGAAACGAATGACAAATGTGCTGGGGTCTGCACAACTCGCTAAGATGGATCCTCCGTCTAAATGTAGTCCCGCGCAAGTTTTGTATAGGCCAAATATGCACCCAGTCACCTGAACGGTGCAACGAATGGAGCCCGTGGTATGGCTCATTCCTAACGGAATAATTAATGTCGAGAGCTTCATCTCTTTTCATGGTTGCAGTCAATTGCACCAATTCGAACCCAGTCAACCAACGAGTAACTCAAGTCGGCACCAGGCTGCTAGTGGTACCTGTCTAACATCTCTGCTGTCCACTGGTCCCAATTTTTATTTCTATTGCTTTTGGCGAAAACGTCTAATTGGAAGATCGCAAGATCTGGTGTAGGGGACTGGATGTGCTCACGTATAGGTGTGTTTACAATGGGAATACTAAAACACCAACAAAAACCCAGGAAAATAGTTCCTTTAATCCAACGTTGAATGTTGTGTAATCATGTCTATGATCCATGGATTTTTCATCACCTTTTCACTTTTTTTTTCTGCTTTTATGTTTCAAAGACGGCATACGGTCCGTCGTAATGTTCCACGGCAAATAGTACAAGTCACTGTATGCTATGTTAAATTCCATCTATATGGTTGCTTTGCATTTTCTCATTTATTCTTCAGTGTTTCTATGTCATATGAAAACTCCTTACTTGAATTTTCAATCAAATTGACGAAAAAACTTATCAGGTGATATTTTTTACAACTTTCGTTACATTAATTACACTACTAAATTTACGTTTTCCGCTATTGAGATCCAATTCGAATCGCTGTAGAATTGCAGAAGACGGAGCCATCGAAGCGCCCCACCCCAGCCCCATATCCACCACCAGTGGACAAGAAACGTAGCATCGCGATTAAACGGCAGCAGATCACTATGCAAGCGAAATCAGTAGGAGGCAAAAATTGTAAAAAAATTGCATAACTGGTTGCTCGTAAGCCCCTAGCAGGACCGATTATTCCCACGCTTCTTTCGGTTTTTGTACGATCCTCCAAGCCGTTCACTATGTTCACTGAACGCCATATGTAAATAAAACAGTGTAGGTTCTGTAATAAGAAGACCACCGATCCCGACTAGTTCTGCATTATACTATACACACTTAGTGGCTGACTTTTCTTCTGGTCTTCATATGAACACTATGCTGTAACTCGTATGTAATGCTGAGATATTTGCAAAACTCCAGACCGTAGGTGTATGCGGTGGGGAACGAACACGCGTTGTTGTCCTTACCGGGAAGCAGCGCACTTCACCACCACCCCATCCAGGTCCTTCGCTTTGCCTGTCTCTCAGCTAGTTCTATCGATCTCTTTCCAACAGCAATCACCCGTCAACGGGATTGATCTGGGGAAATGGTGTGGTGGTGAAGGTGGTGAAGTGGGGAGGGGGGGCAAATCGGCAACGAACCCAGTCAACTTTCCCCCTTATTCTCCGGTAAGGACAACAGCGCGTGTTCGTTCCCCACCGCATACACCTGCGGTCCGGAGTTTTGCAAGTATCTCAGCATTACATACGAGTTATATTTCGCAACATACCCTGACATTAAAAACAAAAAGGCAGTAAATAAAAGGGTTAAAACTATGCTGTAACTGCCACGACCGACTTTCTATTAACCTCGGCATTGATCAAGTGATTTTTTTTGTATTTTTGTTGAGCAAGGGCGAGGTGTTATTATTCTTTGTTCACGATTAAGCTGACGTTTCGGCGGATTTCGCCTTCCTCAGAGCCTGGAAAGGTCAAGTTGATAGCAATCTACTCGGCCAGACGCCTCCATAACCAAACAAAGAAACCCCAAATCAAGATTTCAATCACTTTGAACACAGCTTTGCATACTCACCGCTTCCTATGAGGTTTCCACTAAGTATGTCACGTAGAGACCAACCGCACAGAAATCACATGGAGAAATCACATAATGAACCAAGATATTTTTACTACTTGGCTTTCGGTACCACTTTGTAATGTAGCCATTTTCTGATAGGTGAATTTGTACGTTCAAAAATGGAAGCCATTTTTCTTTCGGCTTTTCTCAGGTGAACTTGATATACTCTAACTGTGCGTTTAACAATTCGAAGCATTTGTCCAATTCCTCTTGTGTTGAGCAAAGGTCAAAGCAGTCGTCTACATACCTACAGTAGAGTAGCGACCCGAGATCAGTCACCGGTGCTTCCAACTTAGACATAAATGCAATGGCAAGGCTTGGAGCCAGTCGTTGCCCCATTGCCAACCCTCTTTTTTGAGCGTAGTACTTTCCAGACCATCTGAAAATTGAGCAGCCCAAGCATTCTTTTAAGAGTGCCATCAGGTGCTCTATTCTGAAGCCATACGTGTTTATTTCTCCTTCGTGTTGTGTAAGGAGTTCGAATATGGCTTGCATTGCAGAGTCATTCGACACGTTTGTATAAAGGGCGGTAACGTCGAAGGACTCCATCACGCACGCGCTGTTGGGCTGCGCAGTACGTAGACGATCCAGAAACATCTGGGTATTCGTAAGATGGGCTGGAATGTGTTTCAACAACTGGTTAAATATTAGGGTTAAAAACTATGTTATCCTGTCCGTTGGCCCGTCTACGCAGCTAATGATAGGTCTAACCTTAAATAGTGATGGATCGTTAGACGCAAGATCATCGCTGGATACTAACTTATGAGTTTTTATAAGTAAGTACAAGACGGGGCATGTTGGTAAGGCAACTTTAAGTTGAGAGATAACTGATGGTTTCAAACCAGCAGCCCTTGCCATTTTGGCCCATTCGTGGTTTAGTTTTCGGTATTTACTTTTGAATTCCTCCTCAGATGATGGGCGATAAAGCGAAGCATCCTCAAGATGCTTTTTCGTTATCTCCACATCTAACTGATGNATTCGACACGTTTGTATAAAGGGCGGTAACGTCGAAGGACTCCATCACGCACGCGCTGTTGGGCTGCGCAGTACGTAGACGATCCAGAAACATCTGGGTATTCGTAAGATGGGCTGGAATGTGTTTCAACAACTGGTTAAATATTAGGGTTAAAAACTATGTTATCCTGTCCGTTGGCCCGTCTACGCAGCTAATGATAGGTCTAACCTTAAATAGTGATGGATCGTTAGACGCAAGATCATCGCTGGATACTAACTTATGAGTTTTTATAAGTAAGTACAAGACGGGGCATGTTGGTAAGGCAACTTTAAGTTGAGAGATAACTGATGGTTTCAAACCAGCAGCCCTTGCCATTTTGGCCCATTCGTGGTTTAGTTTTCGGTATTTACTTTTGAATTCCTCCTCAGATGATGGGCGATAAAGCGAAGCATCCTCAAGATGCTTTTTCGTTATCTCCACATCTAACTGATGAAAAATTACGACAAATTCTCCACCCTTATTACTTACGGAAAGTCTTATGGTTTTCAACCTTATCAGCTCTCGTACCTCTTGCATACCACGTCTTTGCACTGGAGTGAGGTTTGAGCTGTATCTTTTCGCGCGATAGTGATTAAGGACTTTGAGAGTTTCATCCGCAAACATCCGAAATTTAACATCAACTTCATAATTGGGCTCTTGTTGTCTAAAGAACGTTGGGGGAAATGGTGTCATTGGTAGGGCCCCCACTTGATGTTGTTCGCACCTATTTAGCGCTTCATCTCTAGCTTTTTTGCGGAGTCTATCCTGATGTTCATGTAAACCACATGCGGCCCTACGCAAGGTTATCTTAGAAATGGGTTCAGATGGTGAGAAACTCGGCCCCAATTCTAAAAAAAACAAAAAAAAAACGTCAAAACGTCAGCTTAATCGTGAACAAAGAATAATAACACCTCCCGTTTGCTCAACAAAAATACGAAGAAAATCACTAAGCTGTAAGTTCGTTGAAGTCCTAAAAAATCCTCTCTTCTTTACTCACACTTTTTGGAAAACCAAGACTTATTCAGAAAAACGTTTGGCAAAGGATACTGCCTTTGGTTACACGAACGGCAACAGAAGTACTTCGTCGTTCTAGTGGAGTTGTGGTCCATTTGATTTTTTATGGAAAACAAATCCATTCTTACTTCGAAGAGCGTTAGCAACTCCCTATAAACGATGAAAGCCAGGACGAGAAGCAAGTTCCACACTGTACAGACGTATGTTACCCTTTTTACATTCAAAGTCGCCTCTGTATCACACATTCCACAGAAACGCCACAGGTTGCTAATAAAATATTTGTTTTCCACTGGTTAATATGTGGCTGGATTTCGTCCTCTCCAGAATCTGAGAAGGTCAAATTGATGAATTAAGAGAAAAATCGGTCACGGAAGTTCCACCACTCCTAAAAAAGTACACAATGTTTGTAGAAGAAAAAGAAAAGCATTCAAAATAGAAGAAAACGAATTTTGACACCAAGTGACATGCAAAATAGGCTTCGATGTAACAAATGTGACCGTCTACTTAAAGGAGTGGCCCACTTTTTAAATTCTCGTTTTCTCAAAATATCACATTTGTTTCAAACGACAGCAGATCCCGCTGCTCCCAAGCGGAGCATTCAGATTTTCCCATCTCATCGAATGAATTTGATGAACGTTGAACGTAAATGTCCAACTAGGCTGGCAGAAACTCCGCATGGCACATTAGACATCTCAGGCACTGTATTTTTTTCCATTAGTCATTTAGTATAAGGCACACATATAGATATAGATATATATATATATATAGATACATATATATATAGATACACATATAGACAAGAATAAATCGGCTCACCTCTGCTACATCTAGGAGTGTTCCATCTCCGATGTATCGCACGGCGGTAATGAGGCACTGGTTGCGGAACATCCGGCCTCTCGTTGTTTCAGCAGCTGATTCAAACGAACTCCGATTTCTTTCACCTTATTCACCGTCTCAGATATCGTCTTTGTTACCCGATATGCTGGAATTCCTTTCAATTCAAAAGGTTGTGCGAAAGAACTAAAAAACAATAGCATCGAATAAGGTTGAGGGGCTCGGAAAAATATATCACTGAGGAGAGTATACAGCTTCATGCAGCTTTCCTGAAGTGTTGACTATCTGCTTCTCGTCGTCATCATTGTTTGATGAAGGAAGTGAATATTTCGTATGGAACTTACCTCCGACGTTGTTTTTAGGTAGCCAAAAGAAAGCGAAAATACTGGATCTGGACTGTAATCCTGAAAAGGTCAACCTGACTGACAAAAGTGACACTCACCATGGAGTCGCCGCGTGCGAACCCAGAGGTCGAATGTGTAAATGACAATCTGCCGGTGGTCCGTGTGTAAGGCGACCTAGGCAACACCATCTCCAAAACGCTTCACAACCTTTTTATGGCCACAATCAAATCCAAACACGTAGTGATAAACGACGCAAGATAAGAAATGAAGCGATTAGAATGGATGTTGTCACTTATACTAAATTGTTAAATGTTGATTTATAATGATATCTTGAAAACCAACGTTCACTAGTGGTTTTAATGGAGTGGCTGGTTTCGGCAACCAATTGCGTTTCGAGCAAATGATTCCAAGATGTTTCGCAGCGAATAAGGTTACTTAGCCAAATTTTCTACACATAAAACGTAACCGAACTGCAGCCAAATTTTCTACACATAAAACGTAACCGAACTGCCGTCATCTTTGCATGCACATAGGACGTGCTAAGTGACCTTAGTTGTTAAACTACTAAGTGAAGTGATAACCTATTTGTTTTCTGATACCACTACAGTCGTCAGTCTCACCGTCACATTATTCCTCAGCAAGCAATTCTGGATGTTATCACCCGAGAAAAAAAGTGGACGAAAGTGGCTTAAGAACTTGGTGTACTTAGTTTGTTATTGAAATTTCTCAAGAGTTAACAAGGTTTCATTAGTGCCAACTTATTCACGGAAACGGATATATATAGCCACTGTCCGAACACGGGAGTCAAATGTATTTGTCATGTTAGTGGGAAAATTTCTAAGCTCTGAAGATAGAGATATCCTTAAACGTTAGTCTTCGTGAAGAAAACATTATGTGTTAATCAATTAATCTTAATTCATAAAGTACACGAGTGACTTATTGGTCAACTCCGATTTAAACAGTCTTGGTGGTAGCCGTTATCTCATTTAAATAATAAACCGTCAAGAAAGATCGTTGAGTTAAAAAGGTAAGTGCGATATTAGGTCCCTTGCTGGATTTTACTTTTGAAGGACATACGGATTCTGCTCAGTTGTGGGCCTCTGGCCGGAAATTAGTTTTCAACTGCTCTTGAACTTAATATTTACGGAGAAGGATTTTATGCATAATGTCATCCTTACACATAACCTATTTCCTTCTTCAACGATGATATGAACAAAATTACAAAACAAAGAAAACAGAAATCGGATCTGATATAAAAATATTGCGCGATCTTCTGCTTATGAGGATATGAGTGATTCCTGAGTGAGTCGCTCAATCAGGCCTTTCAATGCCCAGTTTGTTCCTTGCCAACACAAAAAACCGGTGGGAGAAACACGTCACGGACAATAAAGTAACAGGGCTAATCCCTATTCTTATTAGGCTTCAAAACTCCTTATCTTGTATTCACGTTAGAAGCATCAGTGCTTTACGTCGCTCTCGTTCGGTAGGCTGACAAATATCACCGCTTTTTTAGGAGCTACTGTCGTTCTCGAAGAATCTTTGTAAAATGGCAGCAAACAACATTCCAATCCATAAGGCTTGAAGTCCAGTTGAAGCTACCTTCGCACACTGGTGGCTCGACGTACTTCATCGTATGCAAACAAATGACGCCGATGATTTGACACACTACCCTGAAAGCGAAACGCAGCAATTGTGCGGCGCATTGGTTAGGAACGTTCTGCAACATAATCGGGGTGGTTGATTTGACCCTACGCCTAGGCAACCTTACCAGACCTTCCATCACCCATGAATTGGCAAAATGGTATCGGAATTGCCTGCGAAGATGGCAGCGCTAACTTGAAACATCAGCAGATACACTGCAAGTATATCACAAGTACGACTCAACCCCTCCAACGATGTTCGGTGAAGTCGAATGCATGGCGCACCTCTAAGGAATTGGTCAACGCCTTACAAATATTTTTTCTGCAGAAAATAATTTTAAGTGATTCGTGAACACATCTACTGTGCGGATCCCAGCACTTCTTGCATTTGCTTCACATCAATCATAGTTATACCGATCATCTCTCCCTTGGAAATCTGGCGTGACTCAGTTTTTCGTAGCATTTCTTCACCAATTCTCGTCCTACAGTTCTCCCGTGATCCTCTTCTGTCTGGCTGTTATATAGACGATTTTGTAGGTCTTCCGCTAGAATTTCCGGCTCTTCGGCATTTGTATAATAATTCCGTTAGTGGACAACACGTAAAAAAATTAGCGGATCTCTCGAGAAGCTGCTGGTTGTGTGATTCCTATATATATTATCGCCTTCCTACATGTGTTACTGAAGCGTTTAACGTAGCAATTCTTATATCAATGTGTTCTTTCAGGCTCTGAAGAAGGCGATGCTGCTGAAACATCTGCTTCTATTCTATTCTGTGTGTTTCTGTACGGATGTAAATATATGTTCTATAACAACCTCTTGATTTCTGAAAAAGAAAACGACGTATTTATAATTTCTTTCCTTGCACCAGATAAATTCGTCCTGTTCATTGTTAGACTCTATTTGATGCACGTGGTTAATAGTTCTACCCTGCGTCCAGAGAAAAACAAACCTCATTGGTCAGAGGTCGTCAACTTAGTACTATACTTGTGTGAGAAGATAAAAACCTTGACTTGATACATCCATAGTCCACCGACCCTGCCGAAGCAAGCACCGACCTTTAATGTTCTCATTTTCGAGATCCGTGAGAACATATATCGAGAGCGAAGCATAGATGGGACGATCATATGATGAGAGAACAGACGACAGTTGAACGGAGGGAATTGTAAAGTGGACTCCACGAGGACGTGGCGGTCCTCTAGAACGATCTTCTACACGTTGTGTTGATGTGTTCGACCGCAGCTGCAGTTGTTTTATAGATGACGGTATGAGACTCACACCCACCACAGTGCTCTAATCGAAGCACCACTATGGACGACGACTGCGAGAAAAAGGAACGAATGACAAATGTGCTGGGGTCTGCACAGCCCGCTAAGGTGGGTCCTCCATCCAAGTATAGTCCCGCGCAAGTCTTGTATAGGCCAAATATGCATCCAGTCATCTGAGCGGGGCTACGAATAGAGCCTGTGGTATGGCTCATTCCTAACGGAATAATTAATGTCGAGAGCTTCATCTTTTATTTCCCACGATTGCAGTCAATTGCATAAAATCGAACCCAGTCAACCAACGCGTAACTCAAATCGGCACCGTGCTTCTTGTGGTACCCGTCTAACGTGTCTGCTGTCCATTGGTTCCAGTTTGTTCGACGAACTCAAGTGTACCACGCTTCTTGTACCCGTGCTTTCATTTCTATTGCTTTTGGCGAAAACATCTAATTGCGAGATCGTTAGATCTGGTGTAGGAGACTGGATGTGCTCACGTATAGGTATGTTTGCAATGACAATTCTAAAACGCCAACAGAAATCCAGGAAAATAGTTGCTTTTACCCGTTGTTGAACGTTCTGTAATCATCTCTATGATCCGTGGAATTTCCTTCACCTTTTCACTTTTTTTCTGCTTTTATGTTTTAAAGCCGGCATACGGTCCGTCGTGATGTGTTCCACGGTAAATAGTACAAGTCACTGTATCCCATATTAAATTCCATCTATATAGTGGCTTTGCTTCTCATTCATTCTTTAGTGTTTCTATGTCACATGAAAACTCCTTACTTGAATTTTCAATCAAATTGACGAATAAACTACCAGGTGATATTTTTTACAACTTTCGTTACATTAGTTACACTATTAGTTTTACAGTTTCCGCTATTGAGATCCGATTCGAATCACTGAAGAATTGCAGAAGACGATGTCACCGAAGCGCCCCACCCCCACCTATATCCGCCACTGGTGGGCACTCCTCGTTGCATCGCGACTTAGCGGCAGGAGATCACTATGCGAGGGAAAACAGTAAGAAGCGAAAATTGCGAAAAATTGCATACCTAGTTGTTCGTAAATTCGTAGTGGAGCCGACTATTCCAACGCTTTTTTCGGTTTTTGTACGATTGTCCAAGCAGTTCAATATGTTCACTGAACGCCTTGTGTACATAGAAGAATGTGGCTTCTGTAATAAGAAGACCACCGATCCCGACCAGTTCTGCATCATACTATACACATTTAGTGGCTAACTTTTTTTTGATCTTTCTATGAACACTATGCTGTAAGTTCGTTAAAGTCCTGAAAAATCTCCTCTTCTTTCCCCACACTTTTTGAACAAACCAGAGCTTATTTAGAAAAACGTTTGACGAAAGACACTGCCTTTGGTTACACGAACGGCAACAGAAGTACTTCGTCGTTCTAGTGGAGTTATGGTCCATTTGATTTTTTATGGAAAACAAATCCATTCTTACTTCGAAGAGCGTTAGCAACTTCTTGTAATCGATAAAAGCCAGGACGAGAAGCAAGTTTTACTCTATGCAGACGTATGTTACCCTTTTTACATTTAAAGTCGCCTCTGTATCACACATTCCACAGAAACGCCACAGGTTGCTAATAAAATATTTGTTTTCCACTGATTAATATGTGGCTGGATTTCGTCCTTTCCAGAATCTGAGAAGGTCAAATTGATGAATTAAGAGAAAAGTCGGTCACGGAAGCTCCACCGCTCCTAAAAAAAGCACAATGTTTGTGGAGAAAAAAGGAAAAGCATTTCAAATAGAAGAAAACGAATTTTGACACCAAGTGACATACAAAATAGACTTCGATATAACAAATGTGACCGTCTACTTAAAGGAGTGGCCCACTTTTTAAATTCTCGTTTTCTCAAAACACCGCATTTGTTTCAAACAACAGCAGATCCTGCTGCTCCTAAACGCTTTTCCACTAGTCATTTAATATAAAACACACTTAATACGTATAAACAAGAATAACTCGGCTCACCTGTGCTCCACCTAGGAGTAGTTCCATCTCCGATGTATCGCACGGCGGTAATAAGGCACTGATTGCCGAACATGCAGCCTCTCGTTGCTTCCGCAGTTGGTTCAAGCGAGCTCCGATTTCTTTCATCTTATTCACCGTCTCAGTACTATCGATCTTTTGCCATCAGCAATCACCCGTCGGCGGGATTGATCTGGGAGGCCCAAATCGGCAACGAACCCAGTCAACTTCCCCCCTTACACCCCGGAAAGGACAATAGCGCGTTAGTTCCCCACCGCATTCACCTGCGGTTCCGAGTTTTTCAAATATCTCAGCACCATTGAAGTTATACAACTAATATAATTCAAACATATCTTTCAATAGAATACAAGCTCATATATTGCCAAAACGCAAACTTTTCCATTTTTGGGAGCCATTAATATCGTCGAAGGTCACTTTCGCACCCGTTTAGTTGTTGAATGATTTCTCTGAAAGCAATCGTCGAGTAAGCGGCGAGCAACTAATTCAACTCTCGCGGTGATATTTTCTGAAACATGCAGTCGGACGTTGTAATACAAATGCCTTGGCCTTTCTTTTGTTCATATCTGAGTAGTTACCCTGCAGCTTTTAAAGGACTTCATCGATTAGGCTGACCTTTCCTGTTTCCTCCTTGTTTTTTCTTCTATGCTGTGATAATTTTGCCCAGATTCATGCCGCTCTGTGGCATGTTTCAATTATAAAGAGCTAAGTCTTGCAGAATGCAGTGATTTGGAAATGCTAGAAGATTCCGTTTATCTATGCTGGAACAATGAAAAAGAAGCCGTCATGGCTCTAGCACTCCGTTTCTAGCCCTTGTTGACGAACTAGAAAATTCCTGATATTGCGGACACACAGATACGAATTCTCACTCGCCAGCGATTCCGCTGTATGTGTGTGTGCGTGTGTGTGTGTGTGTGTGTATATATATGTGTGTGTGTATAAATATAACACGTGTACGTGCCAATATATATATATATTCACCTATCACCTGCACCTCTAGACGGTCCGTTTATCGTCAGGTGACATAGTCGGACGGCAGCAAATATTACTACATCATTATCTATGCTCTTGAAAGCCAACGAAGCCAATCGGTCCTCCAGCTCAACACTGGAGCTTAGTCGTTTATCAAGTTGATTTCTCGAATAGACGTAACTGGAGCATTTGAAAATATTCGTTCCGTTGATCATGAATGGGGCACACGGGAACAGTCCTCTTCCTATGAACACCGTTTTTGCTGGATTTAGTCGATTGAACAAGAATTACCAAAGTCGAGTGCGACTCGCTCCGTCTAACTAATGCTTGGGGTTATGAGAACGATGTCATCAGCAAAGCGAAGATGGTGAAGCTTGTAGCCATCGATCTTCACTCTCGTGTTGTCCAGTTTCAACGTTCGCATGAAGCTCTCGAAGGTGGCGGAGAATAATTTTGGCAAGATGACAACGTCTTGCCTTACCTCTCGTTTGACGTCAGTATTAATATCATCGAAGATTGGTGATGTTTTCGTTGTCAAATTTTTATATAACTCACGAAGAATCTACATATGCTGAGTAGGGATATCTGGCTCTCTAGGCCTCCATGAATGCTTCTATCTCAATTTATTCAAAGGCTTTTCTCAAATCGAGAAATTGAGAAAGAGCGTTCTGTTGTACTCTAGCAATACTGAATTTGGCGTTGTTATCATGTGGATGTAATCCGTCGTACAGAATTTCTTTGCTCACACGATTCTTCGTGCAATATTTTGTAAGTCCTGTTTTGGACGACTCCAGTGAAGACTTTATAGACGGCACACTGCAACAAGATTGGGCAATAGCTGCCGATATCATGGAGGTCACCTTTCCTGAACAACAGCATGGTCCTGCTGATGTTCCACTGAATGAGGAGCTTACATTCAGACAGATAACGTGTGAAGAGCAGAGTCAGAGTGTGTGAGTATGTGAGTGAAAATCGATGGTGGGCAATTTCGCCTTCTTCATGTTGCTGATGACGGCATCCTTGTAACGCAAAACATTAGCCAGGGGGAATGAATGCTTACCGACTTTGACTACGCCTTTGGAAAGAACGGTTTTCGACTAAATCTCCGCAAAATGATGCTCACAAAGGACCGACTGATTACGCATGCTCCTTTCACGCTCAACGGAATGAGTATCTCCAAGTGCTCCAGTTACGTGTATCTAGGATAGCAAATTAACATAAAGAACAGCTTAACACCAGAGTTGAGCGGCAGTAAGCAATCTATTTGTTTGTTTTCGAGTCAAACGAGAGAAACCAAAATCAAACTGGCTTCTAATCTTTAATGTTCAAGTCGGCCTATACAAAAACGCATGCAATACAAAGTGCTACCGAAAGCCATACAAGAGAAACATAATGGTTCGTCACCAATCCTCTTATTCTTCACATACAAAAGGCGCTGTTGTGAGAAACATCCATCGAACATCCGCAAGTGTCTGCACAGGAGGGAAACAGGAGTGATCCCTCTACATAGCGTCAAAATTCCCATTTTTAATGGCTACGAGTTGAGGCACTTGAATGAGTAGATTCGTGTCAATTTGACCTTACTATTCCAGGAAGAGGGTAAATCGCTGAAGAGTCTGCCAATATTGTGGTCAAAAATTTTTTTTGTCGAAAGCCTCGTGTATGCTCTTGAAGAAAACGGTGGAGCATTTGATCAATGCTGAGGTTAGTAGAAAGTCGGCCTTAGAAACAGAAGATTGTTAGCTGTTTGTCAACAAAACGAAATTGTTTCCTCAACACACCTTGATTTTTTGGAAGTGCCAAGCTTATGAGAACTTTTCTGGTTCCCCTTCTAATCATCCTACGATTGAGACGCTAAAACATCCTAGACAATTGTAGGACCCGATTTATGGCTTCCTTCGGTTTGCAAACACATCATGGTTACGGAAAAGTTTATTACAGCTAGCTTAGGTAATTTTATCTTCCATTTTCCTTGAACATATTAAATGGGTCGTCGCGACAGAAATAAATAAAGAACGAAGATGGTGAATGAACAGCTTTTTCTCGTAACAATACAAATTAGCATTAGTCTTGCTCTCGATCGACCTTTTCTTAAAAAGTAACTAAATATCCGCTACACTATTAAACTCACAAATGGTCCCTAAGAAACTTGTGCTTGTTTAACATTTCGGCGCTTTTGCCATCTCCGGTGCTTCAAAGATGCGAGTCGAGTGTGCAGAGCAGCTGTCGCTTGAAATCTGTGGGGTTTTCTTAGCGGAATCGAGTCGCGTCTGCTGGAGCGAAAAACCGTGTGAATGAAGCAACCTCACTTGATGATCTCTTTTTATAGTGGACGGTTCTTTAATGCCCATGACCGACTTTCTGTTAACCTCGGCATTAATTGATAATTCAATGTTTTTCATCAATAAGCAGACACGAGGTTGTTAATATAGAATTTATTAGAACACAATTGCTGACGTTTCGGCGGTTTCGCCTTCTTCAGAGCCTGGAAAGGTCAAATTGAGATGTGATCTACTCAGCCAAACACTTTCACAACCCTAGCAGATAAAACTTGACAATTCGATTTGCAATTAATTACAATTAACCTATCCGAGAACGGCTACAACACAAAATGGTATCGAAAGCCAAGCAGTAAGAATATAGTGGTTCACTACCGCTCCTCTCACCCCTCACACACTAAAAGAGCGCTTATAAGAAATATGTTTCGAACCGCCGCTAGCGTGTGCACAGGTAGAGAGCAGAGGGAAGAATCCTCGAAACTGGCGCGGCAAATAGCCATTTCAAATGGCTACGAAACTGTAGCTTCTCAGGATAGGCATCGAGGAAATCCCACGCCCCAGAGCGATAATTCTGGCGAAAACAAGGCTCCGTTCCTGTTGCCCTTTATTTCAAACGAAATAAGTGCAGCTATAAAACGCTGCTTAACAAGGGCCGGTCTAGAGAATTCCGTAAGAGTGATAGAAATACCACCGGACACTCTAAGACGCCAGCTAGTTCGCAACCGCCTATACGACCGTCTATGTACAACAAAAAACTGCATAATTTGCCCAAATGGTAGAGACGGTGATTGCATGAGTTCGGGTACAGTCTATCTGATCTCTTGTAAAGCGTGCGGGCACGAATATGTTGGCGAAACGGGTAGACCGCTCTGCGTCCGCATAAAAGAACACCTAGTCGGTAAATCTAAACTAAAACAAAATACTCCACTAGGCGCGCATAGGATGCAAGAACACAACGGAGAAGATTTTGAGGTAGGAGTCACTATCCTTACGCAGGAATCGAAAACATCAGCGCGTAAAACTCTTGAAGCCTTTTGGATCAATGCCAAAAATTCAAAAATGAACCGCAAGGAGGAGTGTCTTGTCATCACGCGTGACCTAGCGCCATACCTCAGGCTGATCCNCCGGTCTAGAGAATTCCGTAAGAGTGATAGAAATACCACCGGACACTCTAAGACGCCAGCTAGTTCGCAACCGCCTATACGACCGTCTATGTACAACAAAAAACTGCATAATTTGCCCAAATGGTAGAGACGGTGATTGCATGAGTTCGGGTACAGTCTATCTGATCTCTTGTAAAGCGTGCGGGCACGAATATGTTGGCGAAACGGGTAGACCGCTCTGCGTCCGCATAAAAGAACACCTAGTCGGTAAATCTAAACTAAAACAAAATACTCCACTAGGCGCGCATAGGATGCAAGAACACAACGGAGAAGATTTTGAGGTAGGAGTCACTATCCTTACGCAGGAATCGAAAACATCAGCGCGTAAAACTCTTGAAGCCTTTTGGATCAATGCCAAAAATTCAAAAATGAACCGCAAGGAGGAGTGTCTTGTCATCACGCGTGACCTAGCGCCATACCTCAGGCTGATCCAATGACCTGACATGGACACAGTTATCGACCATGTATATTACTCTGTGCCGCTGCTATCCACCAACTAACTTAAATACTTACAACAAATAAACGGTAGGTGTTTGAATGAAGCTGTTTCTTATGCGAATGCAAATCGAATTGTCAAGTTTTATCTGCTAGGGTTATGAAAGTGTTTGGCTGAGTAGATCACATCTCAATTTGACCTTTCCAGGCTCTGAAGAAGGCGAAACCGCCGAAACGTCAGCAATTGTGTTCTAATAGGTTCTTTAATGATTATCCGAGGATATATAGCTGTAATTCTTCGTATTTTTGTTGAGCAAATGCGAGGTGTTATTATTCTTTATTCACGAATAAGCTGACGTTTCGGCGGATTTCGACTTCCTCAGAGCCTGGAAAGGTCAAGTTGATAGCAATCTACTCGGCCAGACGCCTCCATAATTAAACAAAGAAACTCTAAACCAAGATTTCAATCACATTGAACACAGCTTTGCACACTCACCGCTTTCTATGAGGTTTCCACTAAGTATGTCGCGTAGAGACGAACGCATAGAAATCACATGGAAGCATAATGTGCACCTCCCATCAGAATAGCAGTCATATATACTTCCCTATATCACGCGTGATAATGAGGCATTCTTCCCTGCGGTAAGTTTTCATATTTCTGAAATTAACACTCGAGAGTTTTGTGCGCTTTTGCTCTGGATTCCTGTGCAAGGAACGTGACAGGTACTTCAAACTCCTCTCCGTTATGTCTCTGGGTCCTATGCGTGCCTAGCGGGATATTTGGTCTGTTTTTGCCGGCTAGGTGTTCTTTCATGCGGACACAGAGGGGTCTACTCGTTTCGCCAATGTATTCGTCACCACACGTCTTACATGAGATCAAATAAACTATACCCGAGCTCATGCAATTACCGTCTCTACCACTGGGGCAAATTATGCAATTTTGAGTTGCACATAGACGGTCATACAGGCGGTTACGAACTAGCTGGCGCTTAAGATTACTCGGTGGTATTTCAACTACGCTTACCGAATTCTCTAAACCCGCCCTTCTTAAGCAGCGTTTTATAGCTGCACTTACATCATTTGAGATGAAGGGTAGGATAAACGGGACCCTTCTATCGCTAGAGTTGTCGTTTGGAAGCCTACGATTTCCTCTACACCTATCCTGAGCTACAGTTTCGTATCCACTAGAAATGGCTATTTGCCGTGCCAAGTTCCTGGACTCCTATCTCTGCTCTCTTCCCGTGCACACGTTGGTTGCTGTTCGAAACATGTTTCTTATAAGCGCCCTTTTCGTGTGATAGGGGTGAGTGGAGAGGTAATGAACGAAGATGTTTTGGCTTTCGGTACCACTTTGTAATGTAGCCATTTTCTGATAGGTGAATTTGTACGTTCAAAAATGGAAGCCATTTTTCTTTCGGCTTTTCTCGGGTGAACTTGATATATTCTGACTGTGCGTTTAACAATTCGAAGCATTTGTCCAATTCCTCTTGTGTTGAGCAAAGGTCAAAGCAGTCGTCTACATACCTACAGTAGAGTAGCGACCCGAGATCAGTCACCGGTGCTTCCAACTTAGACATAAATGCAATGGCAAGGCTTGGAGCCAGTCGTTGCCCCATTGCCAACCCTCTTTTTTGAGCGTAGTACTTTCCGGACCATCCGAAGATTGAGCAGCTCAAGCATTGTTTTAAGAGTACCATCAGGTGCTCTATCTTAAAGCCATACATGTTTATTTCTTCTTCGTGTTGTGCAAGGAGTTCGAATATGGCTTGCATTGCGTAGTCATTCGACAAGTTTGTATAAAGGGCGGTAACGTCGAAGGACTCCATCACGCACGCGCTGTTGGGCTGCGCAGTACGTAGACGATCCAGAAACATCTGGGTATTCGTAAGATGGGCTGGAATGTGTTTCAACAACTGGTTAAATATTAG
>UYYA01004005.1:0-18892 GCA_900624975.1 Angiostrongylus costaricensis | reverse complement strand
TCGTGTTGTGCAAGGAGTTCGAATATGGCTTGCATTGCGTAGTCATTCGACAAGTTTGTATAAAGGGCGGTAACGTCGAAGGACTCCATCACGCACGCGCTGTTGGGCTGCGCAGTACGTAGACGATCCAGAAACATCTGGGTATTCGTAAGATGGGCTGGAATGTGTTTCAACAACTGGTTAAATATTAGAGTTCAAAACCTTGAAGTATGTGTCACGATCCTCGCACGCGAATCAAGAACACAGGCGCGAAAAACTCTCGAGGCACTCTGGATTAATTCCAGAAATCCGAAAATGAACCGCAGGGAAGAATGCCTCATTATCACGCGTGATGTAGGGCAGTATATAAGACTGCTATTCTAATGAGTGGGGCACATTATACTTCCATGTGATTTCTGTGCGGTTGGTCTCTACGTGACATACTTAGTGGAGACCTCATAGAAAGCGGTGAGTGTGCAAAGCTGTGTTCAATGTGATTGAAATCTTGGTTTAGAGTTTCTTTGTTTAATTATGGAGGCGTCTGGCCGAGTAGATTGCTATCAACTTGACCTTTCCAGGCTCTGAGGAAGGCGAAATCCGCCTAAACGTCAGCTTATTCGTAAATAAAGATTAATAGCACCTCGCATTTGCTCAACAAAAATACAAAGAATTACTTGATCAATGCCGAGGTTAATAGAAAGTCGGTCGTGGGAGTTACTGCAAGACAGATAACAGTTTTTCTGAAAACAACCCATTTTTAGGCATTTTACATTGTAGTAGTTTTTAGATATCCGTGTGCGTGGATAAAATACCGATAATAATACGATCAATATTCAAAGATACAGGAAATCCATACATGGAAGAGCACTGAAATATCGCTTTGCTTTGTTCGGAAAGAGATGATCACCATTCCGCAGATCACCATTGAGCCTTAACATCTCGTAGTGAACCAGGTAACGTTAGTGTTTACTTAATAAATCACAAATCGTTAGTTCTGGTTGCATTGAGAACGCAGATACCATCTTGTTTTCTTGTCATGGTTTGAAAATTTTTTTCCAATAAATCGTCTGGGCACTGCAATGGATACGTCATGGTTGTTCTGCTTCATCAACGAACTACAAGTGGTACAGGCAACTCGACGAACATCTGATGCACTTGCGAAAGGTTGTACTTTATGAAAGGGTATCGGAAGTGACTATTTCAATAAATTCGCCGAAAAGCCTTCTTGCAAGCTAGTTCGTAAGCTAAGACTTTGGAAGAGCTGATCAGGGTGTCCTTCCACAATATCGAACAACTAACAACCAGTAAGCATTACTAGCAAAAAACAAGTTAGCCGAGCTTTCATACTATTCTGCAAATTCTTTTTCCATCTTAGAATGTGAGCTTTGGCGACACGTAAACCACTGCGGACTCGTTATTGAATCACTCGTTATTGACTACGTCTATAAGTTCACACCCACGGAGTTGTATATTGAGGTGCTGACGTTATCTTAGAAATGCACTATAAAAAATAAACTATATTTCTTAAACTACTTCCCAATCTTCATTAATGGCTACATTATGCGAGTACAATTGATGAGAGTTTAACTGGACAAAATGGATATTGTGGTAGGGTGCAGTGATTGGTGATGCGTCGACCAAAAAAACGGTGTTGAAAAGAAATTAGCCCGTCTACGCGCTGTGAATTCCAGAACGGTATAATGAAAAAGGTTCCCTAAGCTTTTTCACACATAAGTTTGCACAGGACTTCAATAGACATGAAAAATCACTAACAGTTTTGACGGTGAAAACTGACCAAAATGTGAAAAGACATCATAGTTGAGGTGTCGTGCATTTCAAGTTTCATATAACCGACCGAAAGCCGATGAAAAAAGATGTGCGTCTCATTCTGACCACTTGGTAAACAACTGTTCTTAATCGTCTTCCCAAAATGGGCTTGAACAAATGAGGGTAGTTCTCATAGCGAGAGAGTCTTGAACAAATCTTTCACCGGGAAGTATTATCTGCATTGAAAAACACCTGCTTCATGCAAGAACTGCAGTTGGAAGCCAAAATTAAGTTCTGATGTCAATATCAGAAACTCAGTCCACTTGGACGAATAACTGTTGACTACAACCGTCCTTCGAGGAAACTCCTCATAAGCATTGATGACAAGTTACGTGAATTGTTATGAAAAAGTGCTCTGATCAGGAATAACAGAGAAAAGGGTTGCATTGTGAAGGTCACTCACTTCCTGTGCACAGTGATCAGGGCAAAAGCAGTCCAGGAGACGAAACTAGACATGTGGAATTCATTAAAAAACGAAACAGTCCGCACTTCTGCTGCTTTGTGGTACACCATGATTTGAAACGGCGGAGGTTTTCATGATTTACAATCTATGGAAAGAGCCGGAGCTTGCGCTGTAAAATAAATGAGCAAAATTTCAAGACATAAAACTAGGATAAGTATTTAGAAAAGCGAAATAATTAGCGTGGGCGATAGGAGGAATCAACCATGATTGTTTTACACTCTCCAAGTATGAGCTCAAACAAGCTTACAGTAGGATGCGTTTCCACTCTTTCGATAGCTAATTACTAAACACATACCTATAAATATCCTGCAGTGCTCAGCGTGTTTATGTTATTGAAGTGTTACCGTACTGTATAGAAGTGAGGAAGGATTCCCATGGCAACTACCCGAGAACTTTTAATACCTCACCATGTTCCATGGATGTCATTTATTCCTGCAAGAACTGGTTTCTTTGAATACGTTAAAGTACAAAAAGCTTCCAGATAGTGGCCATGGGATTTCTTACTACTAAAGTGAAATGGGCTTGAAATCAATCGTGGTACATCTCAGCTCGTTTGATTGCGAAACTCCTTTTATAGACACGGATCTCTGCAGCGGTGGATTTCTTAGCAGATTCGACTTAGATATAACTAGAGCATTCGGAGACATTCGTTCCGTTGAGTGTGAATTGGGTATGTGAAACCAATCCGTTCCTCATGAACGTCGTTATTATGCGATTTACTCAAAGTCCAATCATTCCACAGGCGTTATCAAAGGTGTCAAGCATACGTTCCACTTGGCTAATGATTGTTGTTACAAGGACGATGTCATCAGCAAAGCGATGATGGTGTAATTACCGACCATCGATTTTCACTCCCATGTCATTCCAATCCAATTTTCGCATGACGTTCTTGAGTGTGGGGGTAAATAATTTTATCGAGATGGTGTCGTCTTGCCTAATCCATTTTCTGACATCAATGATAATATCGCTGCGCAATGCTGTTATCTTGGTTGTGAAATTTTTTAAAAGTTTTCTTTATGTACTAAGTAGGGAATCCTTGATTATCAAGGGATTCCATGACTGCTTCTATCTTAATTGAATCAAAGGGTTTTTTAAATCGATGAAAATGAGACAGCACGGTCCTTTGTACTCTCGCGATCCTTCAGTGACTCTTGTTATCACGTTGAATTGATCCATCCTAATAAATCCTTTCCTAAACCATACTTGCCCACGTGGCTGCCCTTCGTCCAGTGTCCTCTCAATCCTGTACAGGAAGTCTCGAGTGAAAAGTATGTAGCCAACAGACAGCGAGCGGATTGGACGATAGTTGGCGTTATCGTGGAGGTAACCCTCCTTGAACGAAAGTACGGTTTTGCTGGTGGTTTCCATTGAGTAGGCACGCTGCCTTTAGACGGGTAACGTGGGAAGAGCGGAGCCAGCGTGTTTACGAGGACTGTTGGAAGGTTCCTCAAGTGTTCAGACCTTATCCTATCTGGACCTGGTGTTTTTCGATTATTCACCGACGAAATAGCATGGCAGATTTCAGAAGGGAGAACTGGTAGTAGAACACATTCATTCTCCTTTATTTCATATCACGGAAAGTGGACGTGGCTGTCGAAGAAATCTGAATAGTATAACTCTTTACTGGGAGGCTCCTACTTCCATCGATGAGGGTGGGGTTTCTGGAATTGCGAGTTACCATGGATGGTCTTGGGCGTCATGATAAAATCGGGTAGCCGCTCTCCCTGCTCGTTCGATTCCAATCCGTGGATCCCAATGTGACAGTCTTCAGACGTTCTTCGTGGTCCTATCTTAGCGTTAAAATTTTCTGTGGTGACTTTGAAGAACGTATGGCCTTCTCGGTCGAACTTCTCCAAATCCATATAGAATGCTTCTACTTCTTCTTCGCTTTAGTTTGTTGTCGGCGCGTAAGCTGCAAAGGATGTCAAGGTAGGTATTGGTTCACATCTCAATTAAACTCCAATTCGGGTTGTTAGTTGTGAGAATGAATCGATGCTCACGGACAAACTCGTGTTGACCTGAACACTGTTGGTTGGCGCCGACTCCTCTAGCTTAATCTTTGCGTGGGAGATAGGTATACTCACGGGTAGCTTGCTAGCCTCTCCCAGAGTGAACGTGGAGCTTATTTGTTGGAAATAACTTCTAACCGCCTCCGTATACATCCCAGTCACATGCTTGCACGCATTTGGCCGAAGTGACTCGAAGAATACAATCCGCATAAACTAGAACGCATCCACATGCGCATAAATAAATACGCCTCGTTAATACAGGAAGTAAGTGCTATATCGGCTTAGCAGGGACAGAGAGTTTGTTCTTCTGGTACCCTTTGCGTCTCAGGGAAACAAAGGTCGCTTTTGGTCCGCGATTAATGCCCTATTCGCCACGTATCCTCGGGACTAACCGGCTCGAGATCCTTCGTATGAGGGAAAACCGTATCTCTCTTTAACTTGCTAAATTTCTGGCTAAAAACGCTCTATGGATAACGGAAGTACACTGATAGATAGCAATACCTTGGAGACAGAGAAGCCATTAGCGATAACTGCAAATGACGAAAATGATTTAAATACAACTTGCTATCACTTCCACAACTAATGAAGTTATGCTATTAACTGGAAGTGTGATATTCTTTCACGATTCATTCTGAAGGTTTATAGGATCGTTATTAATTCCAAGCGAGCTTGTCCTTGCCTTGAAACGTAGGCGGATTTGAACAATACAATTCTTCGTTATCTGGCTAAAAATAATAAAAATAAGGAATTCTTTCTACATGATTTTGGAAGCACCGTCGATGTTGCAACACTCTCTAGGAGAGGTTTGAAATATTCCAAAGCGTTTTAAGATACCAAAATCAAGAAGAATTGTAGTAATGACCCGTACTTGTGACACGTATACGTCAGCACAGTCCATTCTAAGAACATGAAGCCATTTTATTCACTGCGACAAGAAAATGCTATTAACTAGTCGTCATTCATGGTGCTGTAAAAGGACTAATTATCGTAACATACAATTACACAGGCCCGCAAAAACCTTCGCCAACATTAGATTGACCATGAACATCGACTTCTTTCAGCAGGCGAGACCACAGTTAAAGGTTTACGGTTGCATAGGCGTGAACTAATACTGAGTGTTACATCTTTGTCGCACAGCTCCTCCATTAAAGTTGATATTGAAATTCTCTATGGAAATTTGTAATAACTCTATGAATTTGTTCCAGACCTCTTTATCCATAAACAAGACAATAGTCCTCAAACACATTTCTCGTCTACTTCAAGCATAACTTTAGTTTAGAATGGAAGGACAGAAAATTTACGAAGCAAAATTGGTCAGCCATCATAAATTCGAATTTTTTACCTATATATAGACGAAGATGCTGCTGTTGGTAGAATGCAAACGATTCACTCAATACCCCATACAATGTTAAGAAGACTGTAAGTTTCGAAGTCAATAGAAGACTCCGGACCTGAATGCTTAAAAACGGTTGAGGTACAACAGGCAACAAGTAAGTTGCGAACAAGTTTGGAAACCGTAGTAGGTCGCAGGGCGAAGACAACTGGGAATAATTAGCAGCAGTTCTGCTTGATGGTGTGGAAACATTTAAAGGAATCCAGAGCGCAACTCATTACTTTATCAATTACAAGAACAACATGGCCAATTCTGGACAACCGGATAAAGCAGAACAGTGAGTACCGAACAACAATGGAAAAGACCAACCAGGTCTTCTGCTCTAAATGCTTCGACATTCGACGCCATTTATCTTCGTGATACATGAAGGAAGATAAATTTGTCGTTCAGTTGGGTCTACCTTTTATTGTTCCATATGCCACTTCTTCAGTAGGAGGATGACTTTAGAGCATTTTAAAACCTGTTCTCAGTCCTAATTGATAGGCTGGCCCAGATTATTTTCAGTCGGTTGTCGCCTTCATTCAATCCTTCATCCTTGATTGTCGTCAACCACAGTGGAACATTAGATAAAAAATGATCAGGCGTTCTTGCAGAAGTTGAAAATTTTTCAGTATTGTGCGCCATATCATTACAGTCTACCCATATATAAGGTTACTCGGAAATCAGTGTAAGATTTGTTACTTAATTTTTCTCGCCTACGTCTTAGCAGGAGTTTCGTTTTAAATCCTGCACTGTTATGTATTATTACAAGGCTATTTTGTAGACTTTCATTGGTATAATTAAATTATAGGCTTCCAACGGTTTACCGAATCATGGTGGCCGGTAGATGTTCCTGTGTGTCGTGCTGCGATATACAGCGAGGATACTCATCCCACTGAAGGACCTCTCAAGTCGAAAATGAGTTCGTCGTTTCCAGTAGGTTGCCCAGCTACAAGTAAACCAGTACCAGGATCCATCACCGTCCTGGTATCAAATTAGTTGCATTGTGGCAAATCTCCGTCTTATCCACAAAAGCGGCTGCTCTCCCTGCGATGGTGATAATATGGGGGAGACTTTTGCTAGGCTGACCTCAGGCTTCAGAAAACCACAATGGCTAGGCCAGTAAAACTCTGAAAAATTAGAGATTATGCCTGGGACGGCACAAAAATTGAAGACGGGCCATCCAGCTTTCCAAGTAAGTAGGTTTATTGCAATATAACCCTAGACAACATCGATAGCATAAAGGGATTTCCACGACTTTTCAAGCACTGATCGTCCTACGGATAAGGAATTCATTTTGAATTCGTCTCAGAAGATCAAATTGTGCATCGTGTGTATGCATATATGCATATATAAAAGTATATATTTATCTTACACATATGTTTGCTATAGGGCGCGTGTGGCACAGTGGTTGAAGGCACCACTGCGACACACACGTGGAATCGATCCTCGCGCCCTTAGCCCACCAAGGCTTCCATCACTCCAGGGTAGGCAAGTTGGTATAGGACTTGTCTGGGAGGATAGGCGCGCTGGCTGGATACATCGATGGCCCACCGCGAGTCATTGTAAAGACCAGATATCCATTCAATCATCTCCAAACGACGCTTAATGAAGTCGAATGCATGGAGCATACTGCAAAAATTGATCAACGTTGAGAGCCTTATCCTTTTATCCTTTTCAAGAAGGCAAGTGGTTCCAGATGAATCTAGTGCCGGTTTTCCCACTCACAATGCGATGAGTGGCTACGTGGATATGGGGTAGATCGAGACTGCCGTTTGCTAGTAGTGGCTGTTTTGCAAAAAATTTTCATCTTTTCTGATGATTATGATAGAAAATAGAATAACAAATTTGTTTCCGGGCATTTACTCTGTATTCTTGGACGATTAGTTGCCTATATATTGTCGAAAAAAGATGTCGTTGAATGCATTCCGCAATACCGCAAATGAAATGGAATTCGTTCCATCACCACAAAAAGAGGCCATTCGCCTCTTCGACCCTCAAACAGTTTCTGCTCGTGCAGTTTTTACCACTGTGGCACCATCATGCATGAATTTGCTGCATCTATTCCTACCTCTGCAGAAATTTGGTTGTATATCTTTTTGGTGGAAGTGGAGGTAATTTAGTGTCGGTAAGTGGTTGTGGTTAGTTTTCAGAATTCGTGAAGTCTTCTGGCCTTCCAACCGTCTTCAACCGTGCTGTCATCTGAAGTCGAGAATTGTTTTTCTGGTTGGAAGAAATAAGAAAGATATCAGCACTTTCGTTGAATACAAAAGTTTCGTTCCTTCTCTCGTGGGCCGCCTCTTTCTCCATCTCAATAATGCTCTTTTTCCTATTCAATTTATCAACGCGCCCAGCACGAAAGTATGGATGTGAGTGTGAATTTGAATCGCCATTCTTAAAGAGACACTTTACTGCCGTCATGTTTTTCCAGCGGGTACAGCATAAAAATTAATCAGAACTGATCAAAAATTGACCAAAAATAGGAATTGATCACTAAGATGCTGTTGCGCGAAACTTGGATAAGCAAATCTTTACGTAACCATTATTAGGAAACCAATAATGGCACGACGAAACCAACACAGATATATAAAAATAGTGCAAGTAGTCACATGACTAACACACAGAGATATTACAAGAAATGGGAAAGTACATTAAGAGAAAGTGAAAAACTTTTAAGGTGCGCACAGCGTAGTAGTACGAAAAGCAAGAAGAATGTCATATAACTTTGGCCATGCACAGCTACACTTAGTGAGAGTGCATCAGGGTGCTAAAATGAATGAGCTTACATATTTGGTTGTTAATTCGAGATACCTAATTCACTGTTTTACTTTTCTTGAAGAGCAAACACGAGGTTTTTCTTATTATATTCATTCACGATGGCGACCAGTTAGGCGGATTCCAGCTTCTTCAAGGCCTAAAAATGTCCAGTTGACACACAGTTTGCTCAGCCAGCTGCCACCATAACCTCAGCAGAAAATTCAAAGTGCGAATATCAGTCACATAGCAAAGAGCTGCTTCAGGTGTTTACAGCTTTCTATTAGTTTTGCACTTATTCTTACTATTGATAAAGACCCTCCTAACGACTTACCGCCTCATTGTGGCTGGGAGGTGTTTCTTAGTGTCGGGTTGCTTTGTATAGCGGGGTGATTCATTCCTTTGGTAGGGTCTCCCAAGCTAAGAAGGATTCCAGCCTTTCCATCAAGAAGCCTTGCTAAGAGTGAACCAATACCAGGATCCACCACAGTCCTGGTAACAAAGTCGCATGTTGGCAAATCTTTCTCTGATCGACAAAGGCAGCTTCTGCTTGCAGTGGTGAAGACCTGAGGCCAGGCTGATCTCGGGATTCCAGTGATCCACAGTGACTTAACCAGCAAGTCTCCGAGAAATGGAGATTGTGCTGAGGCCCGCACAACCGGTTAGGGCAGGCTGTTCGAGTTTAAAGTAAGTATTGATAAAGTTGAACCGCACAGCACCTTACATGGGTGAGCAATGTTCGTGATACAGGACAACAAATTATCCTCATATATTGCGTGCTTACGGTTTCCTGCAACGCCGTAGGCGTCTTTATTCTTTGTTAAATTGCCAAAGTTTTTGTGAAAGGCCAGAAAAAAAAACGTTTTTGGAGGTAAATGGATAACTTTGAAAAAAATAATGTTGAATCGTCTGCAGATAATACAGTGATATTACTGAATTTTTTCCCATAGTTTGTTTTTGGAAAGCTAAATTTTTCCTGACAGGCAATAGCGCGAAGATAGCAGCACCCTCTTTATGTGTTACAAATTTATATTAGAACTTTTCGGCCACACCTCAGTGGTAGCTTGATGTCTATGCCTAGCCAACGAAGATTGTCAAAGCCGCTATTAATCCAGTCTCTTCTACTGTAAACATCGGATTCTGGATGTCAGTTGTCCGATTAAATCGACGTTATTGGTTAAATCCGTGTCCGTGTTAAACGCTGCC
Organism: Angiostrongylus costaricensis; assembly: GCA_900624975.1. NCBI lineage: Eukaryota > Metazoa > Nematoda > Chromadorea > Rhabditida > Metastrongylidae > Angiostrongylus > Angiostrongylus costaricensis. The sequence continues at coordinate 9,282 of UYYA01004005.1, read as the reverse complement.
AACTGCTCTATTGTCACATGTTTCGAGAAACAGTTCTTCTCCACTGACATAAAAATCGTTTAGTGGACGTCGGCTTTTTCCCGGCCAGTCCGATAACGCCTTACCTTTCCCTTGACTGCACGGTTACTTCATCTACAGAGGATTCAGATGTAAGTGATCGTTTATTCCAGGTACAAATAGTAACCGCAGTGCTTTGGGGTATAAATAGTCTAGAATAAACATAAGAATTTAGCATTCCTTGCGAACTGGTCTAGATAATTTTGTCGTATGGGAAGCTCTATCCAAGTCAAGGAAATGAGACCCAGTTATTTTGCTGTGCACAGACTTTGATATTAACGTGTAGCGTGCTGAGCTCCGAACGAGGGCTGGATGCACCCACAGGTAGTTTGCTAGTCTCTCCTAGAGTGAACAAGAAGCTTATTTGCCTCACGCGTACCCTAACTCCCTGCCGAGTGGCTCGCAATCGTTTGATTGCAAGCCTTTGACCGAATTGACTGGTGGAATACAATCCACGTAAACGGGAGCGCATTCACGCAAGCATGCTCACATATATTTTCGCAAACACACAACAAAGTATGTGTTATGTCGCTGTAGCAAAAACGGAGAGACCATCCCTTGGGTCCATTTGCACCTCATGGAAGGGCAACGTCGTTTTTGTTTTCCGCGAACCTCCCATCCGTCACTCGGGGAGGCACCACGGTATCACGCAACAAGCCGATAGGAGATCCATCTATGGAGAGATTTCCGATAGATTCTAATTTTTCTGAATAAGATATTTCCATTGTTATACCTGTTACTATTGGCCGCGGCTTTTTAATGCGCTGAACTATGGTATACAGCAAAGGATTTCCCACCTCAAAAAGCCTTCAGATTAAGAGCATGACCCAAATTTCCATCTGGAAAGGTAAACCAATTCATGCAATCACTACCATACCGAGAGCGATATAGTTGCTAACATGTAAGTGGTAATGACTCTAGAAAATTTTTGCAATGACATTCAAAGCAGAAGAGACTTTTGACCTTGCTTCACCAAAAGATTTTCTCTCTAAGGGGGAACGTACTGGGATTTGTAAGAATTCTCGTGAATACTGAGGTGTGAAGGAAATCTGTAGCTTCCATGGCGTGCTCAGTTAAGACTAGCAGGTAAAATTCTAAACTATAATATACTCTGTTATAAAAATATAGTCTGTTTTAGTGGTCCACGGATCTCCATCATATGAGGGATCCCGAGCCGGTTAACCGCGAGGCTACGTGGCGCGTCTCCAGGTGGCGGATAGAGGGTTAATCGCGGACCAATAGCGACCCTTTCTTCCCTGAGACGAAGGTGGATCCAGCTGATAGACTCCCTGTTTCTGCTACTCTAATTCGGCACATACTTTCTGTATTTGCTAGGCGCATTCATGCATACGTGTTTGCAGCCTTGGGCAGGACGAGTACGGAGAGGCTGCTAAAATCTCAAGGTTAATGGAAGCTGCCTGGATCATGAAGAACTAAGGTGACGATCTGTAGCTACAATGCACGTGCACTTGCATTTGAGTTCTCGATAGAAGACTTGCTCATGCAAGCAAAAAGGGTAAGGTACGACGTCATCGGCCTGGCCGAGACGAGAAGATGCCAGCCTTTCAACGCCGTCTATGACACCGGAGAAAAACTGTTCATCGGAACATGCGACAGTAGAGGAGTCGGCGGCGTCGGCGTTCTCGTCAACACGAGTTTGTTCATGAACATCGATTCATTCGAGCAACTTGCAATCCGAATCGGACGTTTACGGTTGAGAAGACGTGGATCAATTTTGGCTTTGACAATCTCCGTCGTTTACGCGCCGACATCAAACTATGACAAAGAAGAAGTCGAAGCGTTCTATATTGACTTGGAGAAGCTCTACAGAGTAGACCACACATTCTTCATGGCCATCATTGGAGATTTCAACCCCAAGACTGGACCAAGAAGAACGTCTGAAGAAAGTCACATTTGGACCCACGGATTAGAATGGAACAAGCAGGGTGAGCGGCTATATGAGTTTATCATGGCGAACAAGACAACTCATGGTAACTCGCAAAACGATGCAGAGAGGCGATAAGAGAAAATCATAAAAACAGAAGAGCAGTAGTAATGGCCGAAGCTGCAGAGGCTGGAAAAAGCATTCGCCAAGCCCACCAAAGCTTCGCCGATTACAAGACCAAAATGATTGCTCTCCGGCGCCCAGACGGAACAGTTACAACGTCCAGAAAGGCAGTGGAGAAAATCATTCACGAATGCTACTCGGATCTCTTCGATAGCCACGTTTCCTTCCATCATATAAAATGAAGGAGGATTGATGTGTTGTTCCACATGCATGGACCACGACGGACCACATGCACACGGTAACACTGCTCATTGATGTATCGCGAGAGAACAAAAGACCGCTCTGTCCCACTTTCATCTAATTACAGCAGGCCTTTTATTCAATTGAGATAGAAGCAGTCTTGGAAGGCCTTGATAGTCAAGGAGTTCCTACTCAGTACATAAACGTTCTTCATGAACTGTACATAAATTTCACAACGAAGATATCACCATTCTACAAGGATATTAACATTGACGTCAAAAAAGGAGTTAGGCAAAACGATACCATCGTGCCAAAATTATTTACTACCACCCTCCAAAACGTCATACAAACATTGGAATGGGATAATATCGGAGTGGAAACCGATGGTCGACAGTTACACCAACTTCGCTTTGCTGATGACATCGTCCGTATAACACCAAACATTAGCCAAGCGGAATGTATGCTTGACGATTTTGATAAAGCCTGTGGAAAGATTGGTCTTCGACTAAATCTCACAAAAACGATGTTTATGAAGAACGGATTGGTTTCGCATGCTCCATTCACGCTCAACGGAACGAATGTTTCCGAATGCTCCAGTTATATCTATCTAGATCGGGAAATCAATGTGATGAACTACCTAGTTCCACATCTGAGCAGAAGAAAACGAGCGGCTTGGGAAGCTTTCAAAAGCATCGAGAATGTAGTGAAGAAGACAAAGAACACCCGACTCAGTGCCCACCTTTTCGACTCAACGGTACTTCCTGCCTTAGTATATGAGTCAGAAACCTGGTGGCTGCGTAAGCAGGATAAAAGATCACTCAGCGTTATCGAAGACGCAGTTGAAAGAACGACGATAGGAGTACCCCTTTCCACACAAGTAAGGGATGGGATCCGAAGCTCCGATTTGCGTCAACCATTAAAAACCTAAGATGCCGGTCTGTACGCCAAACAGTCGAAGATAAGGTGGGCCAAACACGTAATGCGTATGAATGACAACCGATGGACAAGAGCCGTTAGTGAGTGGATTCCTCGGGATGTCAAACGTACTGCAGAAAGACCACCTACTCGATGGTCAGAGTTCTTCACAAGGAGCCTTGAAAAAAGATATGATGCTCGACGAGTTTCTAGAGCGAGCAGAACCCACGGAGCTACCCTTTTATGCAAGAAGGAAGAATGGAAGATTTACCTGCGCCCGCTCAAGTCACTCGTCGATCAACGGGACTACAGGTGATACAGGTGATACAGGTGACAGTTATAAAGTCGAGCCTCAAGTTGTCTGTGCAGAAATGCTTGTATAACGCCAAGGTCTATTGGTAAATAATGTAATGGACTAATGATTCATGAATAGGGTTCAAATTTGCGTTATAAGTTACCTAGTCTTTATATTTTGCGCAACAATTTTTCCGTAAATACCAAGCCACCCGCGCGCGTTGGTGTGCTTAAAAGCGGGTTACGTTTTTGGTATGGGGATTCATTCTACCTGAAAATTAATGCACTGTCGTTGCTCATGCTGAATTTTTTTTAAACTGCCAATGTTTTATCTAGGAAAGGCAAAATACGCTTCATTTTATAAATATAGTGCTTTGATGATTTTGTTTGCTAAGGCCAAATTCCAAGTTAAATAACAATAATGGATACTGCAACTAAGAGTGTTTGCCAAATACTCCATCGTAACAAGGTTTATCATGGCAAGACATAGGAACAATATGTCCCTTTGTTCTTCAGGAATTTCTTCTTTGGAGAGCAGTTCAGTAAGTGGTCAATGACGGTGACACCGCAGCCCGCAGGAATATCCAAACATGAATCAGGTGATGGTGCGCGTCCAATAGTGCCAGTACAAGAATCAACTTTTTCCCATGGGCGCTTGCCACATAGTCGCACATGAAAGTGAGTTAAAATTTCATAATGGGGTAAAGCATCACATTTACACGATCTCGATCAAAACTCGCGAAGACATAGCAAAGCCGGATGTAGAGATCGACATTACTACGTAATTTTTATTATTTCAATATAAACCTGTAACATGTAACGCCGGAATGAGCGCTTGAGGTCGCGTACAAATTTGTTCTAATGGCATCACATACACTTGCCTCAACCCAAAAGAATCATCTTGCTGAAATGAAAATCAGTGGGTGTCTGAGAACGTTTTATCTTTCGAGACCACAAACGCTTTGTTGTGATCGAATTCTAAGGTGCTTATTTTTTCACTAGTTATAAATACTTCCTAACCCAGTAAGCCACCATTTTATCTGGTTATTTCAGAACGGTCTGATTCTATTACGTCTCCGTTACAAAAATTTTAATCCATCAGTGATATAGGCGGATTCAGAACCAGAGTAGGATGTACGTCAACATTTATTACAATGAATTTCGATCGCTGCTTAATTTCATCAAATCACTCTTAGGTTTCAAAGCGAATTCAACAGCAGTCGCACCAAAATTGTGAAGTGAATAGCCCCGCCTTTATCCATCTCAATACATCCGAAACAGCAAAAGTTTAATGTTGCTGAAAAAGGTCTTCTAAGAAATTTAGCAAAAAAAGTTTAAAAGTACTTTTAACGGTCAAGAATTGTCATAAGATACACAGCTCGAGTTTGCTTTGTTGTAGTTATTACGCAAAAGAATACTCGTGCCGACGACGCGCGCTTATCTATTATCTGTCTTATCTATTAGAGCGCTATTTCATTGCCTACTTTCTGACTGACACGATCGGATCGACGTCTGGTGTCATGGTGATCTGATTTCATAAAAGAATAGGGCAGTCGCGTTTCGTGAACTAAAAGCGAAATCAACACTATTGGATTGTGGATAGTTACTGCTTTTAAAAATCGCTAAGTTAGAATAAGAACTGGTAACAGTTGAGCTAGATTTACACAGTTTATATTTTGTGACAAGAAAGAAGACGTAACCTGAGGCTCACACCCGTTCATTAGCGATTTTGCGGTGACAATTACTGTGTAGTTAAACATAATTACCGATCCTATCTTTCCATCTGTTGCATCCTTGTAGCTAGGTACCATTTCAAAGGCGTGTTTGACTAGCTTGAAGTTTAACTCGGTACCAAATGTGAAAAAGGTCTGGATTACGGTCATGGGAAAATTAAGAGAGCGAAGTGGCAAGTTATATGTTTTACTTCTCATGTGGTACGATCAACTTTTTTGGGTACTATGTGTTTTTTATGTTTTCCATTCGATTTCTCATTTTATTTTAAATATTTTAAACAGTTCGATTCTAGTAGCATCACTGACAATTTCAACACCTTGAAGCGTCCTTGAGTAATCGGTTAATCGTACATACACTCTGAGAAAAAATGTCTGTGATCCTATTACTTGAGAACCCTTTGTACCGAATGGGTATCGACAAGTCTACAATACCTAACCTCATACTCATATCGAAATACACTTACACTTGTATAGACGCATCTTACACATGTAACATAGACATTCGTTAATTAAGAAGCTCTTGCAAAGACTGTGTTAGCTTCTAATGATGAGACTAAAAGTTTCTCTTCTTTATTAGTTGCACGGTACTAAACACTAAAAAAGTCGGCTTTTTTGAATGTTATGAATTCCACCAAAACTCCTACACTTTTCGTTTCCTTATAAAGGTTAAGAGTGTGTGCAACGCAGTGGTTAGAGATGCCCTACAGTACACATGGGTTCTCAAGCGGGCGTCAGGTTCACCAACCCTTTAAAAGCTTTATTTTTTATCCCTTATGAGAACTGATGCTTGCGACTGCCACTTCGTGATCGTTAGCTTACCGTCCACTTGTGCATGCAGCAGACTGACGTAACCTACAAATAAGCTAGCCAATCTTAGTTAACGTTTGTAGGATGTATGAAAATTTTGAAGATTTACGCGAAGGAGATGGTGCAAATAGAATATTGCGGCATGTTACAGACATGTTATGCGAAGTACTCGAAATGGAATCTTACTTATTAAGTAGGTTCCACATTCTCAGTTTTGAAATAACCTACCTCTTGTAGTTATCGAAGGCATCCACAGACGGGTACAAAATAGAGAATGAATCGTCGATTTTGACAGGATTCCCTCCTGTACAGGTGGGGAACAACAATTTCAACGTTGGTCTACCTGTCGTTACGCTTCCAGTAAAAACTTTTAACAACGGAAGACGGATGGATTCAGAAAATTGGTTTATGAGAGGTGCTGCTGTGTTTGATAGCACAACACACACAGCGTCGTATGTGCAATCAGGTAAAAAAATGAATGCTTCGATTCGCTCCTGTACTTTTCATACTTTCACTTCTGTTTTCCAGATTAGTTTTTTTTTGAACGATTAAAAGCGCCAAAATTTACGCTTGCAGATACTTTCCTCTTTTAGAATTCAAGTAATGGTATCTTCTATTTAAAATTCGAAATGAATTGCCTAGGCTGTTTCAATGTCTTGCATGTTTTTTATTAAGTTTGAAAAATTAGGACTCAAAGGTAGGGATTTCTAAGAAGGGAAGTCTTGAAAAGAAGAACACATAATGTTCAGAGTCGTAAAGAAAGCCTCTATGTGCATATATATGCATTTCGGCAAGAATGGCAAAGGATATTGTCACCGTTCGATGTGGTTAATGAAATTGCACGTGGTAGTCAAATGCACTCCCTCAAGGATTGATTAACAGCAACTTTTAGAGCTCTGTATATATATATTCGACTTAATTAAGTATCGTTGGAGGTAAGTAAATGTATATGTGGTCTTTACAATGACTCACGGTGGCCTACCGATGTATCGAGCCAGTGCTGCTATCCTCCCAGACAAGTCTGGTGGCTATTTGCCGACCACGGAGGGTTGGAAGCCTTAGTGGGCCATGGGTGCGTGGATCGATTTCACGTGTATGTCGCAGGTGCGCCTCCAACCACTGCGCCACACGCGCCCAGAGTATATATATTCATGTAAGATATGCAAATGCCCATATACATTACATGTGTATGTGTATACATTGCATTTATATATATATGTGTGAGTAATCGTGCAATATATACACGTGCACCACATACAAGTTGAGTGTATGTGTTAGTATTATATTTATATATGTGTATATTCACACATATGTATATATATATATATATGCACTATATAAAACACGTGTATGTGTATGTATTATATTTGCATACGTGTATATTTTATTCATACACTATATGCATATATATATGTGCATCACACATCACGTGTATATGTGTATGTGTAGGTATCACATTTATATATGTGTATATACACGTACCCCATATACACCACATGTGTATGTGGTGTTAGTATAAATATGTGTTTATACGGTGCAAACAGGTAAATAAGTCGTGACGAACGTGTTTCACAAGACTTTGCCATGCAAAATCAGTATGGATTGAAAACTCGAGAATGGTCCTGACGTGTCGTATCGTACCAAGTGTCCTGCAGATCTATCGCGCGTTCGTAGGCTCGACATCATCCGGTAGCTTTTAAACAAGCGGGTGTTTTTTGCCCCAAAACTCGAATTCTGTATCCTCTTCTTTTATTTTCTATAGCTTTTGTTTTATTTCTCCAGTAAATAACCATCTGACCTTACATGAATATCGCAGTGTTTTCAAAGTAGTTTAAAATGTGACATTTCGATGTTTGCGCAATCTTTTCGAGTATTAGTTACTCCCTGTTACTAACTTCTCTTGGCCAGTAATTAACGTTGAATTGTTTAATACGTAATGTCTGTTTCTAAGTATTTTCAATATCTGTCTGGCCTAGATCTGCCGATGTGTATTGCTTTTTTCGATGACATCATTTATTGTAGTTAGTGACATTGTTTCCCTTCCTTTAAAGTTCTGTGCAAAGTCTTATAAGTCCAGTGCAGTGAAATCGTTTTTGTGAATAGCTGTGGCTGTTGGAATTTATTGTCTCACAGGTCCCACACCTACTCGTTCGTTCCTAATTTGCTTAATTATTCGTTCAGGATTTACCAAAGGACCAGAATGTTAAGAGAGACAAGTATGGATCAAATTACGTTTCTTCCTCACCAGAATGAGCGGGATCTGATTTATCATTTTATGAACTTCGGTAAGTCTCCTTCTCATTCTACAGTAGCTTTTGGAACTGAATCAAGATAACTCGAAGGACCGACTTTCTATAAACCTCGGCAGAAATAGTTGATCTATTTATTTATGTGATCTTATAAACTGATCTTCTTAAGCTGACGCGAGGTTGGTACAGATCTTCGTTGTCGCTGTCGTTGTTTTTGATGTTATTGATCGATGGCTGACGTTTCGGCGACTTCGCCTTCCTCAGAGCCTGGACGTACTTTATGTTAGAATACTTTTTATTATTCGGTGGAAAAGAAGGTTAAAGTATTAATGAAGATCAAACTTTCAAATAGACGCCATATTGAACAGAAAGGCCACGCACCGTGATGTTACGTGCGGGACTGGCCCACACGTAGTTCACGTAGAGTCGCTAGCAAGACACGCCCCGGGGTCAAATTATCATTTCGAAATAGGGCGCCAGGTCACGCGTGATAGTGAGGCATTCGTCCTTCCGGTTCATCTTTGGATTTTTGAAATTTATCCAAAACGCCTCGAGAGTTTTGCGCGTTGATGTTTTTGATTCCTTAGCTGGGATCCGCACATTCACTTTAAAATCATCGCCGTTGTGCTTTTGTGCCCTATGCGTACCTAGAGGGGTGTTTAAACGGATTTTAGCTTTTCCATCTAGATGTTCTTTTATGCGGACACAAAGTGGTCTACCCGTTTCAGGAGATCAAGTATGTTATACCTAAACTTTTCCGACTTGTAAGAGACGTATTGTCATTAACATAGAAAATCGTCTTAATGCGACAAAAAACCTACTTCGTATTTTTTTTTTTTTGGAGCAAACGCGAGGTGTTATTGTTCTTTGTTCACGATTAAGCTGACGTTTCGGCGAATTTCGCCTTCTTCAGAGCCTGGAAAGGTCAAGTTGATAGCAACTCACTCGGCCAGACGCCTCCATAGCCAAACAAAGAAAC
>UYYA01004004.1:0-200498 GCA_900624975.1 Angiostrongylus costaricensis | reverse complement strand
CACACACACACACACACACACACACACACACACACACACACACACACACACACACAAACCTAATTGTCCTTTTTAAAACTTGGCGTTTACAGGAATTTCTCCGCTTTTTGTCTTTTGATGTAGGTCGAGAAATCCGATCCTATCTCGTTCATTTCCGTGATGCCGAATGCTCTCAACACCATTCTTTCTCGATAATGGGCTCGATGGTCTTGCCTTTACCGATCTTATATCCTGCTTATACAACCTAAGGCTGTGAAACATTGCCTAAAACGGGAAAAACTACAAAGTAGAAAAGGTGCACAGCGAATCTGCTGTTATCTCCCTTTTTCCCTGCATCTTTGGTACTCCTGAAAGCTCTAAACCATTCGATTCCTCCTCTCCCTGTTCTGAAGGTAGTTTATTCATTATACTGATGTCTCCAAATAGAATATACACGGCCGGCCTATAGTTTTGTGGTTGTGTTGCAGACTGAACAGCCAGATACTGAGACGGAACGAATATGACGCTGGCGTGGCAACACTGGACCGTTCCGCGGCACTTGGTCTCAACGTTTGCGTTGAGTTATTCACTTATCTGATATGGATGTGAACTAAAGATCCCATTGTAACAGAAGTTACACTTAAGTGTGGATGTGCGATTAACTCGTAGGTGTCGCGCAGAGATGGCTAATTATGAGTTTTGGTATACGTAAGTGCTACAATTAGATGTTCGCTGTGTTATATATGAGACTTGTAAAAGCGAACCGTATTATGACTTGCTGTGATAGATTTTAGGATGCATTTGTTAAGTGGGATCTATGACGTCTGATCTTGAGGAAGAGCGTTTAAGACTCACTTGATCGTTCGAGCGCGATGTGACACGATATTGGGCTGCTTGCTGCTGTTCACCGGATGAAAATCGAAAAGCATAAGCAAAGTGTAACAATGAAGAAGAGACAACCCCAGCGGCACTGTAAAGAATTGCTTTCATTGAAGTGATGTTGGTGGTGTATTCACATCGTAGACAGGAGAATAGAAGAGCTCTAAGGTATTAGGAAATCAATGTATTAGGTGGCCAACGAATGTCATAATCGATACAGAGAAATGGAAGTGCAGAGGTTATGTAGTGCATACCTCACTGGGGCAACAATTTAGCAATAAGTTAGAAGTTACTGCATCCACGCAATTCATTGTATGGATTGCATGACTGTTTGGAAATGTGGAGTATATTGGCTGCATAACAGTGACTATTCTCTATAACCGAAGTGTTAGAAAGTGTTTGTTCCTTAGAGGTCGAAAGAAAAAAAGGGGAAACTACGAGAAATGATTCGAAAATATTAAAAGAAATGAAGCATTCAAGCGCTACTCCCTCACTGAACCAACGACTCGGGTCAACGCGGCTCTGAAGAAAGCTCTTGACGAACAATAACAGTGCTCTTCTAACTCTGCAGCTCCAACCAGCTGCAGCGCTATTCCCTTTTTCACGGTCTTCGATATATTTCGAAATGTCTCAGCTCAAAAATGACTTTTGCAAATGTCTCAGCTTCTTGTGGTTGTATATCGAAATGTATCGAAGAAAAAAAGGCGGGATTGCGAGTAATGGCAGAAAATAATGGTAGTTTTATGCAGGGATTACTGCGAAGTGTGATAATAGAAGGGCCTATAGGGAATTTAAGACTGGGTTATACTTGATACTTGATACTTGAATGGCCCACCCTCACTGGTTGTGCAGGCCCCAGCAAAATCTTCGTTTTTCGGAGATTTGCTGATTAAGCTATTATGGTTCCTTGGAATCCCGAGGTCGGCCTGGCCGAAGTGTGCCCTAGGTGGCCTTCATCACCACAGGCAGTCGCAGCTCTAGTGGATCAGAGAAAGATTTACCACCATGCGAGTCTGATACGAGGATGGTGGTGGATCCTGGTATTGATTTACTCTTAGCTAGGCTTCATGATAGAAGCCGAACTTTTTCTCGGCTTGGGAGACCCTGCCAGAGGGATGAACTCCCAGCTGTACATCATACCCCACACCCAGGAACAACTCCCAGCCAAGATGAGGCGGTAAACCGTTGAGAGGATACTGGCTTATACACCACGAAATTGTAATATGATCCAGAATGTCGAAACTTTTCGCCATGCTTAGGCAAAAAAGACTTATGCTTTCATCGCTAAACTTGTCACTAGTTTTCTTCCCAAAAAGTCTTAAACTTTCGATTTGTGATCTTAATTACTCTTCAGTAGTGGGAAGTTTTCTGATAGGGGCAGCACGGAAAATGAGCGCGGTCACACTCGGTTCTGTGAACTTAACTGGAGTAACTACAACGCGGAGATAAGCCGTCGCAAAATTGAATACTGAGGAGCTGGTGGTACCTCAAAACAGAGATCGTAACGTGATACTGACAGTTGGCAACTATTGCCTGGACGATCAATCAAGTGTTTTTACTAAACGCAGTTTTGCCAATGAGCCAGCAGCATGCCTCGTAAAACTTCACGAAGCTACTTTCTAACACAAGAAATCGTTTAGTTCTTACAGCAATATATCACAGATATTTTCTGCAACTACAGCGTTTCATCATTGCTTATGTGTCTACTAGTCAGCTGTCCAAAACGTCCAGATGAAGGGAAACCCCAATTATTTTTAAATATTTATTGGAAAATCTTTTACACCGAGTTCTTTTTTATGTAAACAAATTGTCCATATTGTTGTACAGCTCTAAGTTTATGATAATCCAGTGAATTTTTTTTAGTACTAAATAATGTCACGTAATGATACTGTGCGCTTTCCTTCTAGCAAACCTTCGAGGGCCATTCGAATCTGAAAAAGTCAACGTTGACACTGTACTCTTGGCTGGTAAATATTTCATCAAATTCAAGGTTATCAGAACAAATAAGTGAAAAAGGACGTTAATAGGATCGTGTATGACGGAGGAAATACTTTCTTAAGCATCTTAATGAGTAGGGCATATTACTTTTGAAAGTCCCACTAGTGACAGTGTTGATCTGAGGGAGGCGAAATAGCCGGAACGTCAACCATCGGGCAACAACATCAACAAAAACGACAACGACGACAACAACAACAACAATGACGGCAGAAACCTATACCAACATCGCATCAGCTCAACAAGATCAGTTTATAAAATTATGTAAATAAATGTATCAACTCGCGAAAAATTATCGATCACTATCGCAGCGGCTTCAGAGGCCACACAGAGCTTGCCCGAAGTTTGGTACCGACTACCAAGAAAAGTGGCACTAGGATACAAAGCATGTTTTTGCGTTAGAATTACGACCTCCCAAAATGTATTTATTTAAATTTTCTAGTGATTTTATCAGGATTTCCAAAGGATTGCAAGGCTGCGATTGTCAAAGAGTTTTGCTTATTCCAGCTATGTTTAGTATGAATCACCTATTCACAAAAAAATAGTCACTGTTGAGTGAACACTTTCATCTATTCTCAGCTTAAATCCTTGTAGAAAGACTTGCGTGTGCTCTCACTGAGTAAATTCAAGAAAACAGGAAAGTAGGGAGGAAAAGAGAGGATGGTAAGGCTGGCACTTATAAAGATTTTGCATCTAGAAATTCGACGAACCTGGGCCATTGTATGACGATCCTCGGCCGCCGCTGGAAAGCAGTGATCCTCCATAATTTCACGAACGGACTTAGGCATTTTGCTCGGAGCAGTAAGACGAAATCCGCTGGTCACCTTTGAAAAAAATACTCTATACTAATGATTTACGTTCAGCCGTTTACTCTTAGTTCTTTGTTTAAGAGAGTAGTGAAGTCTCATGACGACAAAACTGTGGAAAAAATAGCAAAAAAGTAAGCAAGTATTGGAAGGAAGGACTTCCTTTCACAGACCTGTGCATTTACTTCTGCTACCGTCATGCCCTTGTATGGCATTTCACCTCCGGAGTAAATCTAAAAATTGGCGGTGGATGTTAATTTGATGTGACTATCTGTATCACGTATAATATCACCACTTATCCTCGATAGGCTCGAATCAGCATCAACATTTGCTCATTCGTTTCTAATATGCCCTTGGGCCTAATAAACTCTTTCACTCGAGGTGCACGAACATTGCCATAGTTATGGCAAGAACATTATTTGTGATTGTTCGCGAAAACACCACGTCGACATGTACCACGTGTTCTGCCATGATGATGATCTGCTAGTTGTTGATTTTCTCCACGAAGAAATCAAATTTTTTCTGGGACTGAAAGACATGATCAAGGAGTCGAACACCTCCACTGTATATTATTACGGATCGACAAGCAGAATAACCCATACAACATTTGGAATGTTCCCGTTACTACAATAAGGCAGTGAATTTAAATGAGCTTATTGTACAAATAAATAAAAACAAGTGAAATAGTAATGGCATGTGTCACAGAGTGGCTAACACACTAGTAGTGCAAGGAGTATTTCTGAAAACCTAGTTATGACGTCGAGAGGCAACTTCCCTGCCTAAGTCCTCTTCCTCCTCCCTCCACATACGGGTAAACTCATTCAACCATATAACTTATCCTTCAACTATATCCATCATCAGCATCCTGCATGAAAGGACATCATCTAATGGGTATGCCTGCCTCATTCGAGGAGATGACCAGCTGAGAGAGACTTGACTAGACACGAAGGCGAAGACGCCACATCGAGACGAAGAACAAGCGTGGACCATCTACTCGGTTGAAACACTAGCCGACAATAAATATATTTATCAACTTCGTGTGAGCTCATCAAAGAAAGAATACACATTCGTGCAACTAGAGTTTATAATGTCCATCAAAGAACCTAGTACGAGCTTTTTCTCTCATACCAAGTATGAGCTCTGGCAAATGATAGGGAAAAATGAAGGTGTCATTGGTGTCTTTTCGAGATATTTGAATGTTAACGAGGTTACAGGTGACTTCATATAGGTATATACACATATTCACAATGATAACAACATTTTCAATTTAGGCTTTCCTAATTTTTACTATAAATCTAACCTCCCATAATAGCACGCCGAAAGAAAATACATCGCTTTTTTTTGAGTACGTTGCTGTTGTCATCACCTCTGGTGCCAACCAACGTATTGGTAGGCGCTGCCTCAAGTCCTAAATTGTACTGAAGCATATGTAGACGTCGCTATTGAGAGCCGTATAAATTTTGTAAGCAGTGAGAACCACAATTTCAAGTTGTAAATGCTCTAAGCTGTCGCGAAGTGAATCATGGTCATTATGAGAACAGACAAGATGGAGAATAATGGAACAAAGAAATAGGAAAAGAATGAATAGATAGTTCTAGATCGCAAAAGAAGCAGGAAAACCTAGAAGAATGAGAAAACAGCAAACAAGCGTGGAGGATCTAGCATTTATTATTGAATGAATAAAATAAAACCCGGATGATAGAAGAAGTTACTGGTAATGGAAACAATAAAAAACAAGGAAATAAGTAGGAAAAGGAAATAAAAAAAAAGTGATTAAAAATAAGAAGCCCAAAGTGGGAAAACATGGAGTTCGCGATGTAGCTCAACTGGGACACCTACCGTGACCTTGTACTTCTCCTGGTGACGCGACAACTGTGTCGACAAGCCGAAATCGCTGATTTTCACCTCATTACCATCTACCAAGCAATTTCTGAATAATTTAACTATAACAATACTGAGATATTTGCAAGACGTGGATTCCGGGCCAGATGGAACTACGATCACGTTTTTCGGGGTTTGCGTATTACACACTGCACCACGGAGGCCCATGCTTTGCGTTTCTCTCGGCTAGTTTTCTACCTAACGCTGCCATCAGCAATCACCCATCAGCGGGATTGATCTAGGGAGCACAAATCGGCATTGACCTCACTTAAGCTAAGGGTGTAGTCGAAATCATATTGTCAACTTTTTACTTGCTGCCCACTATAATTTTTCACGGTAAGGAATGACGGATACAACCACAACAAACAACCATCGTGGTTGGATATGGCTCAGGACGGAAAATATCTCAGCATCGTTGTGGTTGTATCTCACATCATGCTCTGCCGTGAAAAATTATAGTAGGCAGCAAATAAATGGTTGACAGTGCAATAATATCGCTTTCCGAAAATTGGAAACATCCTAAGGGCGAAATATTTCTCTAGGCGGTCAGCACAAGCAGTGTAGTCATTGCTCAGAGGCTTTAAACAATGGTCGTTTAAATTAATAAGCATAACGGAAAAGAAAGTCAAGACCTTGCTGCTACATCTCTGTGAATGCAAGCGTTGTCATGTAGATACTCGAGACCTTTCGACGCAGTGTAGGCGAAATACAGCTAAACAGCGTGTAAACCCTCAAAACTCTTTCAAATTCTCTTTAACAGTTGACATCCTATTAGGATGAACTACTCTCCTAGATCAACACATCAGCAGAAGTTGGGTGCCATTTTCATTCACGCCTCGTTATGGATTTATAAGCTGAACAGGTGTGAATTTTCCTGAGTCATGTATATTATTGGAGTTCATAAATGGAAGGTCTGATGTATACCGACAGTGTGAAATATAACTTTAACGATGCTGAGATATTTGCAAAACTCCGGACCGCAGGTGTATGCAGTGGGGAACGAACGCGCTATTGTCCTTACCGGGGAGTAGCGCACTTTACCACCACACCATCCGGGTCCTTCGTTTTGCCTGTTTTTCAGCTACTTCTATCGATCTTTTGCCATCAGCAATCACTCGAGAGACAGGCAAAACGAAGGACCCGGATGGTGTGGTGGTGAAGTGCGCTACTCCCCGGTAAGGACAATAGCGCGTTTGTTCCCCACCGCATAAACCTGCGATCCGGAGTTTTGCGAATATCTCAGCATCATTGAAGTTATATTTCACAATGTATACCCTGACGTTAAAAAAAAGAGTAGGCAGTAAATAATACGTCAAATTATACCGACAGTGTTAGGTTTACAACCCAGCTGTTCATGACGACATGAGAGCAGCTTGTCTGCTATTGTAACAAGAAAAAGTTGTCTGAGTTTAGGCGATGAAAATTGGTTGCAATCACTTTAGTACCACAGTCTGACATTCATTTACCCATTTCGATGGTTTTTGTAAATTTACTTGAATTGAAAAGGCGATCTCAACAAATTTGACAAGACTGAGTGTTAATAGCATTAGCGAAGTGGGAATTCATCTCCATGACCAAAACAGAGACAAAAATGTAAACAAGAGGTTAAGAAATAGGGCCCTTAGCCGGTTATCAACTTTATGTCTCCATGGAATTTATGTTCTGTATGGAATCCCTTCAGAAGTGAGAACGTAATTCACAAGTGAAAATTTCTTCTCTATCCCCATCTCAAACTCTAAACGATTTTCATCTTGGCGACTTGCCATCAATTTAGATTGAAGTTCTAGTTGGAAAACTTGTCTTTGCGTCGTTTGGCGGACTTTAATCATAGATCCGCTACTCATTTCGGATCAATCTGAAGCCCCTGTTTTGCTCTGGCGAGTAGAATCAAGCAAAGGGTTGTCATCAATAAAGAACAAAGCATGACGAAAGACTGTTACCTAATACTACCATGTAGCTCTCAACCTTTATACTCTTGCATTGCACTGAGTTTCCTTAGGCAAGAGGATGGTTCTTCCGTGATCACTTACAAGGTCCTGCAACGAAAATTCGTCTTTTTTCTTCCGTAGTAGACTATCAAGAGCACCACCGGTAACAAGCTCCATAACGAGCATCAACGGATCCTGAAAACTTTTTTCGACTAATTCTGAAGTTCCACAAACAGGAATGACTTTTAAAGAGTGAATATGTCACTATTTATTTAACACCTTTTCTGGAATATTTTTTAAAGCACCACTTTCGCTAACGCGCCAGGAACTTCTAAAAATTTCAGGGAAAGTGGTAAAAACGTAAGACCGCGGATTTTGTGCGCGGCGCGTTCCCGTGATTTTACATCTGCGAATTGCTATAGAATCACTTGTAAAGGAGAACGGAATGATTCAAATAATCTAATTTTAGTTTTAAGAATTAATAAATAAGTTTTGCTTAAGACGTTCGGAAAATTGAGGCGGGTGCGGCCTAGTGGTCGGAGGCGCCCCGCAACACACACAGAGATCGATCACCGCGCACATGGCTCACCAAGCCTCCCATCCTTCCGAGATCGGCGAATTGGTACCAGACTTGTCTGGGAGGATAGCAGCACTGGCTCGATACATCGGTAGGCCACCACGAATCATTGTAAAGGTCAGATATGTACTCAATCACCTTCAACGATGCTTTATGAAATCGAATGCATGGTGTATCTCTCACGAATTGATCAAAGCCGAGAGCTTCATCCGTATTTTATAATAAGCAAGTTATTTCATTTTTAGGAACTTTTTAAAATAAACTGACGTGAGCCTGTTTAGAAGTATTTTTGGTTCTCTATGGCTTTTTCCTTTTTCAGAGCCTAGTGGTATAGCTATAGAGAGTTATTCTGTGAGTATCTGCTCTTATTTTTGGGATAGGAGTACTAGAATGTTGTTCACACAAGAAAATTGATCGTACTTCCTTCTCAAAACTTTAGCCATTGAGAAGTAGAATACGTGCTACCGACATCGCGTCAGCTCAGGAACGACAGTTAATAAGAATAGAATAACATGGAGCAGAAACCCCTAAATTTTGTGTGAAATCGAGGACGAAATAAAGTTATGTTAAAAATGCTAGTCTTGATTTTGGGTACTTGGTATGTACTTGCATGGAAGCTCAACGGATCACACTATGGGAGCGTTTTTTGACTGAAGAAGATCATCGACGAACTGAAATGATTCACTCACCCGTTCCACAGCGACTCCATAGAACTTGATGACATTCGGATGTCGATAGTGGCGCATGAATCGCGCCTCTTTACAAATTTCTGCGATCACCTCCTTATTAACAGTACCGCCCTTGTGCACTTTTACTGCTACCTAAAGTGCACACGACAATGAACACCTTTCGAATGGAACATCAAAGCAGGCGCTGTCGCAATAATACATGATGGAATGAAAAAGCGATATGAAGTGGGTTTAGCCTCAACATTCGGCGTCTATGCTGTAGCATTCACCAACAAATTCCTTTACTACGGAAGCATTTTTTAGGGCAATATAAAGCGTTGAAGCGTTCAGCGTTGATCAATTTCTGAAGGACGCGCCATTCATTAGACATTAGCAAGCATCACTGACGTGATTGAGTGCATATCTGGCTCATACAATGATTTACGACGGTCTACCGATGTATTAGCACAGTGTTCTTATCTTTCCGGACACCTACGGCACTAAGTTGACGAGCCAAAGGATAGAGAGCTTGGTGAACCCGTGGCGCGTCATTGAACCAGCAACCAACTCATTGCCTATCGCACAGCACCTTTGACCCACTGTACTACACGTGAACCAGGGAAAGGTAATAAATGTGATTTTATTGATCATTGTATGTGGCAATCATTTTTGGAAAAACAAAAAAGGTCAATATTTTGTTTTCACTGAGATCGTTAGACCGACTCATCCACTCAAATACCACACTGATAATTATTATGTTAGTCGAAAATCCTTATAAGCCAACAGCTATCCCAAGGCTTCCGAAGCCCACTGGCTTGCAAACCAACCTATTATGGTGTTGACGAAGACCTCCTCTCTTCGATGGGCGCGTATGGCGCAGTGTTACGAGGTGCCCTTCAACACACACTTGGAATCGATCCCCGCGCCCATGGCCCACCAAGCTTTTCATCCGTCCGGGGTCGGCAAATTGGTATCGGACTTGTCTGGAAGGATAGCAGCACTGGCTCGATACATCGGTAGACCACCACGAGTCATAGTAAAGGCCAGTTATGCATTCAATTACCTCCACCGATGCTTAATGAAGTCGAATGCAGGATGCATCCCTCAGAGAATGATCATCGCCGAGAACTTCATTCTTCTTTATCCTCTTCGATGTACTTTTATTACAAATAGCCCATAGTTAAATTCGCAACCACTAGTGCACTTACTCACTTTTGCAGAAGGATACTTAATTACCTTAGTCAGATTTCACTTCTTCTAAGTATGATTTTATAATGAGTCAAGAAAATATGCCATTTTACCCTCACGGTGTTTATTCCCAGTGTTAAGGTGCCGGAATACACTTCACCAAATGCTCCTTTACCAATGAGCTGGTCGAGTGTGATCTACAAAACGTCATTACTGTGCAACAATACTAGTCGAACACATACGAATAGGTGGTCTAAAAACTGGTATATTCGGTAGTATACGCTTTCTAGTAACTGTTATCTATGGTTCATCGATGTTTTGATGTCATCATGAGTCATTTATCGATCCACGTTATTCCTCATATTCCTCATTCGTCACTGTGGAAAAGAGTTATTCCCTTCTCATTTTTCTAGCATTCCGAAGGTGAAGTCATTTCCATATCCTATGTTTCTCCCGAATAGGAGGATCCATGCCGGTTAGTCGCGAGGCAAAATGGTGCATCAACAGGTGGTGGTTAGGGGGTTAATCGCGGACGAGAAAACGACCTTCGCTTCCCTGAGGCGCGGGTAACTCCAGGAGAAGTAATCCTTACTTTTGCTTCGCCGATATGGCATATACGTTATGTATTTACGTAGACGTTTTCATGCATGCATGCACGGGTGTGTTCTCGTTTACGTGGATTGTATTCTATTGGTCAATTCAACCTAAAGCCTACAATCAAGCAACGGTGAAATATGTAGGAGGCAGTTAGGAGTCGCCTCCAAGAAATAAGCTCTCTCATAAGCATCCACGTCTTGGGCACACCAAGCTATACGTGGTTATCAAAAGCTAAACACACTAAAATAAACGGACCTTAATCCCCTGACCAGAAAAAAACCCTGTTTGGCAGCGCTGAGCACGACGAGTACGGAAAGGTTGCTAAAATCTCGGAGCCATTCTAAGCTGCTGAAATCGCAAAGGACTAAGGTGACAGATCTGTACATACAATGCACGCACACTTGCATCTGCTTTCTCGATAAGAGATTTGATCATGCAATTGATCATGATCAGGACACATATGGCGCAGCAGTTGGAGGCGCCACTGTGACATACACGTAGAATCGATCTCTGCGCCCGTAGTCCACCAAACATTCTCTCCCTCCGGAGTCGGCAAATTGGTACCGGACTTGGCTGGGAAGATAGCAGCACTAGCTCGATATATCGGTATGCCACCGCGAGTCATTGTAAAGGCGAGATATGCATTCAATCATCTCCAAATGATGCTTAATGAAGTCGAATGCATGGCGCATCCACGAAGGGGTTGATTAGCGACGACAGCTTTATCCATTATCCTTTTCACTCAGGTGACTGTCGGAAAGATGCCATTCTCGATAACATTGAAGAGGAATGCGATCGGCGCGTTCAACAGCTTCACGTTAGCGCTATCAAAGCTGAGAGTTCAAGACTCACCAAGAGAATTCTTTCTCCGGAAACAGGTGAGGTGGTGCGCAGTGCAGAATTGCACGAGCTATTGCACTGCGCAGGTAACCGCCAACTCACGTTCGAACTTCCAAAACAACGCACACAGGCGATAAAAGAACATCTTTAAGAGAAAAGACCAGCAGTTATAGGCGAAACTGCAGAGGCTAACAAAAGCATTCTCAAAACCCATCAAAGCTTCTCTATTTAGAAATCCTATATGATTGCAGTCTGACGCCCATAGTTGCATCTTCCAGGAAGGTAGTGGAGAAAAGCATTCACGACTATTATTCCGATTTCTTAATTAGTCGCGTCGTTCTACTCTTATAAAAAAGAACGCAGGACGGATATGTCGGATCACAGGTTCTCCTTTCTAAAGTCCTACATACTATTTCATCGGTGAAAAATCGAATAACACCAGGTCCGGACAAGATAAGATCTGAGCACCTAAGGAACCTTCCGCCAGTCCTCGTAAACACACTGGCTTGGCTCTTCACACGTTACCTGTCTGGAAGCAAGGTTTCTACTCAGTGGAAGACCAGCAAGCCTGTGCTATTGTTCAGAAAGAGTAATCTCTATAATATCAACAAGTTTCACCCAATCTGCTTAATGTCTGTTGTCTAAAAGCTTTTCACTCGTGTTATCCTAAACAGGATTGGTAAGACACTGCGCGATGGGTAGCAATGTGAGCAAACAGGGCTTCGAAAAGGATTCATCACAATCGACTACATCCACACGATAACAAGATTCGTTGAATTATCGTGAGAGTACAAGAGACCGCTTCTTCTTATTTTCAGAGATTTAAAGAAGGCTTTTGATTTAGTTGAAGAAGCAGACATGGAAACCTTGGACAGCGAAGGGTCCCAACTAAGTACATAAAGATTCTTCGCGAACTGTATAAAAATTTCGCATTCAAAATATCACCATTCTACAAGGATACTAATGTTGGCTTTAAAAAGTGATTAGACAAGGCGACACCGTCTCACCAAAGCTATTTACCGCCACCCTCGAGACCGTTGTGCGAACAATGGAGTGGGGCAACATAGAACTGAAGATGGTCGGAAATTTCGCCATCTTCGCTTTGCTAATGACATCGTTCGCGTAACACCAAACATTAGCCTAGTGGAACAAATGCTTGCCGGCTTAGATAAAGCTTTTAGAAAGACTGTTCTTCTATTTAATCAAACCCTCTTATGCCCTTTCACGCTCACCAGTACGAATATCTCCGAGTGCTTCAGATGCGTTTGCCTTGTACGGGAAATCAACATGGTAAACGACTTTGCTCCAGAGTTGAGCAGGGGAAGCGAAGGACTTGCGAAGCTTCTGAGAGCATCGAGGATGCAGTGACCAGTACAAGGAACACCCTATTCCGTGCCCACCATTTCGACTACACGATTTTTCCTGCCTTAATCCGTTCTTCAAAAATCTGGTCGCTTCGTGAAGAGGTTAAAGTCCACTCAGCGGCAGTGGACGCGCAGTCGAAAGGACGATACCAGGAGTATCTCGTGGCACGCAAATGAGGACAGGGAGCCGAAGGTTCGTGCTACATCAGCAGTGAAAAGTCAAGCATGCCGTTCTGTACGCCAAAGCGTCGAAGATAAGGTGGACCGGACAGGTAATGCGTATGAACGGCAACCGATGGACAAGAGTCGTTAGTGAGTGGATTACTCGGGATGTCAAAATATTGTTGGGAAACCACCGACCCCAGAGTTCTTCACGAAGAGCTTAGAAGAAAGATATGATGCTCGACGAGTCCCTAGAGAGAGCAGAACCCCCTGAGCTGCCACTGTACATAGCAGGGAAAAGCGGAAGATTTGTTGATGGCTGCTCGAGTCACCGGTGATCAGCGATTAGGCAAATGATACAGGAGATACAGGTGATACATTTCACAGCAGTAAAAAGTCAGTGCAGTAATAAACACCGTGTCGATTTTCCAACTGAAGCTGACGACATTGTCACTGGGCTTCGATGTTCACATAGCTAACTTTTGTAGAGTTTCATGCTTTTCACAGATTAAACGCTAATGAGAAGTTCAATTTGAAGTTACCCAGTCGTGTTTGAGCTCCCATTTTTGTCTGTTCACTGGAGTTATCAGAATCGCTCCGGAGTTTTTAGTAAGCGGTTTATGTTCTCTGGAGTAATAATCGATCAGAGAGTTAACGTCAGGAAACAGTTCTTCCTCAATATAGTACTTTCCTGAAATCTCATAAATAGGACCTGTTCCGTACCCCGATTATTATCTATATTGCTCTTGTCTAACTTTTTGTTCTAGTTGCGTTATACTTTTCTGTGGAATATTTCGTGTCCATGTGACCAACATAGTATCACATTACACTTTCTTGTTAATGGGATTAAGTGTACCTTCTCTTTCGCCAATGACGAAGTGGTAGTTTTTATTCTTCCAGCGTGATGAGATAACAGTACGAAATCCCTAAGATAAGAAAGCCCATACCTTTGAACAAAACAACAACAGTATGTTCCATAGACGAAAAGTGGCTCTACGAATAAAAAATTCTGGGAGGGTTATTCGAAAACGCATGGAAACCTTTGCACTTTGCTAATACCTTATTCTTTCGATTATGGTCATGGCATTTCCAAAAAAACCAATATTTGACATTGCTGTGACGAACGATGGAGTACTGTCCTATAGTACTTTTACAAAAAAGAAACTTCATTATCGCTGGTCTACAATTTGAAACCTAGCTTCTTCCCATTTTGTTTCCACTGGAGGTAAATTTGAAATAACGTTTCTCAGCTAAAAATGAGTAAATTGGATGGTGTTTGTAGGGCTCGAAATTATTACCATATCAGGTCGCGGCTCTGTGACGCGAACCAGAAATTGACCATCTTCTGTGAGTAATCTGAAAAAGTGGTAAAATTTGGAACAAAAAAGTGAAACTAAATTGAAGCTAAAGCTGATTTTATGAGAATCGATCTTTCAGCGATGAATACAAGCTTCTATCAACCGAAGGGAGATTAGCACCAATTTATAACAAATTCTTCGAAGCTATTGGAAGTTCCCAAGATCGACTTTCTCTTAACCTCGGCATTGGAATATGAATGTGTCGTTTTCTTGCTCAGCAATCGCGAGGTTTTTAAACAGCATACATTTACTTCCATAAAGAAAACACAATGCAATACAACGCTAGCTGACGTTTCGGCAGTATCGCCTTCTTCAGAGCCTGGAAGGGTATACTGATATACAATCTACTAGGCCAAACGCTTCAATAACACTTAAAAAAAGACGAAGAACTCTCCGGCAATTACACAATCAACAACTTCTCGAAAAACCCACCGCAGTAACCCCACGAGATAAGTTTACAAGGAGAACGACGCGCCCACGCGAAACGCTTGGCCAAAACAAAATCCCGTTTATATTGCCTTTTATAAGATGAAGATGAAGTAAGCGCAGCTATAAAACGATGCTTAAGAAGGGCAGATCTAGAGGAATCGGTAGCGATAGTTGAAATACCACCGACTACTCTACGTCGCCAATTAGTTCGCAACCGCCTGTATGACCGTCTGTGTGAAACAACAAATTGCGTAATTTGCCCTTACGGCAGGGACGGTGATTGCATGAGTTCAGGTACGATATACCTGATCTCGTGTAACAATTGCGGAGATGAATATATTGGCGAAACGGGCAGACCTTTGTGTATCCGTATAAAAGAACACCTAGATGGCAAACGAAAACTAAGACGAAGCACCCCACTAGGCACGCATAGGATACAAAAGCATAGCGGAGACGATTTTGAAGTGAAAGTCAATATCCTTGCACAGGAGTCCAAAACACCAGCGCGAAAACTCCTTGAGGCTTTTTGGATCAATGCCAAAAGCCCTACAATGAATAGCAGGGATGAATGCCCGGAGATCATACGCGACCTGATCTCGTACGTTCGCATCGATTTTTGATGTGGGATGGTGCAGTCGTNACGATGCTTAAGAAGGGCAGATCTAGAGGAATCGGTAGCGATAGTTGAAATACCACCGACTACTCTACGTCGCCAATTAGTTCGCAACCGCCTGTATGACCGTCTGTGTGAAACAACAAATTGCGTAATTTGCCCTTACGGCAGGGACGGTGATTGCATGAGTTCAGGTACGATATACCTGATCTCGTGTAACAATTGCGGAGATGAATATATTGGCGAAACGGGCAGACCTTTGTGTATCCGTATAAAAGAACACCTAGATGGCAAACGAAAACTAAGACGAAGCACCCCACTAGGCACGCATAGGATACAAAAGCATAGCGGAGACGATTTTGAAGTGAAAGTCAATATCCTTGCACAGGAGTCCAAAACACCAGCGCGAAAACTCCTTGAAGCTTTTTGGATCAATGCCAAAAACCCTACAATGAATAGCAGGGACGAATGCCCGGAGGTCATACGCGACCTGATCCCGTACGTTCGCATCGATTTTTGATGTGCGATGGTGCAGTCGTCAACCACATGCGACTATAATCAGCTGTTCTAAACTTCCTTATTGGAAGTCACGAAAAAGCGGTGGGTTTTTCGAGAAGTTGTTGATTGTGTAATTGCCGGAGAGTTCTTTGTCTTTTTGTAAGTGTTATTGAAGCGTTTGGCCTAGTAGATTGTATATCAGTATACCCTTCCAGGCTCTGAAGAAGGCGATACTGCCGAAACGTCAGCTAGCGTTGTATTGTATTGTGTTTTCTTTATGGAAGTAAATGTATGCTATTGGAAGTCTTTGGTGTCCCTGCTAGAACGTTCGCAGGTTATCACCAATCATAAATTTTCTTGATAACAGTGGATTTTCTCAGACAAGTCTGGGACCAATGTATCGAACGGATAAAGATGGGGGCTTGGTGGCCGGAAGTGGAATCCAACCAAAATTTTGGTGCAGTGGGTGAATTACAAGACGTCTCTAGCCACTGCACTTCCTGTGTTCTTTTCTTCAGTGGCTTCCATGTAAACAAACAGTGCTGCATATAAGGACAAATCGTGGTGGAGTTCTGTGGGTGTTACTTGTGTTTCTCACCTACTACTCACCTGTCAATATCTTCGCGAGGTAACATTCCGTGAAACCACTGATGTTCATCGAGTGTAGCTTTTGAGCTTGAATCGCAACTTAAAATATAATGCATATAGGATTTGTAATATTTAACCTAACCAATGCGAGCAAAAAATTGTAGAAAAAATAACGCAGCCGTACAGAGAAGGCTACCTCTTGACATCCTTATATTCAGGCATGACTAAATAGAAATGAACTACACCTTTGGTGTATAATCAACTGGATAGCAATCCTATTGTCTGTGATAAGCCGTATTGTGAGTTGCTGAAAATTTTATTGTTCACAGTTATAACATTGGCCTGGTTTCCCATAATGACACTAGTTTCATTCCTTGATGAGTCGAATGAGGTTACCTCGATAAACACGCGACTTATATTAGATGAGGGGCGAGAGTAGCTGCTCAGTGGTCAGAGGCACCCTGCAATGCATATGGAATCTATCCTCGCGCACAAAGCTCACCAAGCCTTCCATCTTTCCGAAGTTGGTAAACTGGCACCAGACTTGTCGGAGAGGATAGCAGCACAGGCTCGACACATCGGTAGGCCACCTCGAGTCATTGTAAAGGCCAGATATGCATTCAGTCACCTCCAAACGGTGCCTAATGAAGCTGAATTCATGGCAACTCCTCAGGGATTGATCAACTCCGAAAGCCTTATGCTTTTACCCTTTATTTTAAATGTTTTATGAAATGGCTTTAATGACTTGAAAGAATGTCGTGAACTCGTATTTTTAGGTTTCTTCGGTTAACGTTTCGGCGACGTCTTTCGTTCTTTACTAGCGTTTTTGTGCTGTTCACGTCTCGTAGAGAGCGAGACCACCTGGACACCGTTCACATGTGATAATAAACTGTAATTTATAATCGAAAAATGTGCAAAAGTTTTGAACGGAATTAGCTTAGGAGAGCTTTTAGAACGTGGAAAAATAGGAAAACTTTTTTAGTGGCAGAAATAGTTAACTATTTCACCTCGAAAAGTATCGACAATCATTACCAACCACTGCGCCCATCTTCCACACGAGGAAAAGTTTAGTTGTAGAAGGCTATAAATAATTAAGAAAACGAATCAAGAAAAATGTGTTGAAAGGAAAATGTTAAGCTTTCAACAAACATAAGTAAGTAATAACTCAGGTGTCCACATTGGAAATTCTCTGATGTCCAGCAAACGATATCCCACTTTCAACCCTTGGTTTGTTCGCCATCTGACGGATATTGGCTGGCTGTTAAAATGCTATACAAGTTTCGACTTTTTTGCTTTATTTTTAGGTTTTTCTGATCATAACAGTGGCTGCGTTTCCTTTTGATCAATTGGTATCACCCTGTAATGTAGAGCCTGCCTCATTTTGTGAAAAATTCGATTCTTAGTATTTTCTACAGATGTTCACCTTATGCGTAGGTGTTTTCTGAGCGATCGTACAGTCAGCTGTTGAATGCAGGCTTTCAGTGAATAGCCTTCACATCTCTGTGACGAAAGGCATTGTTCGCTGAGGAAGTCCAATCTTTGTTGCCATTTCGTGTGTGTGCAGCTCAGTTCGTTTAACGGCATGTGAGCAGACAAAGCTATTCGCAGAGCTTGGCAAATTCCCGGACAAAGAAATGGTCTAAGATATCGCTCTTTGTTCCGTTTCCATGAACGCAAGGGCTACCAATCTGCTGAAAGGCACCACCCATTCGTAGCAATCAGCGTCTGAATGGAATTAGCCGACTGGAGTAGTTGTAGTTGCGACGGCCGTGCAGAAAGAGGTAGTGGAGTCCCAAGCAAGCGATTGCCGCCATGATCACATCATTTTTGCACAAAGTCACTTATAAATAAGACATGCTGCTAGTCTCTTCAGAGCCCTAATGCTATTTTTAGGTACTACTTTTATACTTTTCAAAACCAATATTCTTATTTCGCTAATTTGTGGCTTAAGGTTCAACTTTACTTGCATACTTGGATTCTTTCACTCCCGTCTTCACTGATTGCGCGGGTCCCAAAACAATTTTCATTCTTTTTGGAGTTTTTCTGGTTTAGCTGTTACGATTTCCTGTAGTCTCGGGGTCAACCTAGCCAAAGTCTGCTCCAGATCACCGCCGTCACGGGCAGTAGCGACCCATGTGGATCAGAGAAAGGTTTGCCACCATGCGACTAGTTTGATACCAGGACGGTGGTAGATCCTGGTATTACTTACTCTTATCTGGGCTTTTTGATGCAAAGGCTAGGCTCATTCTCAGCTTGTGAGACCTTGCCAGGGAGACGAATCCTCTCGCTGTACATCGCAGCCTGACATCCAGGAAGATCTCGCAGCTGCTATGAGGCGGCAAACCGATTGGAGTAGTTCGACTTTCCCATTCCATTTTCGAATTCTTTGTTAAGCACTCAAATTCTACGATTTTAAAGTTTCGCACAGCTTTTATAGACTTTAGAAAAGTATGAATTAAGATAAGAAGTGAAAAAACAAGGTTATACATGAGGAGCCTATGAGACATTATGATAAAAATACAATATTAAAAACAGAAGATAATTTCAAAATTGTTTTCTTCTAGTACGAGGTAAGAGCAGGTGAACAAAGAAACAAAGAGTACCGAAAAGGGTATGTTAAGGTTATTTTGTTGCTACAAAACATCACGCACATTTTTGCACATATTTGCTTTTCCACACATTTTCTGTTGTATAATCAGCCATGTGTCCACGTATTGCCCACACCCTAGGACATTTTTGCTTCGTTTCATTGTACTGCATCAGTCATCCACGAAGATTAATGACGTATGTCGCTGAATGCTTGTCAGCCGTGATTATTTTTGGAAATCCGGAAGGCCTCAGCTAGATCCACTTTGTGCTACCACAGTTCGTCCTGGTCATTCTGCTAAAACGGGCTCAATGAGGAGCCGTGTGCAATCGTGCCGGAAAGCGCTAAAGCGTTTACATTTGAAGAAGTATACGCGAGTTTTTAAAAAACATTCAAAAGACTCTTCATGAAATTTAGACTACCTTTTCGAAAACCATAAAATATTCTTGATCGTAGTTCGTTTTGTTGATTTTTTCTCGACTTCATCGGAATGTCCTACTGCGAAAGACTGGCAGTTATCCAGAAGACTGCTACTGTTAAATTCAAGCTGAAAATAGAACTAGGTATTTTTGTTTAAGAACATAAAGAAGTATACTGCATCGAGCTTTTGTCGTCATCGTTACTGCCGCCTCTAGAGGGAACGTTCATGATACTACTCGTAGTAATAAAAAACTCCTGAAGAGATTTATCAGATTGTTCAAGCCCCAATGATGGAATGCCATCATATAGTGAAGGAAAGGAACAAGGGTGTAACATCCCATTTGTCACCGCTGTCGCCCTCGTATTCTGGGTAAACTTTGCCAAATAACTTTTTGTTTTAAAGCTGAGATTTGGTGTTTCAATGCTGATTAAATGGCAAGTGAGTGGAGAACGATCTTGTGTGGAAGCGGTGATCTCACTTAATCTGTACTGCTTCTTGTGGAACGACTTCTTGTTGGTTTATTATCTCTTCACCGGCAACCGTTAGAGAGCTTATAAGTTCCAAACAAACGTTCTCCTTTCTCATGGAGATAGAAATCAATTCAATTTTTAAGCAAATATTTCTAAAGCAAGGAAACTTCTCGGCTAACACGACGCTTACTATGACAGATTTTGTGACAGACTATTATCACAACTCGAGCGGTGCCGATTAGTCCATCGTACAGCGGCGACTGAAAAGCAGTACAAACATTTTTCTCACCTCCTAAAAAATGCAGTCAATCAAGGTTGTTTTCAGGATCCTTCATAGGAATTTTTTCAAATGGCTACAAATGTTCAACTTTCAAAGCTTTGTACCCAGTATTACGCATCGAGAAATATTAGCGCGCTTCAAGCCTAAAAGGTAAACCGTTTGCAGTTAATGGATCTTGGCGCTGTTGCATTTGAATGGATCGCCGCTGAGTTATTCGAAGCAAATAAGAAACTTTAATATCTACGGATAATTTTGTGCCTTAATATTGAAGACCTGCGCTGTGCTTCTTTGTCAAAAATCATTTTCATCTACTATAATTAACTGCAGTTCGTGAACAGTAAAAGTGCCCTACACGTATTCTTAGGCAGACAAAACCAAAGTTAGTGACGTAGGTGCTAACTGATAATGTAGTGCAAAGGTGGACTTTCTATGCATAGCAAGATAAGCAGAATGGGATAGTAAGCACTGTGGCTAAAGACATCTTGCGATAGAAAGACGGTCAGCAGCTCGATGACTATATGAGTCAACAAAGCTCTTCATCTCTCCAGGTTCACCAGAGAGCTACCGGACTTGTACAGGAAAATTTTCCTCTGACCCATAAACGTTGGCGATAGACTCTGTCGAAGATGAAAGAGAGCTCCATCGAAGTTACCCCGAGATTCTCAGGAGAATTAATTCGACAAGAGTTACGTGACATTAACGAAGAAACTGAAAGCCTCTAGTAGCGGCTAAACCCATACGTTCATTTCGAAGGCCTTCATGAATAACGGATGTACGAGATCTGAATGAATGAATGTTGGTTTCCAAATAAATAGCAGTAAGTAATAAAAACATGCTGTTTTCTGACATTGTGCTTATTAGTTTGATGCAGGCTACTGCAGATTCGGTTGCCGTTCCTCGATCTGTTTGCAGTTCTTGGACTCAGACTCATTCAGTTTTTCAAATACCACGCCAAGAATGGTTGAGAGTGCAAAAAGCATGGTGCGGATGGGCCATGATATCTCAGTGTTCTCTGAAAAGTCGTTCCACAATTTCTGACAATTTTGCCAGCGTGTCAGTTTCGTTGAGAAACGATAAACCATAATTGCCACCAATTACATGTCATCTATTCCACGATCGGGCCGGCTGATGCGTGGTGATAACCACTTCAAATTTTCTATGCCCTTCCCGTCAGTCAATTTTTCTCGAAAACATATGAAGTCTTTTTCATAATCTGGGGGAACAGTCGACCGCAAAGTATGGCCAAATTATGATCTTTTAGTACATTTCACTTCAGCAGTATTGCACTTAATAACACACAAATAAGCTATTCAGGACATGCAAAGTCTAATGCGATAAAGGAGCTGGAATAATTAGGTTAAGCAGAACCTTATTTCCTTATTATTTGAAAAAGAATACAGCTAATATTATTATTAATATTGATGATATTAGCATGCATAACGCCAGAAACTGCCTTTCCGGCAAATAGCAATGGTTGGAAGGTGTAGCACAACGCTTATTTATGCAGCCCATCAGGAAGCAAGGTATTGGTTCAATCGGCTTTCCAATGCTCACCTTCAATCCATGTGGGAAACGTCCTAATTCGGCTATCTTTAAGATGGCAAGGAAAATCAACTCAACCGGCTTTATGCGACATTTGTATGGAAGGCGAAACCCTCAAGCAGCATCAGAAACAGCGCGTGAAATGTTCAAAGACCACTGTGGACGATAAGTTGAGGAAAAAACGAATCTAATGGAAAAAATGCTGTTATCCGTAAACTATAATGATAAATGATTTGGTGACAGGTCATGCAAAATGAAACGAATGCGTGATAGAAAGGAGTTCTTAACATTTGAGGAGTATGGACTTCGCATACTCATAGAAGAACTTTGGTTCGTTAACATAATCGTATATATAAATTTTACACGCTGTTTTAACAGTGGGGTAACGCGATAGTAGTGATAACATCCCACACAGGTGCTGGTTCGAACTCATAACAAGATAAACAAAACCCCTTCACCTCTAGGTTGGCAAATTGCAACCAGGCTTGCCAAGGATTAACTCACTACCTGCATTTCATAGGGCTATCACAGGATTTGATAAAGAACTGACTCGACCGATATTCAAAGACACTAATGAGTGGGAGCAGGAGCTCTGAAGCAGCAGCCGAACCAAAAACCCTAGAATATTCGTGAATGTCGGATACAAAGACGACTTGAAAACAAAAAGTGCTAAGCGTTGCACAACATTTAATTTCAGATTTCGTTTGAAAAAATACACCGTTCTTTTGATTTTAAATATGTCTAGAATTATAATTCCTCGAGAAAATTGAAGACTAATTCTAATTCTATTTTACTGCTTAAAAAATATTCAATTTGTTGTTATTTAATGATCATTTTATTTTGTTCATTTATTAATCCCATACTCATTTATTCTACAATTTTGCTTAGTTTTTATTATTTAGGCCTAATTCTAGTTTAAAGGCTGAAAATTTTCGACGCAAACGCGGGCGCTGCAGGCCCTGCTGGAGGGAACACCATTTTGGGGTTGAGAAGGCGAGCCCTATGCGAAAAATGAAGAAAACATGTCTCATGGACTCCACAGATTAGAAGAAAAATATTGAAGAAACCAAAAAGTTAAGAATTTTTTTGGACGATTTGCATTTTTCAAGCAAAAATTTTTAGATTTCGATGGTGTCTATACCGGCTAATACGGTTTGACGTCATCTCAGAAAAGTTGGTTTAAAATTGAGGGATGTTATTACTTTCTCATTAAATGCATTGTACCTAATTGAGCTCGGCGGTCATGTCTTAATAGCAAGCATTGTTTCTGCAATATTGTGTAAAAGTTTACTACGCCAAGATTTAGCATCTATTAAGGCTTTATTAAGAGCGCGTGTGGCGCATGGTTCGGAGGCACCTTGCTACACACACAGGGGATCGATCTCCGCGCCAGTGACTCACCAAGCCTTCCATCCCTCCGGGTCGGCAAATTGGTACCAGACTTGTCTGAGAGGGTAAAAGCACTGGCTCGGTACACTGGGAGGCCACAACGAGTCGTAGTAAAAGCCACATATGCATTCAGTCACTTCCAACGGTGGTTAGTGAAGTCGAATGCATGGCGCATTCCTCTTGGGGGTGGTCAACGTCTAGAACTTTATCCTTTTTTTTATCTTTTTAAGGTTCTATTTAGCCCTACTAGTAAATATCTAAATAGAGTGACAATGCGAGCGAATGCAGTCCTTTATGCTTCCAAAAAAGTATGTTCTATCGAGTTTTATTTCTTGATGAACAAAAGCGAGACACTTTATGACTTCTCATATTGGGACACGCTAGTAGTGCATTCCGATCATCAGGACAATTCATAAAGGAAATGGCGCGAGTAATTCAAAGTATCTCAGTTTTCAATATCAAAAGAGTCGATTCCAAGCAGTATCTTATTTTACCTAGTCCTATACTACGCTTAATAATTAACTAATCGTTGTGAGTTTTTTAACCGAATGGGAACACCTACGCCAACAATCGCAGCGAATGTGACAGAATCTTGGTTCCCGCGACTTCTCGCCGATCCACTCTCTAATGAGTTTGAAGCTCCGACTATCCTCAAATACAATAGTAGAAATTATTATAAAGCAACATATTGTCAGTGAGGATAGGTATTTCATTGAGGCGGTACGAAACTCCGTGAAGTAAATAAATAACAAAAAGAATGGTAATAACTGACAATGATTGTTTTTAACGACGGCGGTATCTATGATGCTAATAAACACCAGATAATTTGTTAATAGTATTCTAGAGCAACACTTCGGATTTGGTTATAACGTGAAGTGAAGTAAAGAGAGAAAGGTCTGAAAAAATTCCTGTATGTATACCTTTTCAAACAAAGATTTTCGTCCACCAAAACACGATTGAATTTAGGGTTTAAAATTATTGCTCATGTCAGATGACCCTCGTCAGTATCTCGCACATGGTGGTTCCCCTCCGAAGTTCCCCCGCTTTTCGGTAAGGCATCAGAGTTCATTCTTCTCTGCTTCCAGACTGCATTGCCATCATTGTCAAGCCTCTCGTGTTTGTTTCTTTCTGCAAATTAGCAGCATGACAATGCATATGAAGCAATTTTCGTAGCCTTGGCTGGCGAACTGTCGAGCCACATCCATCCTAAGTGACATGTGGTTAGTTGCACACTGAACAGAAGTCCCCGAAATCTTACTGCTCGGTTCCCTTGTTGACAAGAGATCAAAATACCAAAAAAAATGCTGTACAGCTGGTTTAAATTTGCGACGGATTGCTTTCAAAAAGAAATGTTTCTTTGCAGCCGAAATGCAGTTTCTCTTTCTTATTGTTGCGACTTAGGTTGTGACTCAATTTGTCGTTGCGAGAAAATTTTGAAACGATCGTTTAGAGGGCTATTAGGCAAGTGCACATCGTGCGGGCACGATGGAAGCTTCTTGTTGATGGGTTTCCTGCAATCGGCGGTTCAGCAAAGAGCCGTCACTGTGAAAAACTCGTTAAAGAGGCGTAGAACACCTGCATATAGGCTAACGGGTAGGTCTATACAAACATTTCCTCCCAACGGGAAGAATATTTGAAAGGAGGTGTTCTCCAGCTGCATCATGGATCGATTTTCATGCATGCTGTCTTCGATAGACCTGTCTGGAAAGATTTAAGGAATATTCCTTTGCCGATTTTTAGCCTTTAATGGATGATAAACTTGCAAAAACTTGAAGCAGTCTCAATGATAAAGCCTCTGTTTAATCCACCTTATTAGTGTATAGCCCTATAAGAATACGCATCAACAAAACCCACTGAAACTTATAATTAAAAGTTATTTTATTGTTGAAGTTCTTCGTAGTAGATGAGGTTATAGCATCTATATTCGTCAACGTAGATGCAGGTTCCTGGATTTTCGAGGGATTTGGAAAGTGCAGGTGAATTCAGAAAGTCTAGCAAGAGGATGTTTCGAGATGTCCCATTAAATTGAATGTCCTTCTTTTCCTGTTCAATGCTCTAATGTAGCTGATTCTTAATCTAGTTTTTCCTCTTTACTTTTGCTGACATCAGAATATTTACAGTGCAACAGAGATAATAGAAGCTATAACTGTAAGCAGATTTAGTGAAAACAAAGCTGTATTCTAAAATGAGCCAGCTCTTTGACAATACTAGAAACTTAGCGCAATTTTGGGAAGGATACGCATTCAGACAACAGGGAAGAAAAGGAGCTGATTTCTAGTGGTGAGATCTATTAGGATAGAGATAGTTTTTTCTGAGCAATACGAGAACATAATCAGCTGATAATTTATCAATGGACATATCTAGAACAATAATAAATTATTCAGGACTTGAGAAAATATATTAGTGCATCTTGTCTCTAGTTTGCCCTATTCTTCTCTTCTCAAATCTCTTAACGAACGGCAAAAGTTGGTATTTTAAGCGAGAAACAATCAAGCAAAAGAAGCATTTCGTTCTTCTTCATCAGAATCAAGACGTTTTGGGAGGCGCCATCTATCTATTAAATGCGATTTACATGTGCACGTTTTAAACGATAAATGCAGAATAGAAACGGCACATAAATGAGCACAGAGCTAATGCAAAAAGTGTGTTGGTGCCAGTTCTTCATCGGCGATGGGCGTATTTTCAGGATGTGGGGTCGGAGGGCGGGCGTCTGCCTAACTCAATTGCGCTCGTTCGTTTTGTTTCGATCCAACACTCGTTAGAGTGCCTCCAGTCTCCCACCAACCTGTGCAGAAAGACTTCTATTGGTAACAGTACACTGAGATACAAAACAAGCCTTGAACCGCTAACAGAGCTCCCAACAACTCATCGTGAGGTCATATACATTACTTACCTCATGTATATCTCTCTGCCAATCTATCTAAAAGATGAGGCTCAATTTTGGCTAAAAAAAATTATTTACGATGCGGAGAAAAGGATCCATCGTTCGTGAAGCATAATTCATTTCTTTTCTGGACTTCCACCACTTAATCATGTAGTCACCCAGTACGGTTCCCTTTAACGATTTAGAAGACTTCCTCGTCCTCAAGTTTTAATTACTTCCGCTTGTCCTCCAATGTTTCACCAACTAATCGCAACTGATCCATTTAACTAATGCACATCGAGGATAATTCTTCCAGCGGATTCAACTAATCTGAAATGGATTTCGACATTTCCATCCAGAAGCCCAGACAAATGTGTCACTACGTCGAGGCTGAGGTTTGTGAGCTATCCTTGGTTACTTTTTCTGCCTGGAATTAGGAACACAGGTGACACCTTAACACAACGATTCTCAATGCAGTAAGCGTTTATTGGTGGCAGATTAGTTACCCGGTTTTTTTTCTTTTGTCTTTTCGAAGTAATTTTTCTTTTTTTTAAGCGTTTAAAAACACAACATCATTTCTTGACCATAGTCAACCTTGTAAGTCTTGTGCTATGACTACTAATTATTTAGTTAATTAGGTGACCAACACGCATATATCGTACTTAGCTCAGCTATCCCTTCATTGAGCTCGCTGTCTCCTCTCCCTCATCCGTACATACCTTCAGACTTGCCTATGAGTTTAAACGACTGTTGAGGGCTTAGTTTTCATCAAGAATATCGTTGAATGCCGATCGACTTGGTTTTGGAATATTAGGATATCTCCGCTAAAGCGTTTCGAAGTCTTTCGCATAGCCAATTGCTGACGTTTGTGAATCAAAAGGAGTTTCCTCAAGAATGTCTTGCAGCAATCTGTGAATGCCGTAAAAAGTAAATACACTCATGAATTATGAAGAACCGTGACATTCTTGAGTTATCCGAGAAGATTTTGTCAATCCTTTCTGTAGCAATTCCAAGCTCGATATTCTAAAGATTTCTCGCACACTCAAATGAGACAACTGTCATTTTGCTTTCGGCCATTTTTCATTGTTCCATTCCACGCTCTTTCGCCCTGAATACAGGTGTTTTGGATGGCCTTTCCCAGATTTTGTGAAATATGTTAAATATGGGCAAAAACAACTAAAGTTTACGATGGTCTTCTCAGACATAGCCATATGAAAGGGTTTCATAGACGAACTTATAATAAACAAGTGCTCCACAACCTTTTCCGACAATACTTTACCACCCCTCCTGGATGCTTGACAGAGACATATTCCAAGGTTTTAAACTGCTTAGTTGCGTCGTGCATCGGGGAATGAGTCTACGTGCAGGATGAGACCTCTCAAGCGGTCGAAGAATTCGAGATTTCCACCTGGAAGGTCGTCCTTGTCGCAACCAAACTAGGCACAAGCTGGCAAGTCTTCCTCCGATACACTTGGGCCAGAGACTGCCTGCGACGACAACATGAGGAAGCTCTAGGTAGCTTGCCTCGGGGCTCCAGGAAGCTACAGACAGCTCAATCAACAATAAGTCGTTGAAAGTACGGCGTAATCTAGGCAATTCCTTTTACAAGATTAGACTATCCTGTAAAAGGGGTTCTCAACTATTGTGCTTGCCCATACCACAGCGTTTTTTTAAGCGACTTTTTCACGCACTTCTTATGGTCTCAATTCGTATTCCACGCGATCCTCGAGAGAAAAAAGAGGACTGGCGCACACACACCAATTAAATAGTGGGCTTAATGTAATTTCTGGACAAAAGTTCTCGTCACGAAATATTGACAGCCTACTTTTTGTCATCCACCCTTCCAATTCCTTCCATCTAACTAATTCGACATTCTTCCTATCCGCTTGATCATCGTTTTTTCAATCTTCAGCTCAACAGAAAAGCAGAGCTGGTTGCTGACATGTGTTGGTGATCAATGCCAATTCAATGCGTTTTGCTATAAATCGGAGTAAGCAATCCACACTAAACACTCAATTTGTTTTGGAAAAAAACCTTAAAGCCAAGTCAAAAAGGATTTGAGTGAATGTACGCACGATCGAAAAACATGAAAAAGAGGAATTTTTATTGTTCCGTGTTGCGTTTTCTCGGTAAGCGGGTGCCAGGATCTGTGAGAAAGTGGTAGTCGATTGCAGATGGGGTTAAATGTGATCAGTGCGCTGTGTGAGCCAATGCTCCATGATCCAAGCCGTTCAGCTTCTTGATAACGTATATGGTGATTCTGCATAGAGATCACCAAAACTCGTTAAAGCTATCTTTCGACGGCAAATCATTTCGGCAAATGCTAAGGAGCTTGTCTTGTCTCGAGCGTATGTGAAGATACCGTTCTCAATGCACGTCACAATTCTGTCAAGATAATTGCCGTTCTTATAGCACTTACTAAGCGAAGAACACACCTCTTAACAACAGTCTCTTTGTTTTTCTTTTATTTCATAATGTTCCTATTTGAACATCCTTTTCATTCCTTCAAAGGTCTCTCAAGTAACAGCCAACTACTGATTGCCTGATTTTGAGATCCTCAACTTCTTCAGTAGCTTTTAGATGGTGAACTCCGATTACCTCCACAACATTGAGGCCGTCAGGTGCAAATAGGTGCCTACCTCTACGGCCTTCCTCGTCGTGAAGACTCCTACACTAGTACAGAACTTTTCGGACCATTAGCGTTCGGGAGCGCTCCTTGGGCATCAGTTACTTTCGTGGCCGCGGTACCAACCACGTTTGAGCTCATAAGCAAAACAGTGTAATTTTCGCCATTTCACTGCATCGTTTCAGTTGGCGTGAAATCATTGCACATTAACTGTCTGGAGAATACACCAGTTAGAAAAGAGATTTAAGGCAAGGAAGTTAGACCTTAAAGATTATATATATATTCTTTTTGTTGTTATATTCTTTTTGTTTTATCCAAAAATTGCCAGCTAAAAGAGTTACTCGCAATACAGTTTCACAGACCAAAAAAAGCTGTCCAGGTGTTCAAAATTAAGACGAACTTTTGAGACATGCGAAAATATAATGTTCTGCCATTATTCCTGATAAACGACTGCCAGATCGCCACTTCCACTTAGCTAAATCTGAAGCAGAGTAATTCTGCAGCATTTTTTTCTCGTTACGTAGTCCTCCTTGAGAGCTGCGAAAACTCAACTAGGAAGGACTCACTATGAATTCCTTTTCTAAAGATTTTAACGGGGTTAAGAGCCTGAACAGAGGTACAGCAATGAACAAACGCACCACTCAATAAATGGCTTCAAACTTCAAACTTCCAAAGGATCCCTGAGCAATTGATGTGTATGAGGTGCTTAGCAAGAGTGACCAAAAGGGTCCTCACAACATTCGTCCAATTTCCTTTTTTACTGAAAAACTAACAAGAGTTGGTATAAAACCTTCCGAGTGATGCTCCATTCGGCTGAATTCACCCCGAAGCGATTACGAAAACTCACATTGCGAGAATAAACGGCTGTTAACAATCAACTCGAATCATTGCAGCACCAATGAAAGCGAAGGCCCCAAATAAACTGAATAAATTCTTATATAGATCTCTGCTGCCGAGGTTACGTGAACATAGGCTTACAAAGTCACCACTCAGTTCCTCATTAAACGCGCTCTACAAGCTAGCTAGATCTCACCATCGCGAAAATTAGCAACTTTTTCTGTTCAACCAGTTGAACGAACTTGGGATTCGACTCATCCGCTTCGTGCGTCACATTCTAGTTTTATATAGAGTCACAGAAGTTTTTCGAAGAAACTGGCCAGGCGTCACGTACTTAGATAACTTGGACGCTATTCCACGAAATTTGAGGACCCCAGCACATCTTCAATTCATTACTTTGCCTCGCAATCATCATCCATGATGACAGTTTGTTTCGATCAACTAGCGCCTGCGGGTCTCACATCGTGATCTGTATAACAACTGCAGCTGCGAGTACAGTTGATTGACCTTAGTTACGAAGACGATCTCCAAGGGAAGGTGGTCATCATAGAAGACGCCTGCGTCCTTACGGGGTCCACACTACAACTCTTTTCGTTCATCTGTCGTTTGTTCATTTCATTTATGACCGACCCATCTATGTTTCGCTATTGATATGTAATTGCTGAATCTCGAAGATGAGATAGAGAGTAGAAGAGATGAGCACGGAGCTTTTTGGAGCCGCTATTTGGCCGATGACTTTTTTGAGGGCTCGAATGCGGCTAATGTTGCTCTCCTTCTTCTGTCTAATTCTTTCCTTTCTGTTCTTCATATTTACTATACGTTTAACGTACACATACAAGGTAGTCTCTGTAATCAGAAAACCATCCACTTTGATCTGCCGCCTTTGCACCATGGATTTTCATTAACTGGGTCTTCTTTAGATTTATGCGCAGTCCGATCTTTTTACGTGCATCGTTGAGCTCTTTGATCATCGCCTATGTTTCTTCGGTACTTCTTGATAAGATGGCGATATCGTAAGCGAAACGAAGATTAGGTACGAAATTTCCAAAAATACGCATGCCTTTCTCATCACAATCGAGTGACTTCAATATCCACAGCAGTGCGGCACTACACAGCTTTGGCGATGTGCCATCGCCTTATCGAACCTCTTTTCCTGTGGGCATGATAAGGGATCGAAGGTTTGCTTTTTCGAAGTGCAGTTTTTAAGCTAGTTATTTATTCAGTTCTGCAGCTTTAGTTTCGTACCGCCTGGCTTTACTCTCTATTAATTGTGAAAAAGGGTTCTAAAGCGTCCGCGTATCGTCAAACTATTTATACTCGTTGAGCAGTGAGTGTTGGGTGAATCTTATACAGGAACTCAAGCAAACTTCTATCAAAGCTGCAATCTGATAAAACAGTTTTTCATCAACACCTTATCCTCACCATAGGAAAAGACAGTCTCACTAAGGAAGAGAAATTAGCTGAAGCAGCTCCACGCTGCAATAAAGAGGACAACATAATTATTTGTTCGAGATGAAGGAGGCATGTGCAGGAAATTTCTGCAAGACGTTCACTTTGGCAACGTTATCGTAATCTTTTCGAATAACATCAACGAAGAAGTGATGATGGACAAGGAGCGCAAGAAAGCAAAAAAAAGATATAAGACCTCGCGCAAATCCCGAGAGAAATCCTGCTGATGATAAACGCTCGCTGCCATGGTAAAAGGAACACGATGAGCCTTCTGACTACAGATATCAAGTCAATTGTAGGCAGATACTGTTCAGTGAACATGGAAAACAACACTAAGTAGGAGTTGTGATAATGAAATCCCACTAAAAAGCAAGATTTAGGTAAATGTGCAACGTTCATAAGTACAGGTGCATCATAGGTGCAATGATGTTGCAGCCAGCTGGAAAGAATGGATGGACAATTGAAGGAGAGCTTTCTATGGTGGGAGCAGAAAAATCGTAGCAGCTAGCGGACTTTTTTGGTGCTAAAATCAGACCGAATTCCTGCCCTATTTGAGAGTTGTTTTCGACGGAATGAACATTACTGGTTTGTGTTTAGCAGTCGGCCTGCAGAGTATTTCAGATTTACCGGAGTCCACTAGCATTAAACGTCTTACTCACTTGATACTTGAATGGCCCGTCCTCACTGATTGTGCGAATTCCAGAATAATCTCTATTTTTTAAAATTTGCTGGTTAAGCCATTATGGTTTCTTGGAGTCTCGAGGTCAGCGTGGCCAAAGTCTGCTCCAGGTCTTCACCACCACAGGCAGCCGCAACTCTTGTGGATCAGAGAAAGATTTACCACAATGCGACTTTGATACCAGGACGGTGGTGGATTCTGGCATTGGTTCACTCTTGGTTAGGCTTTCTGATGGAAACGCCGGATTCCTTCTCGGCTTGGGAGGTTCTGCTAGGAGGTCCGACACCCAGTAACACCTAGCCACGACGAAGCGGTAAGCCGTTGTGAAGTCTTCAGTAAGGGTCCACACTACAACTCTTTTCAATTCAGACCTGAATCTGAGAATGATCAGATCGGGCGATGACTTGACGCGAGTTACAACGCACGGTTGGTGAAGGACCGCATAAAACGTCTATCTTTAACTTTTCTTGATCGAGGTTGATATTATTAGCAGCGAAGAGATAGAATAGTCGGGATTTTGTCGAGAAGGACAACAATACGTTGTTGATCTTTGAGGCCACCACCTTTGTTTTAAGAATTTCACGAATCTCACTTTCAATTTTTGTTAGTTTGAAAGTTGGACGAATTTAGAGCTGCCTTAAAATTTTAGAGGAATTATTTATATATTCAGAAGTGTGCTGAGAACCTCTACAGTCTACCAAGCTCACAACACCATGCGTTTTAGTTCAGTCATGGAAACACTAGATTTTTGCGAACTCGTTCAACAGATACAAAAATAGCAGGATTTTGAAACTTTAGAACAAAAATAGAAGTGATTTTGCTCTCGTTTAACCTATTTCATCTTGTCATTCATGTTTTTCATTACTGTTTCTAAGAATAAAGTGGTTTCGACGTTCAGATTTTTTTAGAGTTAGTTGTTTTGTCAACAGAATCAATAAACCTCGTGGTGACTCACTTCAAGGCCTCAAAGGGTTTCCAAATTGTCAGAAAGAAAACCCTGGAAAACATAGGGTCCGCAAATTTTCCATCATTAGAGATGTGAAGACAAAGTAGAAACCACTTCAAAAGCAGTCCGTTCTGATTTTGAGTTGGATTAATGCTAATTGTGCCTGAAGATAGAAATGAAGCCTTTTTTGCTCCTAAGCATTATATTTTATTCCGGAATATATTGTGGCAGCACTTTGTAGATTTATCGTTTATCTAACTTTGTGGGCATCTTAGCTCTTCGCAAATAGTTCACCAATGATCTAGAAGAATATTGATGATACGCTAACAAAAAAAAAAAAGCAAGGAACGAAAAAGTTAAGATGTGAAGGGCTTTAGGTTTGTTGAACGTAAAATCCTCGAAAAAAGCATTTGCCCTCTGTATCACTTAAGCTGTCCTTTTGATTTAATACCTGTGGCGTCAGTCTAATGATTTAGCCGACTGAGCCACTCAACTGCTACGTATTAAAGTTTCTGAAGTGTAATTGTGGAGACTACACATAATCACTGGGTTTAAGTGATACGGGGTTT
Organism: Angiostrongylus costaricensis; assembly: GCA_900624975.1. Classification (NCBI taxonomy): domain Eukaryota; kingdom Metazoa; phylum Nematoda; class Chromadorea; order Rhabditida; family Metastrongylidae; genus Angiostrongylus; species Angiostrongylus costaricensis. Next base: position 167,490 of record UYYA01004004.1, on the reverse strand, counting down.
TATTAGTCGAATCTAAGTGAATATGTGATGCCAACACGAGAAAATCCTTCCTGGCTGCTTTAGCGGGCAGATTAACTTGGTTAATATTCAACTTGTCTGAGATTGATGCGAAAAGTTGCCAACGCTGATAGCGAACTCGTTTAATCGGCAATTCGTTAATGTGCGGATCTTCTCAGTACTTCTTGTTCGCTTTGAGTCGACCACCAAAGAAGTTCTTAATTAACAGCCTTAGTTACAAGAATCTCCGATGGTCTAATATCTAAATCTTTAGCACACCTGTTATAGAATTTTCTATAAGAAAGAATCATCTCTACCACCATCTTGCGTAGATCGAGACGGCCAATTTTAACCACTGTTAGCTTAAAGATTGTAAAAATATTGCCATATTTTCTTCTTTTCACAACAGCATTCAGAATTTCTCGAACTAACAAACGTTGTTAAGCAGCTTCCATAAATATAGGACGTTTGGCGGCTGTTCAAAAGTGCAAACGATGATCTCATCTTGTTTAAAAATGATCGCGAAGGTCTGTCTTATGAGACCAATTGAAGCTCATTTTCTTGGGTCTACGTAAATTTTTTCACATCTTGATTAAAGCTTATTACGTTGTAGATTTTCTGGGAGGTCGTCGTTTATGTGCGACAACGAGATAGTGCTTTCTTTCTGGTGTGTAGTCGACACATCGTCTGTATTTAAGTAGGTTTACCATGGACTGCCTAAACAACCAGGTACCGGTTTTTTCCAGTCGTAGTTCCACAGAAATCATCATGTAATCCGCTTTTACTCATTCTACCCGCGTCACATCATCTCCAACCCTGTTCCATCGGAGTCCTCTTTACTCATGGACAATCCACCTCATGTCCAAATCCTAAATTACGTGAATCCTTTAAGGCTTGGCACCTGTTTTTAACGAAAAAATTCAAAGTATTCCATACAGGCTGCGCAAATTTTTGGGGCTTTTACGTTTGAGTTCCAAAAACCTTTAACTCATCAACTTCTTGAACTCTTGAAAGTTTGACTTGTGGTTCCGATGTCTGGTAATGAAGGGTATTCCAATAATTGTTCGCTGGAAAGTAATAAAAGAATGTTGTGTTTTATTTCAAGGTTTTTTTTCCGATGGAATCTGCAACTAACAGTTGCCCGTAGTAGCTTGTCTCTTTGATGTTTGTTCTCCAACAAGTGCCAAATTTCTGAAAGTGTGCGCCAGGCACTATTTTGCTTCGAGCGCTTTACGTCCATTCTCTTATGTGTATTCTAAAAAATCGATAGATGTACATCAATCTAGAAGAAAATCAAGCCAGGTTTCAAGTTTCATTCAGCCTCATTTTTAGAATCTTTATGTGTTCAGTAAAACCAGGCATTTATTTTCTAGTACTCGCTCTTATGGAATATGAATGATCAGTGTCGAATTGATTTATTAGCGCCCTCTTTTGACGATTAACTTATAGATGTTTATAACTTCACCCTTCCACTCATAGTTTACCGCATCATCGTGGCTGGATCGTGTTTCTCAGCGCCGAACTATGATGTACAGAAGGTTTTTATCCTCTTAGTCAGGTTTTTCTCACCGACAATCTGTTCGACATTTCCATTTGTGGTCCAGTTAACAAGCTAGGAATCGCTACCGCTTCGGAAGAAAAGTGGTCGCAAGGATGGAAACTATCCCTATGATCCACAAAGACAAATGATTAGTTGTGATGACGACTTAAAAATGCTTCAAGTAATCTTTATTAAGATTTCAGGTAAGCTATAAGCCCCACGAAGTGAATGGAACCAACTTCGGCGTTCCGTTGACTGCGCACTCCAGCCTACGGTGGTGGTGATAAAGATAATCATTGAGACGCTCCCAAATCTCGGTTAGAATCAACGTCAGTAAAACAACATCAAATCACATTTTCCATAACTAATCGTTACACGATCTGCACCAACGGCCAACGCCGGAATAGTACCATCTAACGCAAATCTACCCGCTGCTCTCGAAAGCGGCAAGTCGCATCAAATTCTTCCATATTGTGCTACGACAAAAGCAAAAAGACCGATATCTTCAATTTATTCATTACTACGAATCACATCAGTTCATCTCACCTCATCTGAGCATTTTGCTTCTTCCACGAAGACCAGTATTAACTGTTACTCACCAACCTTTGCTGTTTTGTCGAAGAATTTAGAAAACTAGCAAGAGTCACAAATGAGTAAAAGATGGATGAATTTAAAACAACAGAAAAAAATAGAAGCGCAAGCTATCTTCGCAGGTTTTTATCCGTTGCATGTTTTAATAAAGGTTTCTTTCTTGAGAGGAATAAAATCTACAGGTCAATAGAGGTGCGGTCTAATGGGGTGGGTGACTCATGAAGACGTCACCTCCACAACTAGACCATGGTGCTTTTAGACAACTCCGCATCCCATCATTATGTGTGGTCTTATTTCTAACTAATATTGACTATTTCTTAGACACTAGTTAACTTGGAATGGCTCTCAACATTGATATTACCTTCGAATTGTTTCCCTTTCAGATTTCTTTTGGTGACCTGTAGATTTAGTTCTGCTTTGAAAATTTCTCAACTTATTTTCGTTGTAACGTCATAAAAAACTGATCTAAAAAAGCTTTTTATTCTAGATTGAATTTTGACGCATTCCTTGAAACTGAATTCTATTTGTGCTCTGGTTTCCTTAAATTTATCGCTCGATCCGCGTTGTCTACAGATTTTTCCTCGCCATTGCTATTTGCATGGATTCTGATTAGTGTTGCTGTTCGTGTGTGCCTCCTGAACCACAGAGTGAATCGGAACAGAAGAAATACTTTCAGAAATACTTTTCGAAAGTCATGAGCATTTGTACAGCTGCATGAGAGATGCCCACAAACGAAGAGCTCATTCCGGTAAGTTAGTTAAAGGTGAAATTTATTACTTTGGGTTTGGCTACTCTTCAGTTAATTACAGTTTGTTCTTTTACACTTGTTACTTACTCATGGCCTGTTCTCATCTTTTTCAAATTTTTACTTATAATGAAGAAAATCTTAATTTAATCAACTTGTTTTTGATTTGTTGAGCTTACACGAGGTGGATAGAGAGAGATGTTTATTCGGCGAACGCTTCGACGTCTTCGTCTTCGTCAGAGTCGATGATCCGCGTCGGTGGTCCACAATTGTTCGTTTTCTCGATGTGGCGTCTTCGTTGCCGTGCCGAGATGGAATTTTCTTCAGTGTATGCCTGTGTAAACTCAACAAATTAAAAACATGTTGGTTACTTCACTACTGGGGTTAAGTGACGGTCGGCTTGAAAACTTTAATTTAGTTATTGCAAAAATTTTATTTCCCTGTTCACTCCAAACTTTGCAGTGACCATAGTTCAAACTGGCTGGAAGAAAGCCGCATCGACAAAATTTTTTTTACTGCCTATTTAAGAAGAAACATGTGTATTTGGAAAAGTCCGCCTAATTCCACTAGGAACACTAGGAATGTTGCCTAGCGGTGGCAATGATTTATGTGTTCAGTTTAGCTACTTAATACAGAAGAAATCAATCAGCTCATAGGACCAAAACTGTTAGTTTATTAGTTTATTAGTTCCTTTATTAGTACTAGTCTGTACCTAAAAGTGGGTGTAGCATAGGTTGAAGAGACGAAACACGTCATTCTGCCTTGTATTTATTCTTTTTATGCCAATAGTTTTCTTCTATAACCTACACGACCATGAGTTACACTTCAGCAAGCACTTTACGCTGTTGTACAGTGATTTTCCGGTTTCGAACATACTCGTTGAATAGAAAACGTCTGGAAGACTTTTTATATGAAAAGTATAAGCATGAGAATCCGAGACCGCCAGCTGGTAGGTGACCACATTCATTTTTACAGCGGTGGTAAGCTGCTTTCCGGATCTTTTCAATTTCTTCCTTTGGATTGCTCAAGATTTTGAGTGCACACTGCAGGTTGACATTTCTATTGAAACCTTTCTTTTTCAAACCCATTCAGAGCCTTCCGAATGGACTGGCTCTCCATTGCAACACTTTTAGTAGGGCTTTCAGCTTTTTGAAAACATTGCCATTTCTCCCAAACTTTACTTTTCCTTACAGATTTCTCCCTTTTCTGAAAAAGTGGATGAATGTGTTACCTTCGGATTCGTCAGATGTTTAGGTCCCGTAGCGTTTGATCATATTGGTTTTTTATCAAAGAGGTTTTTTATGTGGAAATTGCTTCAGGGAGACGAAAGAACTACAATTTACGATCTTACCGTAGACAGAACAATTTCTTTTACTTATCTCTGTTTCCTGCGAGGCCATCGGGCTAGTTCGACGTTATTTTGGCCCACCCAAAGGAGAATTGGAAGATCCACATGAGGTCGTTGTGTTAATATGAGGCATTTTCAATGTGTGCCTTGAAACTGATGCTGTTTTGCAGAATCGTTAATGTCAAGACTACTCTGACTCTTGGTCGTTATTTTTTAACGTCTGACTCCGTAGACAACTTAGCTCGATGTTTGAGCTATTCTCTCATCTCTTTTGCTTAGAGTGCTATGATAACCATGCAATGCAATCATTAGTTTATTAAGAGATGCCGCGTTTTAAGGTCCGAATGCGGTTTGCAACCACATACGTTTGTTTAGAAGTAATGGTACACAGGTAGTTTCACGAAAAAAAAGAGCCGAACTCTTGATTGGGTAATCAATTTGGAGGTGAACTTTATTCTAAATATGACAGCTCGACACTCAGAGCATCCTCATGCGAACCAAATGAAGTATTCACATAGAGATAAAAGTGTTGTGTATGAGAATGAAATCATTCTTCTAATAGTTTCCTTTCTTAAACGAATTCTTTCCACATGATGTCATTAGGTTCATTGTCTTGCAACGATTATACTTGACGTGGTTGGGTCTGTGAATGGGTTCACACCCACTCTAGGGATCTGTTGTCTTCTGATTAATACCATTGACATATTGAATATTGGGTGAACGTTAGTTTCACTGGAATCTCGAGGCAGCTGGGCTACGGCGTCTCGAGTTTTTTCCTGCAAACCATTATAGATCAAGAGAGATGTGGTGTCTTGCTACTTGAACTTTATTAAACATCAAAGATGTGACTGAATACATATGTGGCCTACACAGTGACTTGACGGTGTCTATAGATGTAAAATTGGTGTGGACACAAATGGAAAATAAATAGATGGTAAGGTAAAGTAAGTAAACAAATGGACAGGTGATAAAGTATAGATGCGAAACATTATTTTCCCATCACAGTGTTGCTGAGATATTTTCAAAACTCCAGACCGCATGTGCCTGCGTAAGGAGCGAACGTACTATTACCTCTTCAAGATGCTGACACGTTCACCACCGCACCATGTGGGCTCCTCGTTAGGGGCCACTGTTTTTACTCTTTCATACGAATATGGTATTATTATACTTACTCCGGAAAGATGGAAGCTTTTGTCTACTTTGGGAGCACGCAGGAATCAAAAACCACGTGTATTGCAGGGGACCTATGACGACATGCTACACTTTCTCTTGAAAGAATGCGTACTGATTTTTTGTCGATCCGATCACATAGTTTCGTTTTAAGGCCAAATTCACATTAGCCGTTTTAATAATGAGCGAATAAGTAGTTTAACTTCGGTTTATAACCTCGTTCTTTCATGTTTCAGCAACCCGTTGAACATAGTTTCTGACTGAAGTTAATAAAGCTGGAATCACCAATCATTTAACAAGAAATGATGAGTAATCGCATTTTCTTAGAGATCTTCAAGTTCCAGTCGCATTATTAGTCAGACACATTTCTTGCTCACTAATATCGCGGCGTTCTGATTAACGTGCTTTCATTTCGGCTCAAATCTCTTCGACCTCGTAATCCGTTCGGTCGGTGAAATTTCAACGCCTCCCAATGCTCACATATTAATCTGCTTTCGGATCCCAACTGTAGGAGCCCACGATCTTAAAACGTCCGCTCACAATAGCGTTTGGATGGTGGCTTGAATGATAGAGAATTATATTTGACGCTAGCGATTCGCTTCTCGAAATCTGAGGTGTATGTCCACTTAAGTCTGTTCAGTGTTTAAACTATAAATCATAAAGAAATTACGATAGTTAGAAGAATAACTTGATGGATTAAGAGCTCTTGTAAGAACTTCACGACCATTAATTGAATAACTGAGGTGAGTGTATGTGTAAAACTAGTAATAAGCGGTGCCTTGAGTTAACTTTCTTATCTATTAAGATAGCTAAGCGATTTGTCCTCACCTTCCATTCGTTTGCTATCTTTTAATCGTCATCTGATGGAACTCTTACGTTGTGAATGGTTATGCAGTTGCACGATTATTTTTCTCGGCTGCGATTCGAAGTTACAAATCTTTTTTTACCAGGATGTTAAGCGCTGGCCGAGTTTCGCTTTTGCTGGAATCCTTATATAGCCGTCCCAAAGGTTTTCTTGCCCTTCAACTCAAAATACGACAGCCTCTTCTTAAGCGAAGTTTACCGCTTTACTAAAGTTTCTCCTCGACAATATTAATTCTTGTGCAAGAAATGAACCTAACTGTTATTAGGTCGGCTAATAGAGGGCGATGCAACAGTCTAGATCCGCTCAATTCTTCAGTTGTTCGCTCAATTCTTCAACTTTTCTTATCAGTTGTAAATTTTTGAGCAAGCTTACAAGGCTTTCGAGAGATTTTTTTAAATAAGAATCGTGAATAGCTATAAAGGTTCAATTCTTGTATATGGTCAAAAAAATTGCCCAATAACAGTTTTTTCTTTAGTTAACTAGAAGACTATATGGCCAACATTTTCTTAAAAAGAGGAGTCACCATTTACAATTCAATGTGATTTGGATCGCCTGGTTGAAAATGCCCTATCTTATGAATGAGCGTCGTTTTCTACAGGCGTTAGTCCGTCTTTCCATCGTCAGCACGATCTTTCATCTCTTCAGGAAATTACCTTGATATCATTCAAAGAAGCTATATGCCTTTATTATAATTTGAGACTCTAGGGAGAATGTCACCGTAGTGGGTGGTTGTCGACTATTTCTAAGAAGACTCTCTTCATTCCTACAGCATATGAACAGCAATCAGGAATTACAATTAGAAGGAATCACGAAGTACTCACACCTTTCCCACTTTTTGTTATTCAACGGTCATTGTTAATCAGAAAGAGGTCGATTTAAGAATATAAGTGGTAGCAGCATATTACAATAACCGTAGCAGTAAAAATTCAAAAAAGTATCAAACTAAGTGAACTACACACTTCTAATCATCGCGAGTATAAAACAGTGAGTCAAAATCCCTAAGTATGTGGGGATCGTTTTACCATTTAAAGGGTTACTGAGGAAATTAAAGCTACTCTCGACATAAAGTGGAACTCTAACTGCCAAGGAGCGCAATCATCAGAGAAGAAAAAGTTTGCGAAATCTAAAGAAACAGATCCTCAAAACGATCACAATTGAGGAAACTCAGTTGTCACTAATATCTTTTAAGCCTCGAACACTCTTATCTTAATATAGTTACTAAACTACTAAGAAAAAAGGGGCAAGTAGCATAGTGGCAGGGATGCCGATAATCACGAGCACGCCACCGGTTCGATTCCTCTCTGGGCTTACCAAGACTCTCACCCCTCCACGGTCGCAAAATTGGTACCGGACATGTCCGAGAAAAGCCACTCTGCAATCGAAGTGGGAGCACTCTATCGCCGAATTCGAGGCAAAATCGACTCGAAGAGTATTCGACGACATTTACGATGAAAGGAAAATCCTCAAGTAGCAGCCGAAGCCACATGTAAACAGTTGCAAGACCTTTTTCGATGATGGATGCAAGGAAACCAATCGAATTCGGGAAGTGCTGGCATCCGCACAGTACATGTGAAAGGCGTATCGTGTAAAAGAAGAATTTTTTCACAAAAAGGTTGTCACTATTCACATAATTATTATGAGAACGCAACAATAATGATGCTGAGAAATTTGCAAAATCCGGACCGCAGGTGTCTGCGGTGAGGAATGAACGCGATGTTATCCTTTCCGCGGTATAACTCGTTCAGCATCACACCATGCGGGCCCTTCGCTCATCTGTCTTTCAGTTAGTTTTCTGTCTACCAGTGCCATGAGGCCGTCAACGGGATTGATCTGGGGGGCTCAAATCGGCGTTGAAGTAATTTAATCTGAGCCTATAGTTGAAACCTCAATGTTAACTTTTTATTTGCTGCCTATTACAATTTTTCATGGCGCGGTGTTGTGTTTTTAGAATATAACTACAATGGTGCTGTGATGTTTGCAAAACTCGGGAGTGCAGGTGTCTACGGTGGGGAGCGAGTGCTGTATCACCCTTCACGCAGGCTAATGCGTTCACCACGTTTTACCTATCTCTCACATCCTAGGATTTATAAACTTTTTATACATTTGTAGGTGATACAGCAGCGAATTACGAAAGTTCTGAGAATTTTTGATCTTCATTAAATTTTACTAAAAAATATTAGTAGAAGGAATAAAGGCAGAAATATACTTTAGAGAGCTTGGGAAATAAATTAAAATTAAGTGTCCGGATTTCATTCCTAAACATCGAAAAGTTTCAGTTTTCTTGAAATTCTTAGAAATTTCTTAACGAGTTTCAAAAGAGATTAAAAAGAATCTCATGAGAAATTTGCACCCCATTTTCGCCAACAAAAACCTGATAGCAAATGACTGATTTGATCATGGATCTCATCAAGTCGGAAAGACTTAGACGAATCCATTGGCGCATCGCTTTAATCACGCCGTAATTCTCCAGTTTTCCTCAAGCGTCACTTTTCTTGGAATCTACTGTGATGGGGAAGTAATTGCCAGCGTCGAAAGTCGACGTAAGTGAATTGCTCAAAATGCATTGATGAATTCGAAATGACTAAGTCAAGTACTTTTTAAAAGTCACTTCTTGTTTCTGGATTTCCAATTTTCGAAAGCCAAACTTTCCAATATCTCTGGATACTATTCAACTTTTTGTTCCCTTTCTTAAATGTGAACTCAGAAAAGATCGACGGTCGATGACTCTGAGTCTGTGAAGACTGTTTTGTTAATGTTTTCATCTCAAAACATCATCTAAGCATATCATTGGATATCTACCATCAGCATCGTGTATAAAAAGGGCATCACTGAGTGAGGATGCCTCATTCGAGAAGATGGCTCGCTGAGGAAGATCTGGCTCGACAGGAAGGCGAAGACGCAACGTCGAGGCGAACAACAAGCATGGACCATCGACTCGGATCACCGGCTCTGAGGAAGACGAAGACGTCGAAACGTTAGCCGAAAATAAATATATTTATCAACCTCGTGCAAGCTTATCAAGAAATAATACATATCATTGGATAGTTCCATAACTTCCACCTATGTGAGGTATTGACCTGTGTAGTGTTTGGCGAAAAAAAATTTCTTTTCAGATATCTTCATCTTAAAGTGATATGACCCTAGTGCTTCACTTTTAAGAGGTTTGGTTTAAAAAATAATAAGAAGAAAAATTTTTCGAACGGCAATGAAAACGAACAAAGATTGTCACTTGGTGGGTGTAGATTTATTTATTGCTCTTTGTTTGAGTTGGTTTTATCAAAATTGGTTTTAATTTACACACAAAGCAGTCGCAGCAAAGTGATCTATTGGTGTTTAGCTAGCGCCTTGTCCTATTCTGAGTGGATGAGGTCAGCCGAGAAACCGAAACCGACGACGACGTTGTCCCCGACGACGTCGTCTCCCTGGTTCTGGTTGCGTGCCACCAGCGTCACTAGCCATAACATTGCGCATGCATTTGTTTCGGAATCATCCTAATTATGCATACCACCACCCGACTGCTCTAGATGGGGTGAGCATGCTAATTTTGTCGCCAGCTGCATCAGTTCTTGTGCTTGGACGGGGCAGTCGGTATGAAGAGACAACTAAATGAGCACACAACCCCCTCGCAAACCCATAGAGTCCGAGACGATGCACGGCATTGCACACGCTGAGAAGGTGAGCAAAGTTATTATGACCTTTTTCCGTCATAGCTTAGAACCCATAAGACTTTCTTCCAATCTCCATAGTTTTACACCGTGATGCTTGTTATCTATCTTTTAATTTTAAGATGAAGTTACGTAACAATTTGCCCTTATGTGGAAAACAAAGTTTGTTTCACGTAAAACTCACACTAGTGGGCAAAAATACGAATCGCCAATGAGTAAATTTATTTCCACTTCAAGTAGCTTTTCTTCCACATTACAACGTTTTTAGGCTTAGGTCCAGCTCTGTAAAAGTGTCTTTTGGGCCATATCTCTCACGAAATTCTGCTCTGTTTCCGTTCTGACGAAACTTTTTTTTCGAGATTCAGTATATATGTCGTTTCTGCAATGATTCTTCTTTTTCATCGTCTTTAGTTCCCTATTATCTTCGTTTCAGCCTCATGCCCTTCCATTTGCATGCATCTCTCTAATGAGAACGTCTCCACTAGTGCCTCCAGGGACGTCACCTTACGTATGGCGGCTCCAACGGTCACTGCCTATTATAAATTGAGATTAGCTGTCCCGCTAGCTTCTATAATTGCGCAACACTTCATCGGAAGTACTACGTGACTTTTCGCAAGCCATAGAAAATATGTTTCCGTTTCCTACATAAATATCTTGCTTGCAAGGATCCAGGACTACTAGTTTATTTATGATAGGACATATGGAAAACACCTAGTCTTTATGAGAAAGCTTCCGTGAAAGCGGGAAAATCACTTTTCTGTTTTATGCCGCTTCATTTTTTCTTCCATTTTTTGCTGTTTATTCCGATAACCGCAAAGCTAAAAATTTTGAGATCTGTTTGATGTCGTCAAAACAACCTTCGCTTTCGTTTTTGTCATCTGAAAAGCTCTGTTTACTAAGGTTATGAACGCTTTTAATAGGTCCTATAATTTTGGGCTCCAAGAAGGCAGATGCAATTAAAACATTAAAAATCATAAGAAATTGCCATAGTAAGAAGTTGACTTGAATCAGAGTAGAAATGAAGCTGTTGAAAAAAGTTTAATGCATTGATATTTTTGAAAAACAGCGCTTCCGGATTCCAAATTCTGGTACCCTCTGAAATACCATAGCGTCGTTATAAAATGAAACCTGATTGAAAAGCGAACTCATTCTTATTCCAGTTAGATTTCATTCAAATCCAAAAACAGCTGACACGGTTAATCCCAGGATGAACTTTCTTTTGACCTCACAACCGATCATTTCCACTGAATCATTGTTTTCTTTATAAGGAAACACCACGTTGTTACAGTATCTATTCATTCAGGAAAGCTAGCATTTCGACAGTTTTGTCTTCTTTAGGGCTTGGAACAATCAAGTTGACACACAATCTACTCAGTCAAACACTTTTATAACCTCAGAGGATAACCTACTGCGTAATTTTTTACAAGCAAAATCTGAGATCACAAAACGGGAAAAGGACGAAAATTTGTTTTAAAGTTTTAAAGGCAAATGGTCTAAAGCTAAGGCGATGTTTAAAGTTGAAGCTTCACAGCCATAAAAAAAGTTTTATCTCCTGAGCTTCTGAAAGTGATTGACAGCGAATCAATTTGACTCTTTCATGGTCTGAAGAAGGCGAAGCCATCGCAACATCCCAACATTCCACTACAGTCCTGAATAAAAATGGAAACAACGATCTCGTGTTTGCTCATCAAGAAAACATTGAATTATTCATACAGCCTTTTTTCCTCACATCGTTTGCACGTTAGTCACCAGTAATCGAGTAATGGTCGAGTAATTCAAACGGTCATCGGTGACACAGTTCTTTGGCTCGTACAGGGCCACACTCACAAAATAAAATCTTCTTTCATAGGAAAAACCTATACCTTCTTTTGTAGCCCTTTTTAAGTTTTTTTACCAGAAGTGCCATTTGAATTGGAACTTCTGGCTGCTGTGTTTCAGCGCTCTATCATAATAGACAAGGTCTATTTAGTGAAGACGATCCACAACCATCCCTCACATGGTCAGTAGTCGTACGATGCTCGAATCCACGTCTAAGATATAGTCTATGCACACGCCCATAGTCGTGACGCTTAGAATATTGGACTGTTTCCATGAAACTCCATGCTTTTGATGGAAGTTTGAATTTTCTAATCTAAACTAATTATATTTGGACTGTCTAACATTGTTCCTTTCCATGTCTTCCTTACGCGTATTTTTAAAGTAATCATTGGCATCGTATTCGTTGTTCATCGTTTGGAGAAGTGCGGAGCCGTTAAGGAATATTAAGCTGTTACAAAATTAACAGCGGACTCGCTTAAGATAATTGCAATCCTTCTTTCCTCATCTAAATATCGGGCGATTTGTATGGTCACATTCATCTTCGAGGATGACTTTATGCTGTTCTTGTCTACCAGTCGCCGTGCTTCAGTTGATACTTTTGTTTTCACCAGTGTTCTGGATTTTACATAAGCTAATCGCCATGCATTGAGTACTACACAGTACGCAAGCATGATTGAAACTCATGACCGCTCTCTAAACTCAAATGAAAAAACCCCTGGTTCACGTTAGAGGACGAGTTCATATTCGAGCGAAATGATCAATGCTCTTATGGCTTCTCAGTCATTAAATATTATATAGAGAGAAAACGACATTCATCAATGAAGTCTCCAGACTGCTTGTGGATTGTCTTCTAGTAAAGCGTCGACTCCAAAACGAAGTTTGCCCGAACACTGCTGTTTTATGATACATCGTCATAATGTAGCCACCCGAATACCATTTCCTTCCATCGAAACGGAGCTTTTAAAGTTGCTAGCTATGTTTATCTAAAAATTATAGTATGGAAAGGTTTGAAAAAAAGTTAGATCGTAGTCTTCTTATCTAAAAATTATACTATTGCGTCAGTTGACATCTGAGGTGTAGTAGTAGAAGTTTGATGACCTTCGAAAAGAGTTATTCCATCATTCTGGCGTAGATCCTGTCACATGCAGTGACTTGCATGCTTGACGAAACTGACGCATGCCTAATAATGAACAGATTATGCTGCACGAAGAAGATCAGCCAGCTAAGGAGCATATGCCCTTAGCGGAAGCTAATCCCATTTCAAGAACCCCACTCAATGCGCATGGTAAATAGCTGAAGATTGCGATATCGGATCTACGGAGTTTCATGTCATACACATAATGTATAATCTGCGAACTTCACATCTCATTTCTACTTCAAAAGTGGAGATTTGATAAAAGAGTTTTCTCGTGCGAGCTACGGAGAATTTGCTTTCGGACTGGATTCATTTATTTCTCCGGTTCACTTCTTATTCCTTCTTTCCGGCCACATTTTTAATACTCTCTACCCCTCAGAACTGCATTGGCAGTTCCAAACGCAACAAAGCATTGGCTTACATTTTAGCCCTTGTCGCTCAAATTTTCGTCTGGCAAAAAGCTAAAGTAGAAAGCAGATCATAGATGAAATCACCCAGATTTCTCGGCGACAAGAGTTCAGCATTCCTGACCACCCTCGGTCGGCGAATATTTGCGAGCATTCAATTACAGCGGACGTTGCTGTAAAGCCACCATCGTTTCGCAATTTAGTGCCAAACGAACGGGCATCTATAAGCCCACTGCATGTCCAGGGGATAGAAGAAGTGGCATTGGTGATTAACAAATGACAGTGTTCATTGAACTCAAAGAGGTTCGCCGCCATTATGTCATTTATAAATTTTGTTAACACTAAATTAAAGATATTGCCCTAGAAATAATCCAGTGCACTTAGTCTTTAACGTCTTTGACCTTTCCTCTGGGCTTTCTATGGCTTAATCGGCCTAAACTGTGAGGTCCGTAAGAAAATAACAAACTAGTTTTGTCTCGTTATAGAAGCATAGAGTTCCTACTGATCCCAGTTGAATCTAGTGGAGGATGAATTCGTCGCTATGCACCGCAGTTCGGCGTTCAAGAACACATTTTTGTCACGACAAAACAACAAACTACTGGACGGCTCGATTATTTTACTTTTATAAAAAAGCAATGAAAACTTTTTTCTTTTCTTAAACAGAAGCCTTGACTTTAGCTGATTGCTGGCATCCTTCGTGGATTGCACAAATGTTTACAGTATTTCCCGAAAACTGGTTGGAAACGTGGATCGGTGAATTTTTCGAGGCACAATGAATAGCTACTTTATTTGTTATTGTTAGATCAAATTTTAGTTTTCTAAAACTTTCACTTACTTGAAGACGTGTTTTGAGCTAAAAACGGTTGGAACACTAAATATAATCTCTTGGAATGTCTCTTAGAATGCATATTAATTAGCAATGCCAAGGTTAAAGGGAAGTCGTTTCTTGAAATAAGTTCACTTACGTTTTCGCTAACACGTTGCCATTTCCCATTTCCCATAGCCGTTATTCGAGGCCTCAAAAAAGGTCTTTATTGTAAATCACAACCATGCTATATTTATTTACTGGTTAGTTACTACTCGATAAGAAGCTGGTTCTTCTCAGCACATGTGAATTTGAAGTATGACGCCACCCGTAGGATTGGTTTTTACTCTTTTTTTCATCCATTTTACAAAGCGGTGTACTCCCAACATTGCATCGCGATGGTCTCATATTAGCTATTAAGCTTCTGACAGATCTGACCTACGTTGTTTATTAAGTTGACTGCTCATCTAATTGTGCGTACCTAGGGAATTCGAAGCCACGTGCCACTGTGTGTGGAGAATAATCCACTTCCATTCAATAGTTATCAACGAGCTTGACCATCTCTTTCCCACACTACATCGTAGTCTACAAGAAAATTGCTCCGACTGACTATTAGTCGTTGTTGAGAGAGTGGATATCATTAATGAAGTTAAAATGGTGTGGTAGCCGGTTACCCACTCTAATTTCTATTCATTCAGTTTCATGATGTTCCATAAAGAGTTGTAGAGTTGCCATAAAGAGCTTTGGTTGGATGGTGTAATCATATCATATTTTTCCTTTGCTTCCTTCACGACTTTTTTGACGTCCATACGAATTTTGTATGCTGCTTACTTCATTCTTCAGAACTGTAGAGAACTGATTTCATTTTCGAAAAATATTTGGCAAAATGGTGCCGCTTTTCGTAGAATGGTGTAATTTGTTTTATGGTGTTGACAAGTAGCTCATGTTATATGTTTATGAACTGACTATTCATATACCTGCTGAAGAACTGCTCCAAGCGGAAATAATGGTGTCTGGAACATTCACGATACTCAAATAAGTTTCGCAATCTGTTGATATGATCCATCATAGTGTTCATCGTACTGAACCTCCTTGATTATTCACATGGCTACCTTTCGCCCAGTATTTGCCGATCCGGTTCGGCACAGCTCTAGTGGAGTCTGCAGGAGATGATTTACAAGAAGATAGTAGCTAATGATGAGGTCTTCGATGTTGTATATGCACCATACAACCTCAGGCAACTTTTCATGAAGCGAATTTGGTGTTGATGACAGAGAACAATCTGCAGACGACCTCTGGGTATATAGTGCTTGCTTATTAGTTAATATCGGGGTACGAGATTTCAGCACTGGCAAGATCCACTCGTACTACCCGAGATGGCGTGTAGGTAGACAGATTCGCGTGAAGGTGGTGAAAAAGCATAACTTTCTATATGACTGATTGCTGTTATTCAGGTTAAATGAAAGTCGATTATTAGCAAGAAGTATAAGCTGTAGATAGCTTGCCACATTGTCTTTCATAGATTCAGTCGCTATAAACTGATACTTCGAATGCCTTCCGCATCGCAGCATGTGAATCTTCTTGCACTTGCACTGCTATTTACTGTTAGGGGATCTCTAGCCGTCGCTTTTAAAAGTGTCGCTTTTTACCCTCTCGAAGTTTACTGCTTCATCGTGTAAGAAAGGCACTCTTAGTGCTAAACTGTAATACATCGCATAAGATTCGTCCGTACACTAACATCAGCCATCCTGCGAAGAAATTTGACAGTTTTACTCGAAATGTCCAGGTGATATTGCCGCTATTTGAACCGCAAGTCTGCCTCCATGGGAAGATGAACGAAGCCGTGTAAAGATTAATGGAAACATGTTCGTTTGTGAGAAATTAAGAAAACAGAATGGAACTGAAAGGTCCTTCGACTTACATCTGTCAGTCATTTTCTTGTAGAGCAAGCTTTCTTTTACACAACTCATCTTCATGTCAACCATGAGGATCCTAACACTTTCTTCATTCGACTCGCTTCCTCGCATTTATCGTCCATCCACGAAGGTCTTCGAACCTTTAATGCAATGTTTCGGCTTTTGGTTAAGGATTGTCGTTTTCTTCACTAATATCCTTTAGTGCAGGTCGAGTCAATTTTCTCTGGAGTCTTGAGGTAGTTGGGCTAGAGCGTTCCCACTTGGAATGCTGTTAGGAATGAATTCCTCTCAAACAAGTCTGGCACCAATTTGCCGACCCCGGAGGGTAGAGAAAAAGCCGGTACGCGTCGAACTAGCATCGCGCTTGTGATTTACGGCATCGAACTACTACGCTACTCGTCACTCAGGCCAGGCTGAGATGTCTAGAATAGATTGGAACGCAGAGTTCTTCACTTTGACGCAAACAGCTTAACTTAGTTAGGACTTACGGAGTCACCGACGCTGCCTTCTCACAGCTTTATGTGCTGAAGAGATATGTGACGAAATGATGCGTACCTTAGAAAGAAGCATTTCATAAGTCGAGCTGCTTTTCCTGTTTATGAGCCAAGCACTGACAGCGACTGACTGTGTTGGGCGGTGTAGTATTTCATCGGCAACTCTGTCGCCCCATCACGTCCGCCGAACATATTGTAATTAACACAAACCCGAACCCCTCTGTGTTGTCCACTCAAGTTTCCATCCAAATAGTATGTTGCGGTCTTTGTTATCTTTCATTTACGTAAACTGGTTTTGATTAAGCCAAAGTGTCCAATCGAATTTTAATCCATTAACAACAAAATGACCCATCAAAACTTAAACTTCATTTGTTCAAGTGGAAAGCATTGCTATCTACACACCATCTCCATCGAGTCAGAACTTCAATTTTAAAGTAAATCTTTTGTTTTCAACCAAGAAATTGCTTCCTTTTTCTTTTTTCCCTGTCGAAGCACATATCTCGAGTAATGAAGCGAATGGTGTCATGGCGACGTTAATATGCTGTGGAGATAAGAAAAAAAACGGGTATTGTTTTGAAACCATCATAATCTTCTCGAAACTTCTGGGTGGATATGGAACGCCTTAATAAGAAAATTGGACTTCTTAGTTTTCTAACTATTTCTTATTTTTTTTCGGTCATCTAAAGAAAAAAAACATTTTTAGCAGAAGTTTTTACACAAAAATCAATTGTGAAACTATAACTTTATGACATTACAAATATAACTAACAGTTGGTAATCAATAACTTTTGGATTGTTAAGCTCACACGAGGGTGTAAGGATGATTATTCGGCTAGCGTTTCGATGTCTTCGTCCTTATTGGAGCTAATGAAACGAGTATCTCCCAACGGTTTACCGCCTCATCGTGGCTAAATGTTCCTGGGTGTCGGACTGCGATATACAGCGGGGGGATTCGTCCTCCGGCCGGGCTTCCAAGCTGAGAAGGCGCCCGGCGTTTCCATCGGGAAGCCTAGCTAAGAGTAAACCAATACCAGGACCCGCCACCATCCTGGTATCAAAGTCGCATGATGGCAAATCTTCCTCTGATCCACAAGGGCTGCAACTGCCCGTGGTTGTGAAGACCTGGGGCAGACTTTGACTAGGCTGACCTCGGGATTCCAGGAAAGCACAATTGCTTAACCAGCAAATCTCCAAAAAATGGTGATTATGCTAGGGACAGCACAACCAGTGAGGACGGGCCGTTTAAGTATCAAGTGTCAAGTATCAAGATGATACGAATAAATGGTCCACAGTCGTTCGCCCTCTCGATATGATGTTTTCGTTGTCGCATCGAGTCGGGTCTTCTTCTGTGGAGCACCGCTCGAACGAGGCAATATCATTCGGCAACACTCTTTTGCACAGGACGACGGATGTTGATACTAGTGAATGTCCACTGAAAACAGTTTGTTTTTCAACGGGCAGGTCATCCTGCTCTAATCGGTATTCTGATAGCTAGCATTAAAAATTTTAACAATTGGTGCTTGCCTTCAAACGTTTTGTACGGCTGTTTATGTCTTTGCATTTCGATGACTTTCAAAGTTTTAAGGAAGTTAAAGCACTTGTGCTCGATCACTTTTAACGCGAGGACATTATTCCATACGAAAATTCCCCAGTGTTTTCGCAAATATGCTCGTGGCGAAGTGATGTTTGCCGTGTCGTAGTTTTTTCGATTTTTAAGGCTTGAACTGGCGGCGCTCATAGAAAGCTTTGATGTGTTATCACTGCTATTGTTATTATTACTATTCCTATTACTATTGTTACTAACTTCGTGATTGTAATGATAATGATTATGATACGAATACTAGTAGTTAACGTAATCGATTTTCTTTGTATCATTTTGCACTAGAAATGTTTTTGCAACCTAATTTGTCCAATTATGCGGGCGTGAGGAACAGTGGTGGTGATGTTTGTCATAACGAACATGGTGTTAGATCGATTTCGCTCCAGACCAACCAAGCTTCTCATCCCTCCGTGGTCGAGAAACTGGCACCGGACTTGTGGTTGGAAAAAATCACTCTCTGCAATCTAATTGGGAACTTCCAGTTAGGCTATCTCAGGACTACAGAGAGTATTTCTCGAGCAGCATTCTGCGGCATTCAAGATGAAAGGAAAATCTCCAAAGAGCAACCGACGCCACACGTAAAAGTAAAAGATTTTCGTGGTTAACAGGAGCGAGGAAGCAAAAGCGTATCGAATGTGACAAGTGCTGGGATTCGCACGGTAGACGAGAAGAAGGTCATATAAAATTTAAAAAATATAAATTTTAAAAAAATGTGCTTAATTTACTACCGTATTGCTTCAAAACCTGCTCATTTTCTTCCGAGTTTCACTCCATGAAGCCGAAGAATGAAGTTACGAAGTCGACGAAGACCATGTTCTTGCATGGCGTCTGATTACGACACTGTAATTATCGAGCCCAAGGAGGGCAGTTTTCTTACTGGTCGATGAGGTCAAGCGCAATTATAACCACCACTTTCCCATCCGTCGTGAAATAGAGAGATGACGATGATGAACACGTGGAGAACATCAACGTAGGTGGTTAGGTATGTGACTGGTGACGGAAAAGGATCTCAATCTGAAAATCGACGTAGTTCATCGTAAAGTGAACAGAGAGGAGATTAGTGCATAAGGAGTGGTTGTGAATGCTAATGAGATGAAGAAGGCACTCTATCGTTTTTTTTCAAAACTTGTTCAAGTGGGGCTTATATCCAGTCGAGCGTGCTTTTGATGTCGATTGTGCCCCAGTTTTCAAATAAAAGGATTATTTTTCGTCTCTGTGCCGAGCTGATAGGGCGAACACAACCGGTGTTCACTTGACTGCAATGTTATCTTCAATTTCACTCACGTATTGTCTTCCAGTCGGCTGAATTGATTGTAGCCTTAGATTTATGTATATGCATACGTAATAAAGGTAGTGGCTTGAACATATTTTAAAGGTGATGTATTTTTTGTAGAACCTAGAAAAAGAAATTGTAACATCACATTTTTCGGTATTCAACACGACAGACTCACTGCGCAATTTGGGCATACTCTATGGTGTTTGACTTGTGTTGGTCTATCCTCTGATGTCTTGTTGCTGGCTGTTTCCAAAATGCTCTACATTCTTTCAGATCTACACTGACTGGGCGAATCGATATCTATCTAAAGCACCGGACTACAAACCGATCGTTGATATCTGCAACGAATTACGTGACTACCGGTTGGTGGCGAAATTAATTCAGGTTGTCGGTAAGTTAATGCGATTCTCCAAAAGAAGTTTTATCACAATCTTTTTCGTGTTCGCCCAATTCCTAGTGGAAAGATGAAAAGAGCTCCGAATTTTAAACTGTATTAAGCACTGTGTTTTCCAAGTGCTTCGAGTAGTTGTTCAGATGAGCGGAATTCTCTCTCACACCTGCTCTCAAGCGGTGGTTGTCGTTTATCGGTGCGGGTTCTCTATGGACGACAACAGTTGGCGCCTGCCATCGTCAGATTTATGTCGACTGTCGACAGCGACATCAAGTCTTGGACGGTCTATTATTGCCATCGTTCCTCATTCCTCGGTCAATCGCTATCTCTCTCAGTGAAATTCCTCTTTACGACATCGGCGGAATAGCTTTAACATGTGAATGTCATCGGTACATTGAATGCAGCAAGTGTATTCTGGTGGTGGTTTCTTAGAACAAGGCGACAACATTTGTCGATTGGATGTTGACTTCGATCATGATAAGCCTCCAATATCATCGTTGAAACTCTCTAGTCCTTCGAACTCTGGATAAAATTCCAAGAAAACGCAGTTACATCAGTAGCTTTATAACTTACTTGTCTAGGAAATGCTGTCAATTGAGTGCGACTCCCGGGCTGATCATCAATTTTACAGTGGTATGAACTCGACTTTTTAAACAGAACTACTCCAAAGTTCCAAATTTCTTTATAATATTTGTTTTTTCTGCATTGCCTTCTAACTACAATCCATTTGCCGTTTTTGTTTCCATATATATTGCTCCCTACTAACGGTTTACCGCCTCATCGTGGCTGAGAGGTGTTCCTAGGTGCCGGACTGCGATGATGCACGGCGGTCCTTGTATTAAACTAGTCGCATGGCGGCGAATTTTCCCCTGATCCACAAGGACTTGGACTGCCTGTGGTGGTGACGATCTGAGACAGTCTTTGGCCAGGCTGTACTCGACACTACAAAAAACTACAATGGCTAAACCAGTAAATATCCGGGGAATGGGAATTGTGCTGAGGTCCGCACAACAAATGAGGACGGGCCGTTCAAGTGTCCATGTAGGTCTATATTGCTCTCGATTTGCATTCGTCTAAAGTGTTATAAATCGTTAGAGGACCAAAAAATGCGACCACATTAATAGTTACAATATTGAAGTTTTGAAAAAAGAAATCGTTATGTAAAGGATATGGTCAGATTTTTATTAAATAAATGCTCCTTAACAGTCCCACCTTTGCGTTGGCATCCGTTCTGTGTTGAACGCTGTCCCATGTCCGTACTCTGGATTTCTTCTAGCAATTATGGTGCGAAAAAGAGGAAGGCGAAACCGCCGAAACGTAAGCTATTGTATCCTAATAAATCCTATAATAACAACCTCGAGTCTGCTTATTGATGAAAAACATCGAATAGTGCGAAAAGTTGCCCCAGTTCTGAAGAGAATAAATTTCATGAAGATCTGTTGATTATCAATGGAAATGAGGAATTTCCATAAAAATTGAATTGATTAGCACAACGGAGTCATTGGAAGCATAATCTCCATCCTGACCGGGAATCCGGGGATTAGTCGAATGAGTTTGAAAAAATGCAGATAACAAATATAACAAAATAACCTAGCGATTCACTCAATATAAAAATTTTACATATATTATTTATAAAAGATAACTACTTGAGACCAATTCGATATTTATTGACCCTACCTTCCGCGATCGTTTTTTTTCAAGCCTTTCTTTTCTGTTGTAGGAGCTTTCTAAGAATGGTCTTGCAGTCGCGCTTCCTCTTTTCCATTCCTTTGGTTGTTCATTTAATCAATATGGAAGACCAAAACTAGAAGGAGTCAACACTGGGTTTTTCTTATTTTTTCAAGCTGTTTGAGAGCATTATCATTAAAAGGCTTGTTCGCTATGTAAGATGTTAATACAGGAAAGCGTATTACTAGTGCTCAATTTTACAGCGCTATTTACTATCCGATTTAAGGGCGCGTTTGACGCAGTGGTCGGAGGGGTCCTACCAGACACACTTGGAGTCGATCTCAGCCTCCATAGCCCACCAAGCTTCCCAGCCTTCCGGCGCGCTAAACTGATACCAACTTGCCTGGGAGGATAGCAGCACTGGTTCAATAGATCGGTAGTCCAGCACGAGTCATTGTAAAGGTCAAATATGCATTCAGTCACCTCCAAACGATGCTTAATGAAGTCAAATTCGTGGTGTATCCCTCAGAGATTGATCAACGCCGCGAGTTTTACCCTTTTATTACTTGATACTTGATACTTGAATGGCCTATCCTTGTTGGCTCTAGCATAATCCCCATTTCTCGGAGTTTTGCTGATTTAGCCACTGTGCTTCCCTGGAATCCCCAGGCCAGCCTGGCCAAAGTCTGCCCCAAGTCGTCACCACCACAGACAGTCGCCGCTCTTGTGGATCAAAGGGAGATTTGCCACCGCAAAGCTTTCTGATGGAAACGCCGAACGCCTTCTCACCTTGGGAGCCCGGCCGGAGGACGAATCCCTCCGCTGTACATCGCAGTCCGACACCCAGGAACACCTCCTAGCCACGACGAGGCGGTGAACCGTTGGGAGATACTCGTATCATCAGCTCCAATAAAGACGAAGACATCGAAACGCTAGCCGAATAATCATCCTTATCACCCTCGTGTGAGCTTAACAATCCAAAAGTTATTGATTACGAACTGTTAGTTTTATTTGTAATGTCATAAAGTTATAGTTTTACAATTGATTTTTGTGTAAAAACTTCTGCTAAAATGTTTTTTTAGATGACCAAAAAAGCGATAAGAAATAGTTAGAAAACTAAGAAATCCAATTTTCTTATTAAGGCGTTCCATATGGCGATTCCTTGTAGACTCGAGGTCAGCCTGGCCAAAGTCTGCCCAGGTCTTCACCACCTCAGGCAGTCGCAGCCCTTGTGGATCAGAGGAACATTTGCCACCATGCGACTTTAATACGGAGACGGTGTTGGATCCTAGTATTGGTTTGCTCCTAGCTAGACTTCCTGATGGAAACGCCGCACTTTTTCTCAGCTTGGAAGACCCTGCCAGGGAATGAATATCCCGGTGTACATCGCAGCTTGACACCCAGGAACACTTCCCAACCACGATGAGGCGGTAAACCGTTGAGAGGATCCTTTTATTAACTATCAGATTTAACATTTTAAGTTTGTTCTCCAAATTCGGATTTGCGATTGATATCTTTAAAGACGGAAATTTTCAGTTTACTGTTGATATGTCTAAAACAATAATTTTGAAACCGACTATCATTTAACTTCGTCGGCTCTGGCGAAGACATGGAAACGTTAGCCGAATAGACATCTCTATCAACCTTGTGCAAGCTCAGGAATATAATACATATGTCTAAAACATTTGAATATTTTCTGCATTTGTTTAATTCGCTTTTTTGCTAAGCGTTATTCGCTTCTGGTCAACATATCGCGTGTTGTCCTTTTATTTTCCTTTCTTGCCCCTTCTTTCTCCTTCCTGCATTCCTACTCTTCCTCATTATTTTTCCTTTTCCCCGCTCCTTCTCACCGTTTTGCTCCCAACTTTTTCGATTTTCTGCGGTCTTATTTCTTCCTTGTCTTTTGCTTTACATTCCTTTGTCTCCTCTCCTTATGTTCCACTCGAATTTTTCATTGTTGTTTCTCTATGCCCTGATTTTCCATTATTGTTGCTCTATACTGCCCTAATTGTCCTTGTTTTACGTTAATTCTTCTTTACTTTATCATTTTTGCGACTCTTTCTCTTACCTTCTTAGTCTACAACTTTTCAACTTCTAAATCATCCGTGTTATTTCCTTCTCTTCCTTTTCTACGTCATGCTCGCGTGCGATGCCTTTATGTTCAGAAGGAAGCAGTGATGATTAGGCAAACACTATGAAACCCAATCCCAACCGTCTGGACGACGTCCACCGGAAACACAGCATACATCAGGTCATAATTGCTATTCGCTAATTCGCTATTTGTTGGACGCATCTTCATGTTGTCTTCTGGAAACCTTCTCAGGGTCTTCTTTTTGACTATTTCGACTCAGCATTAGCACGTCTTGATCTAGCTTTATCTTGAAACTTTTCTTAAGAACCCTATCTCTGACTTTTGTAAAATGGTCGCCTTTTATTTTTTCTAATTACCTCTTCAGTTTCGCAGTATACTACTTGTTTAAAGAACCTAAAACTTTTTTCAATAAGCCAAACTACGACGCGGTCTTTGCAAGGCCTGGCACTGATGACTTACAACGGGAAAGGTTTTGAAGTGCGAAAACTGAAGGGTATATCTACTAGTTATTAACGACCTTGGTATTTACTAGTTATTAACGACCGCCAGCTAGCTGAATGAGCTAAGAAAATGTTGATTAGGAATTCCGAAGTTAGCGAAAAGTTGTCTTTGGGAATAGCTAGTAGGTCTGCTCACTATTGAGAAACGAGGAATTGAGAATTTTGAAGAAAAACTAATTCTCTACCGGAGCTTCCTCATATCAACTGTGCTCGTAGATTTCCACAAAAAAATCGAAGCATGGTGTGATGTGACGGCAACTGGTGCCACTACTCTTCACGCCTTCCGCTTTCTTGATTTACGACATTTGTTCGGAACAAGATGCCGTAGTGCAAGGAAGCAACAGTTTGACACCAAACAAACAAATTTTCCCAATATCCGTCCAATGCATGTTTTTTAAGAGCTCTTTTAAAGATTTTCAAAGCAGAATTCTTAGGCACTAGTACTGCGACGCCCATGATTTGAATTTCGGCGCCCTATTTGTTGGAAGACCATAGATGGATTTCCATCAATTCATAATTGCTTGTTATTCAACTTTATAACACCGTGGTCGCTACCGAGTTTATATTTGCAAGACTGCTCCTCATATTCTTATAGTACCCTTCCTCACTATTAAAATCTACCAGAAATACGGTTACCCTATATCATAATTTAAGACGTCTGGTTCACAGTTGGCCTGATTTTCATACAGTAAGGGTGGAAATAGGCGTCATGCCTGCAGTAAACCATCTGCTATGTGATTCTCGGGTACTTATCTAATTAAATGTTACTTACCCATTGTTTCCACACCCTCACCACAGTACGTCAGTTTGTACCGATTCCATTCAGCTGTCACAATTTTCTGACGATGACTGGACTTCAGCTTTCGGTCGGCGACAAAACTCATTCTCAATCTTGATACATTAACACTCCTCCATCGAAAATATTTTTTTGCACTTTTCCTCCGCTTTTCTATTGGTCTTCGTTTTGAAAGCTTTTGAGCTTCTCAAACACGTTGTCATTTCATCCGCTAGAGAAAACGTGGAGCCTCGTTTGAAGAACTTGTTCTTTTGCCTTTGTGTTGAAAAACTTATCCTAATTAAATTTGTAATTAGGACATATATTTCACTCACCCAGTGATCGTTAACTCGAGCAGCCATTAGCAGATTTCGCATGTCATAGTTGCACAACAAGTTCGACGTGAAACACGGTGATCATAATGTTTCTCTTTAGCGCCTTAACTGGTGATATTACCGTAGAGACGCCTTTCTAGTGTGCACTTAAAATCTTAGGGAGATTCGGTAGTTACTTGTTTCTGATATATCTGCACTTGTATGGTGCGGTTTATTCTATCATCACTCAGTTGAAGGAGTTGACTGCATTTTGTTCCTGAGAACTGAAGTGCGGATTTTCGAGGTGAGCGTTAGTAGGGAAAAAATGGTGGAGTCGATGAGATTAACAAAAGGGGGATGGGTGTTCCGTATCCACACTCGAATCCGAGAATTTTGTGGACGATGGATGTTAGGAAACAATTTAAATACAAGAAGTGCTGGATCTACACAATACATGTGAGAATGGGTAATGAATAGGATTTTTTAAAAAGTTCACACTTCTTTCTGCCACTTCCGTTCTAATCCAATCGATAACTGTTCCATTATGGTGTGCAATGCAGCATTTACTTGTGGTGCTTCAATGGCTTGGGTAATAATGTGTAAACATACACAAGAAAAGCCATTATTTTTAAGGCGCTATAATCTCTTATGGTTGTCCTTTGTTCAATTTAGTGACAATTCTGTTGAGAGTGCCGTTTTCTTGTTTAGCAATTGTGAGATTTTTAAACAGCATACATTTACTTCCATAGAAAAACACAACAGAATACAACACTAGCTGACGTTTCGGCAGTATCGCCTTCTTCAGAGCCGCTTTTTCGTGACTTCCAATGAGGAAGTTTAGAACAGCTGATTATAGTCGCGTATGATTGATGACTGCCCATATGGCTTTATGTCTTGTGCTGTATTGTATTGTGTTTTTCTATGGAAGTAAATATATGCTGTTTAAAAACCTCGCGATTGCTGAACAAGAAAACGACACATTTATATTTTAATGCCGAGGTTAATAGAAAGTCGTTCCTGGGAACTATTCTGTTGAGAATTTTAGAGTTTATCAAGAACTGATAGAAGGCAAATTACGGGACACACGGCCGATTTATGTAGATATGCTCGTGCAACAATACCATCTCGGTGCTTATTTATTTCGCGTTTTATTTTTTTTACACCTACTTTCTCACTTACTGGATGCTTGGGCGGCCCGTTTCCATGATTTCTGCGGACCCCCGTAGATCTTCCATTTGTTTTTTTCCCTGGCAGTAGTTGTCCATGGAGATGGTTTGATTAGAGCGTGATGGCGGGTGCTAGTCTCTTATTGTGGTCTGTGAAGCAACTGCAGCTGTGAGTACAGTCGTTTTACTTTACTTAAGAGCAAGTCCAACCAATGTGTAGGGGTAGTCCTAGGAGACGGTTGGATGCCCGTGAAGTTCACTTTTTAAATTCTTTTCGTCAATCTTTCGCCTGTTCTTCTCGTTATATGACCGGCCAATCTATGTCTGGCTATTTATTGATGGGTGTTTCCCTGACTCTCGAAGATGGGATAGATTTTAGAGATCAGAGCTTGTAATTCTTGCTAAATATGGTGTATGCTGGTAATATTTTAGAAGACATCGTTTAAGCGCTCTGCATTCTTACAGCTGATTTATAAAAGTAAAATAAGTCTGATGGTAAAAACTGGTTGCAAGTTACTCGAATTTTTCTCTCAGACACTCTCATAAAAGGGTTCTGTGCACTTCCTCACCGGCGAAATAATATGTTGAACTTTGGAAGAAAACGCCGTTACTACCATCTAGCCTGATCTGATAAGGATAGAGGTGGAGGTAGCTTTCGAAAAGGTAAAACATGAAGGCAAAGCGACCTTTTCATCATTTTTGACTTTGACTTTGAACGCAATAATTGTTTCCTCCAGGCATTAAACTCAGCAATTTTGCTTTTGAGATCGGTGATATCCTGGAGAGTGTCCCGACTGTTGCTCACAAATTCTACAGCTTGGGCCATTGCTGTTCTTCATCTTTATCATTTTGATAGCTTTTCTATAAAGCTTTGCAAATTCGGAGGAAGTCGCTAGTAGCCTCCGGAGATTGCGATTTCGTGTGGGTGCAACAGCTCGAGAATTTCGCTAAACATTCGCCGGTTGTTGAATTCAAAACTCCAGAGGGAAAATCTCATACCACGGTTTTTCAAATTTTTTTACTTTTACTCGTTTCCTTCTTTTCGTGGTCTTCGATGGAAGAAATAAAAGGCAACGGTGTACTTTCGTGCAACGGCGAAATTTGCCGTACTTCAATTTACTGGTATATCCTGTCAGCACTGTTACTCTACACACTGTGAGACACCGAAGTCGCGCTATAGACGATGGGAATTGTCAGAGTCGGAAACTTCACGCTTCCGATTCGGGTGATTAGTCATTCAGCGAAATGTTCACGCTATGCTCGTGTTAACGAGAACATCAATTTCACTAGTTTTTACTCGATTTTCTGAGGAGTAGTTCTTTTATAATCTAAAATAGTGTTTGGTGGACGGTATCTTCATACACCTCGTAATTCATGCTGTCGCATCTGCCTTTCTTTTGGGATCGAGGAAATGGAGCTCTTTGGTTTTTTGTGTTAAAAATTCAAAAAATACCTTGTTGGGCTATGCTGTGGAGTTGGCCGTGTCCTTGGTGACTTCCGCATCTTTCTCAGAATACTTCTCATTTATCAATAAGAAATCATCTGAGGAGCACAATTCCGCATTGAAACCGGTTATGCTGGAGCTGATGCTTGTTAACAACGCCAATATAGTTTTAAAAAATTGCCTGAAAGAAAAGCAAAGAAAGGACATTGATTGGTGTAGTGGATAGGACCGTGAGTCCCTGGTAAGGGGAATCGCGGGCAAGAAGCTCAACTGACTTTCCGTGTTTTGCTCATATCTCAGAATCCTTGTGTTTGTACTTCATACACCTTGCCGTGGAAAGGAATATTCTTAAGAGACATTCATTCGAGCTGTGGACGATCGACTAGAACTAATGCTCTAGTCGATCGTCCACAGCTCGATTGATCAAACGCTACATGATTTTTTATGGAACGTAGTATTGGTACCCTTAGAGCAGACACGATCCATACGCAATCTAACGGTTTCGAACATAGTCAATCTACGTTTTGTCTAAGGTTCGGCATTGGAATCAGCTTCTAAGTCGTTCTTCAAAATCTCAAAACGGAGCGTTTCTTTTGGCCAAGTTTTTTAATGCTTCACATTTTCATGTGATCACAGGCACAAACGTCTAGCATGTACAGCTTTACATCCTTCGTAATGTTTAACATGTGTTATTTTCTCTTGGACTTCCACTACCTGAGAGAAATTTCGACATCCCATATGATTGATATTGTTCTACAAAAAATTCGCTGCTAGCATCAATTGAAAGGAAAAATATTGACTGCTCTATTCTTAAAGGCTAATTGAGCTGAAGTGTGATTTTTTTATCGAGTACGGCACCGAAGGCCTTGCAGAATGTTTTTCCGGTTTTTGTAGAAAAGAAAAGAACAAGGAGTTTATAGTGATAACGCAGTGGTTCTATAGTATAAACCTCTGAACAAAATTCATTAGAGAGGGTTACTGGTTGCTTAAAATGGTCAAGAGTTTTTCGACAACAATTTGTGCACATCGTTAGTTATATGGGCGCTTGAGGCGCAGTGGTCGGAGGTGCCCTGCAATACACATCGGATCGATTCCAGCGCCCCTGGCCCACCATGTTCTCCTTCCCTCCGGAGTCGGCAAATTGGTACCAGAGTTGTCTGGGAGGATAGCAGCACCGGCCCGATACATCGGGAGGCCACTGCGAGTTATTGTAAAGGCCAGATATGCATTCAGTCACCTCCAACAATGCTTAATGAAGTCGAATGCATGGCACAACCTTCAGAGATTGATCAACGACGAGAGTTTTATCCTTTTTATCCTTTTTTATAGTTAGTTATGGCATAAATCGGCCTTTGTACTTTTAATTTTCTGTGCCTTTACATTCTTCTCATAAGTGGTTTTTCAGCACAAGCAGTGCACTTTCTTTTGCATCATACAAAAGCTCTTATGCAAGTTTTATTCAAATTTAAGGTATAACTGATTTCAGTGCCCGATAACGTGACTACGCCACAGTTCATATCAAATTTGTCGAGAGTCAATACCAATGTAAGTTTGAAGGCTTCTTGTCTCGAATGCCTTTCTCAGATTTATTTTACATTGTATTTAATTAAAATTATCATGTTTAAAAAGCTTTAATGGTTTTTTGCACAATGCTGTTTACAATACAGTATTCGAAGCTTATGATGCCTCCATCGTTGTTAAAAAAAAACTCGGTTTTACCAACTTTATAGCCTATTGAACTTATCGTAATTTTAAGAAATATCGTTGTTATTGCTTTCTTTCAACTTCACAAGTAACCTTAACCTTTTTATTTGCTGCCTAGTTTAATTTTTAACGGCAGGGTATCATGTGAAATACAACTAAGATAATGCTGAGATATTTTGATTTTTTTGGGATTTGGGCTCCCTAGATCAGTTCCGTTGGCGGGTGCTGATGGCAAAAGATCGATAGAACTAGGTGAGAGACAGGCAAAATGAAGGACCACGATGGTGCAGTGGTGAAGTGCGCTGCTCCCGGGAAAGGACAAAGGCGCGCGTTCGTTCCCCACCGCATACACCTGCGGTCCGGAGTTTTGTAAATATCTCAGCATTATATACGAGTTATATTTCGCAACATACCCTGCTATTAAAAAGAAAAAGGCAGTAAATAAAAGGGTTAAGTTGGTAGTATTAAAATGGTGGCTTTTTAAACATATACACCCATTGGGGACCCAATGAGTAGGTGGAGACGTTGGAAAAAAACGCAAACCTTTTACTAGGAACTAATTTTCGTGATTTTTTGGAAATTGACCAGACATCGGGAGCTACTCTTTGCGGTGTCTTCGAGCAGTTAGTCGACTAATGAATCATAGAATTCACTTTTGAAGGGACAAGACAGCAAACCTAACGCTTATCCATGTAGAGTAACCTGTTCTAGGTCCTTTGATCTAGAAACACTCTTGCACGGCTATCTCGGTGTCCTAAGGGCCATCATGCTCGACCAGCATTCAGTATGTTAATACGGAGAGAATGCGAACCTATCAAATTTTATGTGCGATGATTGTAAGAAAATAGAAAGAAGAATGGATGAATTGCTGGGTCTGCACGACATGTGAAAACTTACCGTCTATGTAACCAACCACTGACTATTGTACAAAAATCTCAGAAAGTTTTTATTGAGAAGAAAAAGCCAGTGATCGTCGAGTCTTGTGCGTTCCCTCGGAATTAACAATTGAAGGAACACATGTATTCTTTCTTTGATGTGCTCATACGAGGTTGATAAGTATATTTATTTTCGGCTAACGTTTCAACGTTTTCGTCTTTATCAGAGCGATGATCCGAATCGATGGTCCGGAAGAAAAACAAGTTGTTATCACCTCATCAAGGAAAGAATACATATTGATTAGTCAAACCGAGGTTAAAGGAAAGTCGGTTTCGAAATATTACTATGCTTTGTACTAGCTGAAAGAAAATAGTTCAATTTTTTTCTCACGTTCCCAATCTTCCCAGAAGCCGTCCGTAAAGAATTCCGAGACGAATAACATCTTTTACGGCATAACATAAAACTATATAGACATCCGTGTAGAATCAATCGGTTGTAATATCATGGAGCCTAGCGTCTTCTAAAAACTCTCTCCCTCTCTCTCTCTCTCTCTCTCTTTCACTGTCCTTGTATCTCTCTACCTCATTTAACATATGCGCAGGTTCGTCTACTTTTAACCGGTGAATTGAAATCAATGCATAGACCTGAATGTTGCCTCGATGGCGGAAAAATCTTTCGTTTGCATTCATTTGCAACAATCTCTCCGTCATTCTTGTAGCATTTTCAGAATATATGTGTAGTAAATGCTGTTTTCGAACGATGCCTAGGGTAAAATATTTGGTGGATAGTCCATCATTGAATACAAATTGAGTAAAACTAAAAATATCCAGAAAAAAAACTTCTTTGCTCCAAACGAAACACCAGGAAGGAAAACGAATTCTGACCAGTGCATATCGTCCACTGTGTATTGGTTGCTGTATATCATCGGCTCTTAGAGCAACGTTGATACTGCTAATTACCTGGTTGACATGTCGCTAATTATCGTGATTAACGTCTCCTAGGAGTGGCAGCTGATGCTCAGTACAATCAGCACCCGTGCGCATTCCCGTTCAGGAATGGCGAACGCACCAATTACCGGACGTGATTGCTAATGTAGGAGACTTTGTAGTTACAAATATTTAGGATAATATGACATTTGACCCACCGATTAGGTTTTAATTTGATAAGTATTTCATCAAAAGTAAGTTGTAGTGCAATCTCTCCTCAAACTATTTATTTGTTCTTATTTAAGAGCTTCTATTAATCTAACGATGTAGAAGCACTTAACCAGCTTGAACGCAATAGGAACTATACATTTGATAAAGGGCAGAAAGTCGTGAGATTGTAGAATTAGAAAGCTACATTCATAAATTAGATTTAAAAAATAGTAGCAAACATGTTTGGATTGCGTAGTTTAAATTATCCTTTCACTGACCTTTCATTTCATTACATGTATGTCTAAAGGGACACATATGGAAGTCAAGTAGTAGATGACGTTCTTGGCTAAATCTCAGAGCATGAAGTGCCTATCTTAATAGCGGCTTTTTTGATCGTAAAGTTTCATGGGTACACATACTGTCTCCAGATGAGACTGTGGATCTCAGAGATCTAGCTCAATAATTTCAATCCAAATCAATCCATTGTCCCACTTCGCTAACTGATCTCTTTCACTTCTCTCGTAGTTATTTCTATTTCTGTTCATTTTATGTGGAACATCAATTGATGTCTTACACATTGTTGTTTCCATCACATTTGCTACCCGTGCTGCTCTTGAGCGAATAACCTGCCACCAGTGAATCTGTATCCACTCGTCACAGTCGCGTTCAGATGATGCTCAATGGAGGACCTGCTCATTCGAGGCACACTAGCAGTGCCATAATCTTCTTTAGAGTCTTCGCGAAGAAGCCTATCACATCTTTTTATTTATGAGATCTTATAAACTGATCTTCTTAAGCTGACGCGAGGTTGGTACAGATCTTCGTTGTCGTTGTCGTTGTTTTTGATGTTATTGATCGATGGCTGACGTTTCGGCGACTTCGCCTTCCTCAGAGCCTGGACGTACTTTATGTTAGAATACTTTTTATTATTCGGTGGAAAAGAAGGTTAAAGTATTAATGAAGATCAAACTTTCAAATAGACGCCATATTGAACAGAAAGGCCACTCACCGTGATGTTACGTGCGGGACTGGCCCACACGTAGTTCACGTGGAGTCGCGAGCAAGACACGCCCCGGGGTCAAAATATCATTTTGAAATAGGGCGCCAGGTCACGTGTGATAGTGAGGCATTCGTCCTTCCGGTTCATCTTTGGATTTTTGAAATTTATCCAAAACGCCTCAAGAGTTTTGCGCGTTGATGTTTTTGATTCCTGCGCTAGGATCCGCACATTCACTTCAAAATCATCGCCGTTGTGCNCCTATCACATCGTTGGAATGTCTAGTGCGCTCAATATTCCATAAACCCCAAGTGCTCACGACTTTCTGTCAAGCGCTTGTCATCCAACCTATACGGTTTTCCATATGCTGGCTTTACGACAAAGTCCGTGACTTTAAAGAGTCGAGGGGTGTTGGGACTTGTGACTTCGTTTCTTATTTGTGTAACACAAGAGGGTTGTATGACTCATTTTTGTCCTCTCAATAGCACCATCGACTCTGCTGGGAGCATGTCGATTCCGTTTACGTAGTGTTAAGTTTCTCGGGCTCTAAGAAGCATTTTATTCAATACATATCCGAAGATACCTAATTTTACAGGACGACCACTTAGAAGTACGGTTGATTTTTCGTTACAAGTGTGGAAAAATTCGTTGAACAAATGTTTTTTTCTTTGAAAATTATTAAACGTTGAGAATATTCGTACCACGGACCACGTCTGGCTCAGCGACTGTTTTAAATAAGCTATCGATTTAAATTCAAAAAGTACAGGAAATCGATTATCTACAGTAAAATCAACGGGCAGTAAATATCTATTGGAAGCAATGACCACATGATCTACTCCACTGACCCGCCCATGCATATCAGTGTCAAATATCGACGAGTGGAAACACACAACTGGCTTTTGTCTCTCTCATGCTTGGTTTTTTTTCATTTCATTCCTGACACCCTTGTAGCTTTTTCCAAGCTGTTTCTCTTGGCATCTGTGGAGCCCTCGGACTGTTCTCCATCTCATAGAAAATTTAGAGTTTTTAATCGATTAGAGGTAGAAACTACCACTGCGAACAATTCCGTTTTTTGAAAAAATCGTTGCTTTTTAGTTAATCTATGGGCCGATGTTACCAAAAGAGTTATCTAAGTAGGCCAGCTTTCGTCTCGCCTAGCCGTTCTGAAAACGACGTCATCGACGAAGCGAGGATGTTGTGATGGCTTCCGTGGTACATGAACATTCTTCCCAACATATTTCTGTCCTACTTCTCGCGTAACATTATTGAGAATTTATCACTTCATGGCGCATCTTCACGCAATGGGTTAATCTTTCATCCTTTTTCTATACATCGTTTTCATCCTCACTTCTTGCTAAATCAGCATTGGTCATTAGCGAGTGGGTACACTTCAGTTAGATATGGGAAGAGGTAGATGCTCTATTTTTACTCAGTTCGAGATTCTAAAAGAAGATAAATTCTGCTAAAATATTTGTGAAAATTGAGCACATGTTGTGTTCACGACGTTGTCTTATAAGGGAAATATTGATTTATTGTTCAGCAGCAAGGCTAATAGAAAGGGTTTTTCTACTCTTTGCTAGCCTTCTTCCATTTTCCGCTACTAGTTACTGACGTCTCGCTCTGTATAAACTATGCTATGGCTGCGATCCATCATGCAATCCATTCTTCTTCCAATATTATCACGTCTTCAGACTGTTCAGTTCATCCTGATGTGCCCGTTAATCTCTTGCGCCGTTCGGGTGCACTTAATTGTTTACGAGGTGGTCATAGTGCGGTGTTAATAAAATTACGACGCAGCTCTCATCAGAATATGTCTTAATCGTGTCCACCGATCAAATCTCTCACCATCTGAAGAGCCGGTCGTCCCCGATCCCCTCGAGAGCCCTTGTAGGGCATGATCCATCGGATTTCAGTACGACGTTTAGCCGCCAGTAGTCTGAGGTCTTCCCTCTACTGAAAAGTAATGTGCTTCAACAATTAATGGCGTCCATTTCACAAAGGATTTCGCAAGGAAGAAAGATGTTGGGCTAAATTTTAGTGCACTAGTTGCTCATCTAGTGTTAAAACATTGTG
Source organism: Angiostrongylus costaricensis (assembly GCA_900624975.1). Taxonomy (NCBI): domain Eukaryota; kingdom Metazoa; phylum Nematoda; class Chromadorea; order Rhabditida; family Metastrongylidae; genus Angiostrongylus; species Angiostrongylus costaricensis. Next base: position 132,983 of record UYYA01004004.1, on the reverse strand, counting down.
CGTTAGCTATTTGCACCCAAGTATCTCATCATATATCACTCTTAGATTCTTATCCACTTAAAGTGAAAAACCCAGCTTAGGGGAACGAGTGGTTCGTATTGTACAAAAATGATAGCAGGCTTTAAAATCGTGAAAAAATTGTGCTTCACAAAAAGGTAGAAAAACACCATGAGTCTCTCTGCACTGAATTGAATTGAATCCGCATTGAATGAAGGAAGTGAACTTCTCAAATTGTTCCCAGGATCGACTTTCTTTAGACCTCGGCACTGGATTATAAATGCGTCGTTTTCTTTTTCAGCAATCTCAAGGTTGTTATACAGCTCACGTTTACTTTCGTACAAAAACACTTACACGAAAATATAATTTTACGTATCGGCACTACCCCCTTCCTCAGACCCCGGAATATTCTTTCAAGTTTTGGTTTGACAAAAAATACTTAACACAATTTAACCTTTCATTCTCTGCCTACTATAATTTTTCTCTTTGTTGAGGATTTATGCTCCTGAGATCAATCACGCTGACGGGTGAATGTGGCAGGGTTAGGTAGAACACTAGATGCAAAGCAAGGGCTTCCGTGGTGCCAGGGTGTACAACGCGACACCCCGGAAAGGATAGTCGTGGTTCGATCTGGCCCGGGCTCCAAGTTTTGCGAATGTCTCAGTATGGTTGTATAGTTAGCACACTCAACCACAGGAAATCATGCACGTTGTGGATTTTATCTTAACGGTGAAATGCTTTTCACCTTTTGTTTCCATTCCTAGTTTTTCTCAGTCGTTTTCAGATAATAACTGTAATCAGCTCTTCGATTATTACACCGTTTACTTCGAACTTTACTGATTTTATCTACTTCTCGAAAGAAATGTGCTAATGCTATGTGCTTCAGATTGACGGTCTGAATGTGTGCCTACACTATTTAGCACTGTGTGGCGTTAACAGTGGCAAAGTTTCCTCCAGAGGTACGAAATTTCCTTGATCTTTACTTATTTGAATGTTTTTGTTCCCACCTTTTGACAATGCGAGTAATTTTTGTAACAGATCCAAAAGCTCTCAGTCCATTGTTGTTCAGTTAAGAATATCCTAATTTTTAACATATCCGTTTTTTCTTGCGGTTTCCTCAGAGCTCGAACGATAGTGTCATTTTCAGGAAGAGTTCTATCAAATTGCATGAATTGCTTTGATTACGTTTTCTTTCCCTTATTAAGCATACTTAGTTGGATTACGCCAGTTATTCTTGGGATTTTCCACTACCTTGTCTGCTTCACACCTCAATGAAAGGCCCTATTCCTTGTAGGACTTTGATCGCATTACATTACTTTTTATAAGCGCACTAATTACAAACTCTACACCACATGAGCTGACTGGGTTTTATTTCAACTTGATTTTAAAGGGCTTTATCCCGTTATAGGGCTTATCATTTCCACTTTCGGTTGGTCCAACCTCCAACCAAAAATATTTCCACTCGACCCCGAAAATTGTTGTCAATATTAAAGCCAAATGATTATAGCGAAAAATAGGTGCTTTTAATAGTGTACGAAAGATTTAATACTTTCTGTGATTGTGCAGACAAGCCTATCAGCATCTCGTTAGGATTTTTTAAAAAAGTTACGTTAGAGTAAAACCCGCCTAAGATCACCGTTCCAGTTTTCTATTTTCTCAAGTTAATCTTCATTTACTTACCAACGAACCTCTAACATCGCTAGTCATCCCTCTCATATGTACAGCCATTACGGTAACAAACAGAAATTATTAAGCCCCAGTGAGGTCGTGAAGACGCTTTTTGACCATTTATGTACTGTTCTGAATCTTTGGAGGAAGCGCAAAGAGTTTCATTTTATCTCGATTCTGTATCATTTACATATTACCTACTACTTGCACATTAGCGTTTACTTTATGGTTCCCACATAATTTTAAGTACGTTTGGTAACAGTACATTCGTTAATAGAGACCTGTGCACTCAAACGAAATCAACTAGATCAGAGAAAACCTTAGAGTTAAATCCAGCGTAAATGACATAAGTTCAAGTCCAGCACAGTGCATCAAGACAGCTTAGGTAGCATAATGAAAGCGAAAACAGTTAGAAGAGTTCTAGTAGAAGTTGCGGGAACGATGTCTTCTCATGAGTACTCTAGTCGTTCACTCGGTTGGCAAGTCGACTACGTTCCATTTGTAAATTTGGTATTGCATTAGTTACGGTGTTTCCGAATACAACATTAGTACAACAATTTAGGAGTTCTTAGTTTTCACTTTTTCATCGAATTTCACTTTCACGTTCACCGGGTCGAACCGACATCACTTTATGTGGAGGTTGAACACACTGAAGATTTCTGTCCATGGTGTCGTCATAGAGTCGGTAGTAACGCATTCTACTTAATCAACTCGCCTCTGATAGCCTCCTTGTCAAAATCGTCTTCTCTTTAAAAATTCAGTCTGTGTTCCTTAGACGTTTGAATAATAATCTTCTTTTTAAAGCCTCTTGTTCTTGCATCACATCATCTTTAGATCCGCCTTTTCTGTATTTTTCTTTGTAATGATTTTAAAAACGTTTGCTCTGAGATGTTTGGTTGGAAACACAAAAGCTTTCTACTGCCATTTTTTAGAAGAATAAACATTTTCGTGTAGAATGAGACAGGAAGACCTCCATGAGCGCTTCGTCGAGAGATTTATATCTCCTCAACTGAGCATCCCTAAGGGGCGCACATTTTTCCACAGTGTTAAGACGGATGCACGTTGAATTGGTGAACCCTACTGTTCTGCCCAAGAAAGCTCGATTTTCTTCTCACCAAATATGCCTAACATGGTATATATCTTTTGATCTCAACTCGTCTCTTTGTGCTTCTTGAATGACAAGTGTTTTCCCGCTTAAAAAGTTGTCCTGATGTTTCAAGAAAGTGAGGTCGTTCGATAATGGATTTGACCAGTAGTGCCGATGAGGGAGAGTTCCGCATTAAAACTTTTTTGCTAACTTCTGGACTACCCATATGTGCACGCGCGTTGCCTTGCAGCAGAATTGGCCCGTTTCGGATGATCAGCGCCGTTCTCAAATCGTAAAATGCAAAAAATTGCACTGGATCACTCTTTCTAACCAACAAGAGCAGAACCGGTATAGCTCTTTTCTTATAGAAATAAATCTCCCTAAAGTTTTCACGCAAAGGCAGGAGCTGTTGATGACGATCTTTCAGCACTGAGAGTTTCAAATTTTCTTCGTCTCTATTCGACTGATTCGGTTTGAATGATTCAGAACTGTTGCTTTACTTACTACAGGCTTTCCGCAATTTTCGGAAACGCAGTGCATAATGTCTTCGTCAGTTAACTTTTCCAAGTGACTGTAGTCTTTGAAAGAGTCCCTCTCTCTACCGTTTCGTCTCCAAGACTCTCATCTACATCATTAATTTTCGATTAAAACTAGGTCTTAGCGGTCGGTGACGAGACCTTATCAAGTACTGTTCTTATATTGAGAGCCGTATTTGTTGAAATCGTGTGGAATATTCGCTTAAGCTATTTCCTCTTTATTCTTCTGGCAACCTAAACTCTGCACAAATTATTACAATAACATCAACATGAAGAGAGAAGCTGGGATCTGAGCTGAAATATAAGACATTCTAGCTTGGATAGGTTGATATCCCCAGCTCAAGTGTGGTACGAGCCATGAAAACTTCCCTACTAGTTTTATAGTCTAGCAACTGTCACGAATGCAAATAGTCACGCATTCGTGCGTGGGTAGGAGAGCGACTCACAATCTATCGACTTCTCACCCCTTTTACATTTTAGGTACTCTTCGAGATAGGCGAGCTATCCATGGTATCGCGAGATCTTTTGAGGCGTTCCCAGGTCTTCACCACAAGAAGTCGCTTGATCTTTTAGGTCGAAAGAGAGTTTACTTCCTCTCGACGAGATTCTTTCATGAGCGCTGCTGCGATTTTTGTATTTAATCGACGTACCTATCAAAGATGATGCAAAAACCTGGAGCTGTGGAAGGTTTATAAACAATTTATAAAAACAAAGAAGGCAAAGCCAATTCAAGTTTCTTCTGACAGAATCGCACGTTATGCATTCAATCCACGGTCTCCATTTGTCGTCATCGCGCACCCGAGGCGTCAGGTTGTGTAGATCCTGATTTTTTTGTTCAGCGATTTGTTATGCTCTTCCAGACGTGCAATGTCCACTATATTTTCCGGCCATTCGTCGTTACTCGATTATCTCCTATCGATTCACTCTATCGACGTATGACGTCATAAATCATATGCGATCAGTTGACTACTGTGTCGGATCAATCATAATCACTGACCAAGAGCGGTTATACGTCGGGCGTGGATGGTCCCATGGGAGTTTCTCCGTCATCATCGTTTTCTGACGGCTGCCGTACACAAGTCAAACATACAAGTTACGCGGTTTTCTTCCTATTAGCATAAATTTTCCTGATACTCAACATCTAGAAATGAGACAGATTTTCACTGCTGTAAAATTAATATTTTCGTGGAGGTTTCTACTTTCTGGGAAAGACTAGCGGGATTTTATGGCTGGTTTTCTGAGTGGACAAGAAAAAAAATCCCACGAGAATTTTCTCGTGCTGATTGGCATTGAGCGACGACAGCCGTGTTCTACGGCTAACAAATAGAACCCGAATTATGTAAATTGCGACCACGTTTCATTTTGGACCTTTCCAGTATTCCAGCTCAATCGACAGTACGTGTCAAGCACAGGGAAGCCGAGAATTTTACGGCTCGTGTGAAATTGATCGGAAGAGTAATCTGTTGTTTTCTTCTTCTTTAATTGTTCTTATCTTTCTGTGACAGAAACCACTATCAGGACTGTGTTGCCACCTTTGCTGTGCGTCTGATCGGTATGGAAATTTCTTGAACATCGTGTTACCGTTAGGTTCCTCCAAAGATCCCACGTGTCCCTACGAATGCTCCAGCGCTGACCGCAATCGCTACCATTTTCATCCAGATCGCCCGAAACTCAAGATAGTCCGTTCTCGCGTGTACTCCGTTGTTATGGTACGCTCATTTTCCCCAGGTTCTTTTGTCGAAATTACAGCTTTTGGATGCTGATAAGGCTTATGTCACGGCGTATTGGAGTTAACAATTTTTCGGTGACACCAACAGATACCCAGATTTTTTGTCTTTTGTCAGCTCTTCGAAACGGGGCTGGACGCATGACATTGTTTTAAGGCTCTTTTTTGCTTGTCTCCGCACTTCTTTTTCGTTTCGCAATCATTGGCGTCGACGATGTTTACGGTTCAACCAGATGTGATAAGCACACATCCCATAATTGAAGCTTTTTCTACCGCGTAACACTGTAACGTTTATCTTCTTGACCCGTCCACAGTCCGCATCTAAAGATGTGGTTTGCAGATAGCTGCACAAGTGACAAAACATGGAAAGGTTACTTCTGCAATTGCTAAATATTCTTGCACATTGTGCTATTTTTCTTAAAAGAGTTTTTTCCTATTCGTCAGTTACCTCAACCCAGATTTCTTTTTTTCAAAGCATCTGGTGGATTTTCTAGACACTTAGTTTTCAACAATGCACTGAAGTTCAGAACTTTTATGACTGGTTGTATGTTGCCATTCAATGTCCAGCTTATCTCAGTGAAAAGCTCGATTCTGGAGTGCTCAAACCGCATTGTGCGACGTTTGCATGCCAGAAAGTGAGCATTTGCCAAAGACGATTTCTTCGATTTCGTCACGGACACTACACATCCGCCATTTATCTAGTATTTTTTCCAATTGTTTTTAGCTTCAGAAACCATTGCTTTTAGATGAAATGTTGACAGAATAAAAGGAAATGACAGAAATCATTAGGATAGCGACGGAGACGTGACTTCCGCGGGTGTTTCAAATGGTTATAGCCGCTAAGTTCGTTGCTAAAGTTGTTGAGATGCTGATCTCTGTGGTTTTCTCGTCGATCGAGTCACGGTCGGTGGTGTTACCTCGTCGACGATGTGCAGCGGCGATAGCTTTGTGACATCGGAAAAACGATGACGACTAGCGATCGTTATCCACTCATTTCCTTAAAAACCTTAGCGTAAAACATTTGTTGTGTTCGATCCGAACAACTTTGTTCGACATATTTCGGTAGGTTACGCAAGTTCGTCGGATTTCCTTAGACACATCATTTCCATCTAGTCTCGCTATTACCATTTTCTAGTAATATTTCCAAACCTATTGGGTTTTCACTAAAAAATTTATGCTAACCAGCGCTGTAATCGGAAGGCATGAATTGTTTGTAAAGTGCTTCCTCCCAAAGATGTTGTTCCATGCTGTCTTTGTTTTAATGAGAAGGGTTTCCAACACGTGAAAGTAACAAATTCACCATTTGCTCTCTTTAGGGTGCATATATATAAATAAACACCTTTCTGCGTCAAAAGTACGTTAGAGCCTCATCTAGCAATAACTCATAGTAGCCCAGAATGATTTATACATCATTTGCGAATTTGTACTTAAGTCTAATTAGTTTTAGCAGTTAGCAGTACCCCATTTGAGGTTCGGAACTTTTGCATTCTGCGTTTTTTCTTCCATTTCTGTCATTTTCTAAAACTTATGTGAAGTTTCTTACGGAATGAAAAACTGGCACTGCTTGCTACCCTTCGTTCTCTTTGGTTTCCGTCCCGAGTAAAAATCTATTTGGACGCTCAGTGGACTATCTCGATTAACTTATTCTACGAATTGCAGCACTTCTGTTGATGTTTCTCTTAGTCTTTCCCAACCTCACTGTTAGCGTTGTCTCTAGCTTATTTACCCCTTTTGGGTGATAGAAAACAAGGAAAAATTGCCAGTATGTTTTCCCAATACTCTACAACAACACTACAGTAGGACCTGTCCGATTATGAGGGTATTGTTTCCGTTCGCTTCATCTTATGTCTTACAACGCGCTATTTTCGTGCGCTTTTCATCCAATTTCTTCCCTCTTTTCTTTTTTTACTTATGAAGTGACAGTGCGAATGAAGTTCTTTGGAACTCGAATAATTTCGAATTGTTCCTGATTTTATCCTAACACAACCATCACCGAAATTAATCACTCGTCACTGTTCAATCTTGATTTCTTCATTAATTTTTATACGTCTCAACTTAGAACATAATTGAACTAGTTTTTTTATACCTATCCAACCTCTATTTAAACTTTCCGCCTCTCGGATATCTTACTAGAATTATGTTCAATTTATTAAAAATTAATTTTTATACAGGAGTTGAGTTTTTTGCCGATGTATAGAGAATTTCAACCTGCCGACTCTATACGGCAGTGCGGGAAACTTTCGGCCTTGATGGAGGCGATATCTCCCCGGGGATCTCTCAATCAGTGGTGCCACCCTCTGGGTGCCCAGTATTTCTCTCTTCAGCAGTCGTATTTTTTTTCGGCGATTTTCATCGTTATCGTAGAACACGAAAAAAGTGCACTTAGCCTTTATTAATAGCATCATTATCGCTGATCGCAACATTTTTACTAGTTCTGGACTTTATTTACTGCCTATTCTTTTTCTAATGGTAAGCTATGATGGTGGATGGTATTCACTTGCTTGGTGTGGTGTATCACGTGAAAATCCAGTAAGGGTAATCGCAGTTTCTGGACCCACAACATCTTCAGGGTTTTGGGCATATCCCTGTATGCTTGTGATTTTTAACAGCACATCCATTTTTGCGTTGTTGAAAATGAGAAGGCTGAAAGACTGCTTTTAACTAAAAAATTTCCTAATTCCTGGTTTTGAGTTTTCTGGAATACTGATCTTATATATGGCAAGTGTATGAAGCAAATTCATTTCTATTGAACAAGACCTAGACAAAGTAAAGAATAAAGAATAACTGCTATAGTAAAGTGTATCATGCCGGTTCCTATATTCATTTTTTTCTGTTTCCGCTGAGACACTATTACCATTCATTGTTTTGATAACCGTGTTCATTTTTTGCTAGGTTGCAGTGATAGAAGCTCTTCTGAAGACAACGATGCTGAGATATCAGCAAAACTCGGAGTCTTAGCTGAGCTTTGAACCCACGATTACTCTTCAGGTGACTCGCGTGATATCCACCACAGTAACCAAGGCCCTCGCTTTGCGTTCTTCTTAGACGTGTTATAAGTCCATCGTGCTATCAGCAATCACCCATCAACGGTGATGATTTGGGAAGCACAAATTGAACTCAGTTAAGCTGAAACAGAAGTTGATACCGGCAAATGTAATCTTGGGTTTGGAGCTCAACTGAAGCTCCGAGTTTTGCTCATATCTCAACACTTTTGTGGTACTATTTTCTATCATACCATGCCGTGAAAAAAGAATAGAGAATGAACAAAAATAGTGGTCACTAGTCGGGAAGGGATAGCATAGTGATCAGCGATGCCGTTGATAAGGAACGAAAGGCACTAGTCCGAACAGCGTCCCGGGGCTCCGCTGTACTTCGAATCGGAACGCCTTAATCCGGTTAAAATTGCAACGAGAATCAACTCAAATAGCGTTCTACAGCATCCATAAAAAACACGAAATCCTCAAGCAGCAGCCGAAAAAAACACTCGAAATGTTCAAAGACCATTGTGGACGATGAGTGCAAAAGGGAGCAAAAGCAAGAGGTGTTGGAATCCCCACAGTACATGTTATTGAAAACGGGTCATGTAAAGCAAACCACAATAAAGAAAAGGTCAAAATTAATGCATTGAGTCTTCTGGATTCGTTTGACCTCAATTTTAACAGTGCTTTCCGCAGTTATTGGTCGTAAGAAACCAGTTCGCTGCCGTCTAGCTTTTCTAGTGTCCGTCTTGTTCTTTATTCATTGTGTCTGGGTTCTGGTGCAATGCCACAGTTCTACTCTTATCTTTCAAAAGTTTCGAAAGTTCTCAGCACATGCAAACCGATCATTGATGTAATTTTCTCCCTACAAACATTTATTTTCATATGTTTTATATATTCTAAACCGTGTGTTAACATACTCCCATTTAACTGCGTTTTCAAATTAGCCCGTTCTGCTAGCTCCAGTCTAATTTTGCCAATTTTTTAAAACCAGGTTTGTCGAAATGTGAACACAAGTCGTTTAGCCCTGATTCACTTCTTCTAAGCCATGCTCAAGGAGAATTGCAATTTCTCAAATGCTGGGTTTCTTAAAAATTTGCACAGGTCTTGACGTCTTAAAAGTACTTCTTTGTATTAAGTGGGTTTCACTTACGTTGTTATGAAAATCGAGAGAAAAATGTGACAACGTTCTGCAACAAGAAACTTTTTTCTTAGTCTGTGAGGACAGAGGCTATCAATGAGCGTGCGATACAACGTTTCCTTCAAAAGTTTTCTGATGGACACGAAAACCCCGTAAGTGGAAATGAGTCGGAGGCAACACATTTCCTCAACTTTGAAGCTGCTTACTTGGGATCGATTATTGCAGAGCGGAACGAGATCATAGGGCTGGAACTAGACTTGGGAAAAGCAACAATTTCGGAACAATTCAGAAGACCAACTTTCTATGGACCTCAGCAATAACAGTTGATATATTTATTTATGTAATCTTATAAACTGTTCTTGTTGAACTGTTGCGAGGATGGTATAGGTCTTCGCTGTCGCTGTTGTTATTGTTGTCGTTGTTCGTGTTTTGGTCGATGGCTGACGTTTCGGCGATTTCGTCTTCCTGGTCCTGGGCTTGCGTTATGTGACAGTAGTAGTGAAATGCATAGTAATTTTATTTCGATGCTCAGCATTTATTGAGAGTTCTCTGGCAAGCCACATACTTTATGTAATTTTTTGTGTTTTATCCATAAAAAACTACTGTCACATAAAATACGTCCAGACTCTGAGGAAACCGAAATCGCCGAAACATCAGCCATCGACCAAGAACACCAACAGCAACGACAGCGACGACAACAATAAACAACAATGACACCGAAAACTTAGATCAACCTCGCATCGGCTCAAAATTTAGGAACACCTCAGGCGATTCAAAAAGTCGGTTGAAAGGAAAGTGAAAAAAGAAAAGTCGCGATAAGTTGGTCCTTCGCGGATTCAACGAAAAGAAAAGGCGCGGCCTCATAAACACTGCTCTGGACTTTTTTTTTCGTACACCGAAAACCATCCACTGCTTCATGGCACTCTTACGTGCGGCGAAAAATTTATTCTGTTCAGCAACTATCGGTATTCTACATAGGGTTGGAGAAATGTGATGCACTAAACAATTGTTGCATCCAAATTTGCTGCAAAAAAGGCTTATGGCTCATTCTTCTTTGGCTAAATCACCAACTGACGACTTTTTGTAGCAAACAAATGTTACTGAAAAATAAGCAAATGCATCAAGAACTGTAACATCTTAGACCGACATCAAACAGTTCACTTTCATCACATGTAATTTCCTTGCTTATCAGGCAACTCAAGTAGAACACGCCGGCAAAGTGCATTTTTCACAGCAACGCGTAATGGTTACCTGACGGAATCCGCTTTTCTGTTCCTGTGAGGTCCTTTATTTTCCCTCTCCTAGGCGAGATTTAGCCATGGGTAGCTCTCGGATTGTGCTGGGACACAGATTTACAATTAGCGAAGGTGAAAATGTCAGTCGTTCTCGGCTTCTGAAACTCTTGTATGGACGCATACCCATAGTGCATCAGAATTCGAGACTAAAGCGTGAAGGTACGCTGTGGTCACAGGTATTACTACAATTTAAATCGTGATGATTTCTTCTTTGCTGCTAACTGCCCTAATGCTTTGGCTATAAAAAGTCGCTGCTACAGCACCATCATTTATCGCTAAGGCCAGCAATAATTAAAGAGATATGGAGGGCATATGTAATCTATTGCGTCTCCGCTTCCTACATGGCCTCTACGAATGGCTTCATGTTACTTAATGTATCAAATATTTCTGGGAGTTTCGTTTTTTTTCCTTACGACCTATTGGTTTTATTGAAGTTTTCTTAAGCGTTTTGTTTTTTCGGATCTCTCATTTTTCATTTTCTTCCTTTCAGTGTTTTTTTTTCATCTGTGACAGCTGTTCTTCTATTGGTCATCCAGTGATTCAAAAGGGCGCCAGCAAAAGTCTCCACTAGTGCTTTTCGCTTGCCAAAGCTGTCCAGTAGATTGTACTGTGACACTAAGTGTTTCACACCTTCCATACGAGATCCTTTATATTTACTGTTTTTGACAAGATCAAGACAGTCCAGTCTCAGAATTTGTGAACATGGTACATTCACCTGAAGCCTGTCGTGCTTTCTTGGAGTAGTTATCGGTCTTGTTTGTTGCAGAGGACTCCGAACTCAACTCACAGTTTTCTCATCGCATGATTCTAGGCTTTTTGCCAAATCGACATGCAGAAGACAATTTTTGCATAGGTTTGCATTCAGACTCAGATATAGATGAGTATGTCTCATAAATGTCTCATATATCTGCATACGTACAGAATCATTCGGATTCACAAGTCATTCGTCCATTTTCCTTTTCCTAAGGCATTTTCTTCCTTTGAAGCACAGGATGCGTATCTGCCGATTAACTGGGTTGGCTTCCTTTACATAAGGGATATTCCTTGGATCTTTTCGTTATTGTATTAAATCTGAGATGGTTAAGACCTTATTTTTTAGGAATCCTAATTTTTATTTTTTCATCGTCTTAGTCATCAGTCGTCGTTATATGCAGAAGATTTGTGCAAATTCACAAGGATGATGTCACATCACTGCTGGTATATCATTTCCTTGGTTATTGATCGCTTTTCCTTGTTTGTTAAACTGTTATATTCGAAACAAACAGTTTTGAAGACAAAGTGATATGTCTTGATAGACATCTTCCTTCCAACGTGGCTTTCTATCACAGTGGGTGCCAGTTCTGTTTCCGTCCACAAACAACCAAGGAATTTAGTGGTGACAGCTATCGCATATGCGACCTATAAAGTACTGTCATACTTAGTAGGCTCGCCCCCAAATCCTTGTATAAATGAATTGGGAACACGTTAGTTTTTCTACAGAACTAATTTACAAATGAGAAATCGGTGAGGTGAAGCACCTCTATGGGGAAACCGTTACCTTAGACATTCCAGTCCTCTCTGGCCAAAAATTTTTAGTAGTTTTCACAAGCATCTTTTAGACACGTATATAATGCTGAGATATTTGCAAAACTCCGGACCGCAGGTGTATGTGGTGGGGAACGAACGCGCTAAAATCCCCTTTCCGGGGAGTAGCGCACTTCACCACCACACCATCTGGGTCATTAAAAAGAAAAAGGCAGTAAATAAAAGGGTTATGATTGTCATTTTTTAGACAGTTTTTACTTGTTCAGGCCATATTTGCCTATTACGTACATTCTATAGCTTTTCATATATCTTCGGGCAACATTCGCTTTCCATTGGCGTATTTTTCATTCGCGATTAATGGCGGATTTTGGAGACGTTCGTACTAAGAAAAAACTCTTCTGTTCTAATGGCCCTATTTTCTATATGTGCCAATAATGGGATTCGCACTCTAATTCACCATTCCGTTGTCGAATATCTGACACGTTTCTCTCTAACCATATTCTTCGTTGTTGTGTTGAGGTCTCATCAAATGTTCGATGTTTGAACATTGAATGGGCCATCCATCTCTGAAGACCGTATCGATATTTCATGTTTTTCGTATGTGGAAAAGTGAAATTTAAAGATAGGAATATTAAGTAGGGAAAATTCTTGGTAAGTAAAAAAGCAACTCTATTTGATGTTCATTTAGTTGCGTGGATGTCAGTTTGTTTGACGCTTCAAATTCGGTGTAGGCAAGAGTAAAGCTGTCAACTTTTTGTACCTAGCGTATCATATTTTTGAAGTGGTTACCACTGTCCCTTCCTTTTATTAGGAATCGATTCCGTTGACACGAAAGCGGCCATGGATGCTCCAGACAGCTCGTACGTCTCTACTTAGCATACAAAGGCCATTCATGACTTTAACGGCCTTTTACAATTTGAATTTCGCCATATTACTAAGGCATTCTCTTCGGATGTAAGGAAGAGGGCTGTTACTAGAGTATGATTCGGTGTTCACCTTCTGTAGGTAAACGAAAAAAAAGTGTAATGTTGCATTGTGTTTTCACCACTGGTAAGGAGAATTATTCGTTCAATAACAATATTCTCGGCAGTCTCAACGAAGTTTTCAGTTCTCCATTCGTTTTCTATCTTTATTTCAAGACGATAAGGTAGCAAATTTTGTCAAACTTCCTCTACTGAACTAAAAAGGTGCTCTAGGCAGAACGAGGGTGTGACTGTTCTTTCGTCTCCGATCCCTTCATCAAGTTTCAATTTTTAGTAATTTTAGCGATGATATCTTTTCTACAATTCTATTTTGCTCCCGAAGCCTGGTAGCATTAATAGGAAGCAATTGTTACTTGAGCTCTTCATTTACATCCAGGAAAACAATCAAAGTAGCCGAGATATAGTCCTTATTTGAAATACTTAGGTTATTGCTAGTAAGAGAAATTTCTCGTAATTTTGATTGTCTAATCACAAATTGCAAAAAATTTGTTAGGTAAGGAGTCAGAAGGAACGTTTACTGAATTCGTTTGCTATGGTCTTAGTGGTGGCACAATACACAAACCACTTCAGCGTCATGATAGCGCTGAATGTCGGCCTTGAGGGACGCAGTGCCCAAAGTTCAATTAGATTCGACGGATTTTAACCCGACTACTGGCTCTATCATCAGGTTTTCAAAAAGAGATAATTTTTTCTTAAGAATTCATGACTTGTGTTTCGTACTTTTGCTTTATGACCTTTGGAATCATAAATTTCATGGTATCCTTCAACATATTTTACTTTGCGAAATACAACCACAACGTTGCTGAGATATTTGCAAAACGCTGGACCGCAGGTGTCTATGGTGGGGAACGAACGCGCTATTGTCCTTTCCGGGGAGTAACGCGTTCACCACCACACCATGCAGGTCCTTTGTTTTAGCTTTTCTCTCAGCCGTGTTACTGAGACGTAGTTGCTACCAGCTATCACTCGTCAAGTGGATTAACACGACTGAGAGAAAACGCGAAACAAAGGACTCGCACGGCGTGGTGGTGCGCGTTAGCCCCCGGAAGGGGGAATAGCGCGCTCGTTCCACACCGCGGACACCTGCGTTTTGCAAATATCTCAATATCATTATGGTTGTATTTGACATAATACTCTCCGCTAAAAAAGAGTAGGCAAAAAATGAAGAAATTGTGAGTTAAACCATGGATATGTTAACGACCTTGCCGCGCAGCACTAGTTTTAGAGGTTTCGAGAGGGAGATGAGATTTCCGAAGACGAAGATTTTCGGAGACCACCAGTTTCTATCCTATAACTTTACAAAGTTGTTAGTTTAACTAATAGTTTCATGGGCAGTGGTTTGAGTTCGGTACTGAAAAACGTTTACTGAATTAGACAAATTTCAAATTATTTGAACCGATTTAAAAGGTCGGAAAAGCCCGAATATTTCGGTGTTGCATGAATTCAGGAGCGGCGAAAAGATAATCATTATGAAGTTTATTTTGCGTTCCTTTTGTGTAACCAATCTAAATGGTATTATTACCTACGACTGGAACTGGATCACCGACAACGTTCTGGACAGAGTCGAATCATGAAACGTTTCCTGAAGTCAGTTTTGATCAGAATGTTTTTTGAGCGTCTAGTGAATGGAAGATTGGAATCAGCCACGGTAGATGAGAAGTGGCGCGTCTTTTACCGCATAAGAGTACCGCCAGGAAATCGAAAAAGTGCACAGGGAAACTGCTACATTTGTGACGGGCAGTCATCAATCAAAGAAGGAACGAACTCTGCCAAGGAAACTCCTGCTTATATATGCATAACCAATACTGCTAACGTTGGATGAATTTGGACAAGAAACCCTTCATACCTCAGCACATTTATCGTGATCTCACCAAGACACTACCTATTTCCAACACTTCTGCCGCCAATTCAAAATGTTTAGAATTTTATCACATTTGTATCCCGTTTTTGGAGCTATAAGGTTGTCCTTCATTCCTAGTACTGAAGGCCATTCTCAGTTTTACGTGTTTTTGAAGTTCAAAGTATGAAACAACGACCATGTTTTAAGCAGTCTAAAATTGTTGTTACAGCAGTTTTTAATTTCTAACGTGGCACTTTCCTTCAAATTACTATGCAGGGTATTAAAGAAACATTGCAGTTCTGCAGATTCCCTAAAGGTTTGGTTAGTCATCAGTTTTGGAATGACGCAACCCATTTGCGTTTCTTGGCGATCTTTGCTCCTGTAGAAAACCCGTATTCATTAGGGGTTGACAGAGCAGTCTGGTTTGAGAGTTTTTAGAACTTCTGTAAGAGGAGGAATTTTTTTGTCAATAGAAGAAGCTGAGTAACTGTTTTGGTATTCTTTTACTGGCTATCTAATTGAGTGAAAACCAATTAATGTTGACACGTCGACATACATCGCCGGCCTACACATTTTCTTTCGATTTCGATGACCTAATCTCATATGAAAGAGTAGACAGCAGAGATGTCCCCATCAAATAGCTGTGCCACATTTGAGGTGCACGTGTAGCACAGTAGTCAGAGGTACCCTGCCTTATGCACGAGATCATCTGTTCGATGTCAGGTCTTGAGGTAACCAACTCTTCATTCCCTCCATGGTCGAGAGGTCGACATATTGGTCAGAACTTGTCTGGTAGGACAAAATTACTAATTTGATACATCATAAACCACCGTAAATCATTGTATAAGCAGAATAAACATTCAGTCACCTTAATGGAATTGAATGCATGACTCATCCGCAAAGCGCTCACTGACCAACGTCGAGCACCTTCTCCTTTATTCAGCTTTTATCCCAAGCGACTCCGTTATCCTTATTTGAAGGTCTTATGCGCTCTATGTTCATTTCAACACAGAAATATTTGTCAACGAATTAACCCTTGTTATTTTTGTGTTGATCAACCTATTCGCTGCCCACTTATGTTCGGCGTCCTGAAGAAAAAACTCGAAAAAATCGATCGAATATTTGAAAAAATCCCGTTATTGGGAGGTTAAATCGTCACGTCTTTAGCAAGGATGTTTTCTTGCCATGATGAAATAAAATTCCATTTTTTATTCTAAAAATTTCCAAGTAATATTATTTGAAGACAACGTTTTATTATTTCTAGACACTTCATCTTTGATCGTTCCATATCTACAGTTTCGTACCCTTAAACCTATTTTGTCCTTCCCTTTGTAACTTTATTTCGTACCAGGTACCACATCCTTGTGAACCATCTTTTTCTCATAATTTCGTGTTTTTGCCTTATTTACACTTTGTTAAAACATCAAATATGCGTCTTCTACTGAGTGTTTTACGCGGAGACCTTCTAATGCAGCACAGCATCCATCCAGGTGAGCTCTTTGCGGTTGGTGTCCATGTGAAACACTCAATGGAGGTCTCATAGAAAGCTGCCCTGAAGAAGGCGAAATCTGCTGAAACGTCAACTTTGTCGAATAAAGAGTGAAAGAATAAGCTTATCTTTTCTGATCATGGAAAAAGTGCATTATTTGGCCAGTGCCGCAGTTAATAGAAAATCAATCATGGGAATCACACCGAATATGTTTTATCATGTTTTCGTTCCTACACGCGTTACACACTCATTCCCTTCCAGATATCGACACTGGTCAGTTAGCCGCTGTACTCCAATTACTGTACGCGCTCTCGACGTTCAAGCAGTTCTTGAAACAGAAAAGAAAGGAGGAACAAGCGGAGAAAACGCAAGTACCTGTCATCACGATGGCACCGAGCACGGCTAGCAAGTACGTGTTGCCTCACTTAGCCTAATAGTTGAATCATATTTGATAATTCAGATCCCAATTCTTCGCCCTTCTGAAAGTCGTTGATTTTTATTATCATTGTTAATTATTATCAGTTATTATTGTTGTTATCATCTATTATTATTACCGTAATAATAATAATTGTTGTTGTTAAACTACTAGATCACCTGACATCGCATATACCACGCAGTGTGGATATCAGCACTTCCTACATTGGTTTCGTTTTCTCGAATCCACCATTCACGAAGGTCTTTTAAAAACTCTTCGTTTGTGGGCTCAGCTACTGCTTGAAAATTTTTTCGCTTTCGCCACCAATCTCGTTGAGTGCTGGTCGAGTCAATTTTCCCTGGAGTCCTGAAATAGTTGGGTTGGAGCGTTTCTACCTGAAATGGCGGGATTAACTGCTTTCATACCAATTTCCCGACTCCGGGGCGAGGTCGAGCCGACGTATGAGTAGTTCGAGCCGTTTGGGTAATGAACAAGATCACTACTACTGTGCTAGCGCACACTACCTAAAGCCATAGTACTCAAAAATATTTCAAATCGAATTTTCATTCAAATAATGTCGTGTTCTATAAAGTGAAGTATTCGGCTGTCTTAACTTTGCAGTTCCGAATTCAATCTACATATAGGCATGTCTGCGAAGCAATCAAGCGATAGCATTGAGATGCCAGCATACGTTTCGTTTCATTGTGTTCTCCTCGAATATCCAGAGGTCTGCTTCTTGGAATGACCGATGCCAGTCCGCAAAAAAACGGCTGTCGTTGTCGCCGTAGCACAGCCGTGCAGTGGCTGTGTAGATGGCAGCGTTTTTGACACGGACGTCTCACATAACTCGCCGGCCAGCCACTCGCTGCTGTTTTCGTCACATTCTTCTTCTTCTCCCTTTATACACGATTTGCAGTAAAAACCATTAAATTGGGCAATGAAAAACGGCAGCTTATTTTGGGTAACAGTAAGGTATTAGCGTATTTTAGGTATTTAAAGCACATGAAAATAGGTGCTCCTACATTTTCAACCATTGAGTTAGCCGACTACTGCCTCTCCGTTAAAATTTTCATTCACTGAGTAACGTGGTTTTTTCCCATCAAACAACGACGATGTAGAAATCGGATGCTCTTCATAATTGGTTACACTTGGAAAACCAATGGAATGTCTTTGTTCAATGAAAATGAAGTTTTGGACGTGTCGTCACCATGTCACCAGTGGGTCAAGGCAGCAATCGTGCTAGCTTGTTTATCTGCTAGTAATGCTGTGGGATTCAATCTGTGAGTAGATAAAACTTAAAAGGGATTAATTTAGTCTTTTCAAGAAAATTTCTGTTGTAAAAAGATCTTGGTAGGTTTTCTCTCTGACTCACTAACCTTCCACCTGTCGAGAGCTTATTATCTATGGGTTCTTTCGAAGTACTGAAGGATTTGAATTTCGTGATGCTCCAGTTGTTTCGGAAATGCAGTTGGAAATGTTTCTATATTTATATCCACTTTTAAGTTTAACATAAACTAATTTTTTTATGAAAGCAAGCCAGGGGTCAAATGTTGGAATCGAAATAATAAATTAGGGAAGTACATAAAACAAGAAAAACTACCGGGATTTCCCACCGAGTCAAAAAACCCCTTACCAGGACTATTTTCTTTCGCTAACTGATACACTTGTCAAAGCGATAATGTTACCATTTTATTCCAGTTGACTTTTTTCAGTTGTTTGTTATGTCGGTGACAAATCGATGTTTACATTGGTTTCTACGCATCCACTATAAGGGAACTAAAGTAATGGAAGTAGAACGACTTGACCAAATATTGAACCTATGAGGCTCGAACACATTACTGCCTAACGTGCTAACCCCGCATGGGGCTGTTTGGCAGCGGGTTGTGATGGGTAAAGATGTTCGCCTGCGTGGCGTAACCGTTGGCTCCGACCATTTAGTAGGCGTTTCGGTGGACCTCTTCCCCGTAAGCGGTCATATGCTTTTGTTTATTTGCAGATGTTCTTGTTGATACACAGCTGCAATCGATTTATTGCGATTTGTTTACCTAATAACGATTGTGGATTATATTTTGCTACTGAGAGTGGTGGCCATTTTTGTTGACCGACAGTAATGTGTATTATTTCTTTACTTCATTTAAACATTCCATGAAAGTAATTCATAGTAGAAACCTGGTAAAACTTTTCAAAAAGACTCTCATCTTTAAATTTAATGGAATTCGAGGAACATGGACTTCTTTTGTGAAACTGTACCTAAGGATTAGCAGTGGTCTTCATGAATTTCCAAACAACGTTATTAATGTTTAACGTTTTGTTTTCTGCCTTCTATAATTTTCATGGCAGGTTACTAAGCGAAATACAACCACAACGTTGCTGAGATATTTGCAAAACTCTGGACCGCAGGTGTCTATGGTGGGGAACGAACGCGCTATTATCCTTTCCGGGGAGTAACGCGTTCACCACCACACCATGCGGGTCCTTTGTTTCGCACGTCTCTCAGCTATTTCTATCGATTTTTTTGCCACAGCAATCACCCGTCAGCGGGGTTGATCTGGGGAGCGCAAATCGGCATAGAACCCAGTTAAGCTATGGCTGTAGTTGAAATCACAATGTTTAACGTTTTGTTTTCTGCCTTCTATAATTTTCATGGCAGGTTACTAAGCGAAATACAACCACAACGTTGCTGAGATATTTGCAAAACTCTGGACCGCAGGTGTCTATGGTGGGGAACGAACGCGCTATTATCCTTTCCGGGGAGTAACGCGTTCACCACCACACCATGCGGGTCCTTTGTTTCGCACGTCTCTCAGCTATTTCTATCGATCTTTTTGCCACAGCAATCACCCGTCAGCGGNGTTACTCCCCGGAAAGGATAATAGCGCGTTCGTTCCCCACCATAGACACCTGCGGTCCAGAGTTTTGCAAATATCTCAGCAACGTTGTGGTTGTATTTCGCTTAGTAACCTGCCATGAAAATTATAGAAGGCAGAAAACAAAACGTTAAACATTGTGATTTCAACTACAGCCATAGCTTAACTGGGTTCTATGCCGATTTGCGCTCCCCAGATCAACCCCGCTGACGGGTGATTGCTGTGGCAAAAAGATCGATAGAAATAGCTGAGAGACGTGCGAAACAAAGGACCCGCATGGTGTGGTGGTGAACGCGTTACTCCCCGGAAAGGATAATAGCGCGTTCGTTCCCCACCATAGACACCTGCGGTCCAGAGTTTTGCAAATATCTCAGCAACGTTGTGGTTGTATTTCGCTTAGTAACCTGCCATGAAAATTATAGAAGGCAGAAAACAAAACGTTAAACATTGTGATTTCAACTACAGCCATAGCTTAACTGGGTTCTATGCCGATTTGCGCTCCCCAGATCAACCCCGCTGACGGGTGATTGCTGTGGCAAAAAGATCGATAGAAATAGCTGAGAGACGTGCGAAACAAAGGACCCGCATGGTGTGGTGGTGAACGCGTTACTCCCCGGAAAGGATAATAGCGCGTTCGTTCCCCACCATAGACACCTGCGGTCCAGAGTTTTGCAAATATCTCAGCAACGTTGTGGTTGTATTTCGCAACGTTATTAATTTTGCTTGTTGGTGTCCAACTTTCTGTTTGCACGCCTAGAAGAATTCAGTAGATTGAAAATACTGTGGTTTTACTAAGGAGCGGATAGCACAGTGGTAGTGATCATCACAAACACTGTGCTGGTTCGATACCGCTCCGGGCTCACCAAGCCTCTCAACTCTTTAGTGGAAATTGCTAACTTTGAAATGCATGAAAATGGCACTGTTATAGCGAAGCTGTATGTAGTTGCCATTCTACATTTGCATATTCAAAATTTTGTTTTTTCTTCATGTTTGAAACTGGAGCTACTCAGCGCTAACTCTCTGAATGGCCTGCCAAAAAGTCTTTTGTGATATTTGACATCTTCTAGCCATCCACACCCTTTGAATCCTATCTCATTGGTCTCATTTCGTTTAAACATAATCTCAATGCGAAGTAGCCTGTACTCAGCCTAATCCAATCAGTACATTCGGACCGTTCAATCCGAATATTTATTATTGTTGTTTGGACGGTTTCACGGCTTCCGCTCAGCTTTCCTCGACGAACGTTCGCTAATTCCATCCATTTTCACCCACTATTTATCTCGTGTTTTGGAGATCTTTCTAATTATCAGTTCAGCATACATTTACTTCCATAGCAAAACACAATACAATACAACACTATCTGACGTTTCGGCAGTATCGCCTTCTCCAGAGCCGCTTTTTCGTGGCTTTCAATGAGGAGGTTTAGAACAGCTGATTATAGTCGCATATGGTTGACGAGTCACGGCGCATTCATATTCCAATGCCGAGGTTAATAGAAAGTCGATCCTGGGAACTATCAGTTCAGCGCCTAAGGAAGTAAAGTGGGGCTCGGAGGCTCGGTCTATTTTCTCATTTTTTTTCCGCAAAATTCAGCTCTTTCTTGGTTTGGCTTTGCTCGCATACGTCCTTCACGAGCAATCTGGGTCTTTCATTGGAGATATTTGATGATTATTAACCTCACTTAATTAACCTATGAATTAAACTACTAAACTAAATTTGGCTTTTTGGAATGTTTACTTCTTTCGCAGTGCAAATTTTGCTCTAAAATATTTTAATGATCGTTTTCGTAGTGAGCAACCGTGTACAATTTTAGGTATGTTAGAGAGCAACTACGTTTCTTGTTTTGTTTTATGTGAACCATGAAGTTATCGTGCGCAACATTTTTTAAAAATTACAAGCCCGTCTTCTTCTCAGAATTTTGTCTCTTGGAGTTTCCACCCAAAAAAGGAGGTATATTTGTATGGAAAAAAGTCGCGTCTGGCGCAGTGGTCGGAGACGTCCTGCAATACACATGGGATCGATCTTTGCGCGCCAGGCTCACCAAGCCTTCCATCTCTCCAGAGTCGGAAAATTGATACCAGAATAGTCCGCGAGGATAGCAGCAGTGGCTCGATACACCGGTAGGCCACCGGAGTCATTGTAAAGGCCAGATATGCACTTAATCATCTCCAAACAATGCTTAATGAAATCGAACGCATGGCGCATCCCTCAGAGAATGATTGTGCTGTAGAAGACAAAAATCGTAGTATAGAGAGGTTGAAGCCTTCAGAAATTGTGTTCAAATTTTTCAGGGACAAAAAACCAGTTAATTTCCGCTCATGAAGTATTATGTTGCATTCATGCAATCAAAGTTGGGCGTTCCAGATGAACACCGTGTAATATTTCGGCATCGTGTTTCGTACAATTAAACATTTCCATTGGATATCAGTGTTGGATTGCGGTATTGGCGAATGTATGTGCTTTCAACTACTCTTCGGAATCCTGTATATCTTTGTGCATATTACTTTAAGGAAGAAGTTTTTAACCAAAATGATGCTGAGATATTTGCAAAACCCCGGAGCGCGTGTCTGCTGTGGGGAGCGAACGCGTTATTACCCTTTCCGGAGTTAACGCTCTCACCACCACGCCACGTGGGTCTTTCGTTTCTCCTGTTTCTCAGCTAGTATCAATCAGTGCCATCAACAGTCACCCGTCAACGGGATTGATCTAGGGAGCTCAAATCGGCATTGAACCCAGTTAAGCTGATGGTGCAGTGGAAATCGAAATGCTAACTTTTTACATTTTTTAAGAAGTTTTCTTTTGCGAATCGCTGAAATTCTACAGCGGAAAGTGTCTCGTACACAGCTACTAAGTCTATTTAATCAATATCGTATAGCGCAATGTAGTAGGGGATTTGCATCAACAATATGTTAAATATCGGTATGAAAATCAGACGTGATAAACACATAGTTTGCGAACTGTGATGAAGCTTAGTGATGGAAACGGTGCCATAAACACTGAAATGATTCGCAAGCAACTTCAGGATGGGGTCTTGGGAAGAGAATTTCTTTTGCCCCGCAGCTGCCTGCTTTAAGAAGTCGTAAAAATAACTCTATCGCTGAATTGACCTAGAGTGCCTTCATTTTGAATTTTTGTTTGTTCGCAACAGGAAACATAGTTGTCCTAATTATATCTACTGAAGGTTTTTCCAACACTAAAGTGTTGTAGTAAAGTGACAGTTGTGCGATGGACCTCCATCAAACATAGGCCGAACGCGAGAAGAAGAGTGAAAAAAGTCTAAAAGTCACGTCGATTCTGCTTGTCTAAATAATCTTTAATTTGTTTATTACCCTTTACTTTTAAACCATTTGAATTTGTCTTTTACTCCCATCTAATGAGAGTTCAGGATATTCCAGATAGTCTACGTGTATCGCCTAGAAAGAGCTTGTCTTGAATTCTTGTTTAGCGACTGAGATCTATGCACATAGATATTTTTCTGGCGAATGAACTAAGGACGATGGGGAAATTTATAACATTAAATGTAAATGCCCGGTCATTAAATTCTCATCCTGTTTAGTGGTCGATTTTCCACCACCTAACTATTTGGTTGTGGAGTTCTCGAAAAGTTTTAGTTGGTTCAGGGATTAGTCATTTTTATCATCCGTCGTTAGTTTTTTTGCAAATGCGAAATCCCATTTGGCGCCGGAATTCTTGTCGCCAAAATGGTGAATCAACAATGTGGCGCCGCTTAAAGATTCCCTCCCTCGCAGTACAAACATCGAATCAGTTCTGGTTGCTGAAGTTCTGTCATGGATGTCATGTAGATAAGACACTGAGACGACGAAAAAGCAGTGATCTATCCCCTTTGTAGAGAAATTTGTACAGGGCTTCCTTCTGTTTCCCTGTTTTAATTAAAATGTCCTCGCCAACGAGATGCACTTGCGTGCTAATGAAGCATTTGAAAGGAGATTGAAATATTCGACTACTTCCTTACTTAAAACGTAATTCGTGCGCACTATGAAATAGTGTTTGTCAGTATGTGATTGCTAAGCTGTACGTTTTCTCTTCAACTTGTTTGTTGCTTTTCCACCCTACCAGGAAACGGGCAATTGATGTCGGATCGTGGAAGTGAAAATGGGATGTGCGGCCATGAGGCATGCGTCGGCCATAAAAGTGGTCATATTGGCAGAACGAAGCAGCGATTTTACTTTTGATCAAACCTTTTCGTTTTTTACCTTTTCGACGACATTTTTTATTTATGAAATAACGTCTAGAAGGTAAAGCTCTCGGCAGTGATCAATCGTTGAGCGACGAGCCAGGGCAGGGTTGCTATACTCTTAGATCCTATTAGTTTGCCGACCCCGGGAAGATGGAAGACTTGGTGTGCTGCGCGCATGACGAGCGATCGAGCCAAATGCAATGTATTTATTGCAGGGCATCTTTAGTCACTGCGCCACACCGTCCCATTCATTAACTACTGCTAAAATATGTCTGTTTTTTCTTCCGAAATAGTGGTGGTTCCTTTCAGTAGTAATAAAATCATGGTTATAGCAAGGAAAATAACATGAGGAGGCTGCAAGAGAGATGCGTACGACTCGAAATGCCATCATTCCTTTAATATCAGAATTAATAAACAAGTTATTTTGTTCTTACGAAATGTACTTGATGAACTGATAAAACGTTGTGAACACCTATATTGTTTTCGATTGGCTAACTCAAGGACTTAGCCTTTGTTATGGTCGCTTCTCTGTTGCTCACTATGCAATAATGTGAGACACTACCCATGTTTCATTCGCATAGGATGATGAAACTTCATTTCTTAGAAGATCAAAATTGTTCTGAAAAAGGCAAGGTCACCGAAGCATTACTTACTTACTTGGACGGTCCGTCTTCACGAGCTGTGGAGACTCCAGCACATATACAATTCGTTCCTTTCTCTCGCAATCGTAGTCCGTGGTGGTGGTCTTGTTCGAGCATAGTGGCGTTTGAGAGTTTCATACCGTGTTCTGTAAAACAACTGAAGCTGCGGGTATAGCTGATTAACTTTGTTTACGAACACGTCCGCCCAACGTGTAGGTGGTAGTCCAACGGGACGTTTGCATTCTCTTGGAGTCCACTCTACTGTTCTTTTCGTCCATCTGTCGTCTGTTTTTCTCATTATGTGACCGGCCCATCTATGTTTCGCTATCGATGTATATTTTCCTGGATATCGAAGATGTGACAAATTTTGAAGGTCAGAGCTTCGCATTCCGGCTAGATATTGAGAGTGCCGGTTATATTTCAGAGGACATCGCTCAAGCGCTCTGTGCGCAGTATAAAGTATTCTTGACGTAGTTGAAGTATCGTCCCACGTCTCTGCAGCATAACAGGGCGCTGGGAGGACCGTAGAATCGAAGAAATTAGCGCGGATTTTGATGTCCTTCACCTTCAGTTGGTCGGTGGCTTCTTTGAGAGGCTCGAATGCGGCCCAAGCTGCTCTCCTTCTTTTATCTAGTTCCTCCTTCATATTGTTTTCCATGTTTATTGATCGCCCATGGTATACGTATGAAGTGGTCTATGCAATCACGCAGTCATCCAATTCAATTTTTTCCCCTTCGTACCATGGGTTTTTCTTGAACTGAGTCTTCTTTCGACTTATGCGAAGTCCAATCTCTTTCCACACTTCGTTGAGCTCGTTGATCATCATCTCTGCTTCGCCTGTATTTCTTGAGAAAATGACAATGTCGTCGGCAAAACGAAGGTCCGATAGAAATTTTCCATCAATACGTATGCCTTTCTCATCCCAATCGAGTGACTTCATTATCCACTGTAGTGCGGCACTGAACAGCTTTAGCGATATTGTGTCGCCCTGTCGAACCCCTTTTCCTATGGGTATGGTAAGAGGTCCATAGAAAAGCTGTATTTTCGTAGTACAGTTCCGATAACAGTCGGACAAAGTTCTTATGTAGGACGGGTCCACTCTTTGGTTGATGTGCGCTAATAAGATTGCATTCGTTTCGACACTGTCAAACGCTTTCTCATAGTCGACAAAGGTTGGGACTAGAGGCAAACGGTATTCCCGACAAACTTCGATGACACTGGACACGGTTTGGATGTGGTCCATGCAGCAAAACCCTGCTTACTCGACTGGTTGCGCCTCATCCAATGTCCTTGATATGCGTGAGGGAATAATGTTGGTGAACGGCTTGTAGAGTTCACTCAACAAGCATGTCGGAAGATGGTTACGAAGACCTTTTAGACTCTTTTCTTGGGCAGGATGACCGTTCGCGACGTCGTCACTGGTCTGGGATTTTCTCCTTTTGAAGGAAGGCTGTCATATGATTTACAAGAAGTACATGTCAATTGTGGAAATCGGCGATGACATTGTCTGGTATTGGAGCTGTGCCTCTTTTCATGTTTCTGTCGCAACTCGAACCTCCGACGGAAGAATTTCAGGTGGTTTTTTCCAGCAAGGATATTAGGGTCCGTGACCGAGATTGTAGAACGGAAAAGTTGGCGAAGAACGTTTCCGCTATTAATTCCATAAATGACAGAAAGTTTTGACGATCCCACCTTCGTTCTTCAGGGCTGACAGCGGAACAGTATAATCACGCAAGTGCCGACGGCATTTTTTCAGACTGCTTCTTCTCTGCTGCTTCCAGTAATTTCTTCTGCTTGTACCGTTGTAGATCTTTTTGCAAGGCTCTTCTGCAGCTGGCATTTATTACTAGCCATGTTAAACGTGTTGCAGTAGGACCAAATCTCAGTTTCCTTCTCTTTTCGAGCAATCCTGCTTGAGGAACTGAGGCGAATTCGGCACCGCTTTTCAGTCCTTCGACAATGAACTCGTAGTCTTCAGTCGGATCTTCTTTAATCTGCCAGTCACATTTTGATAGGACTTCGTTCAGAATGTTCTCGTCGTGTACAGCCAGACTTTTTTCTCGTGGTCGACGAAGAGGGTTCTTTTCCAGCTTGCGGCTGAATCGAATCTTCGCGCGAAGGCGGTGATCGGAACCAGTACAGAATAACGGGACTACCGATGTGTCAAGTAGACACTATCTTCTGTTTGTCAGAATATGGTCGATTTCCGTATGATTCATGCCGTTGGGAGACTCCCATGTCCAGCGGCTGCTTTCTTTCTTCTGAAAAAACGAGTTTCCTTGGAAGAGACGAGCTGCGGACAGGAGTTCGGCGAGATGGTTCCCATTCTCTTTTCTTTCTCCTAATCCAAGACTTCCGATTCTGTATTCGCTCTCGCTGTCCCTTCCTATTCTGGCGTTGAAGTCTCCGACAACAAATTTATGATATGCTTTATCATTGCGGATAACTTCCTCCAACTGATAGTAAAACGCATTTAATTCGTATTCATCAGATGCGTCGGTCGGTGAGTAGCAGTTGATGATAGTAATCTTCTTATGATGCGACAGTTTAAGACGTAGGACAGCTATGCGAGGGAAAGGATCTCGTATGTTTCGACGAAATGAACAATGAACGAGTAGACGACAAAGCCTGCGCCGCCGACATTTTGTGACGGGACCTTTTCTCCACGGATCACAAGGGTCCCGTAGTTTAGTTAGTGTATGTCGGTCTTCTTGATTTTTGTTTCATGTAATGCGATCACATAAAATTTAGTGTGATCTGCGGCTACAAGAAGGGCGTGAAGATCGGCGTATGTGGAGAATGTTCTGGCATTATACGTGCATAGTAAAAAGCAATTTTCATGGCGTGTTGTGCGTGTGTTCGTCAGGTCCTATTTCAATGACGTTCTTCGTAACCCGAGATTTTCTGGCCTCTTACCGATCGTCTCACCGCCTGAAGTCATAGACGGGAGCACCCAGTGTGCGAGGTGCTGAGGCTGGCCTGTTGCTGGTCGAGCAACTTGGTCTTCCCCGGAGTCTTGACTTAACCAAGCAAGGGCGTGTCCAGGCCTTCACCACGATGTGGATCAG
Organism: Angiostrongylus costaricensis; assembly: GCA_900624975.1. NCBI lineage: Eukaryota > Metazoa > Nematoda > Chromadorea > Rhabditida > Metastrongylidae > Angiostrongylus > Angiostrongylus costaricensis. The sequence continues at coordinate 105,530 of UYYA01004004.1, read as the reverse complement.
AGGGAGGTGTGTTTTAGGCAAGGAATCCTTCGCTCAGTCTTCCTACTAGTTGGTTCGGAAAGATGATAAAACCGAAATCAGAAACGAAAGTAGGAATGGAAATGTAACCAACCGTTCAAGGACGATGTAGAAGCCGATTCATTAAAATCACCGAAGCATTAGAAGTTGAAAACGAAAACATATGTACAGAGTACGTTTTCAAAGACAAAAAAAACGTAGGTAAGGGTGCGAAAACAGCCTTGTGTCAACTCATCAAGGACAGCTCATAAGAACAAAAAGATGCTTGTAGAACATTAATCAATTTGTACAGTTTTGAGTAGAAATTAATCAGTAACTATGTCAAATGTAGTGACTACACTTTTTATTCTTTGATTGTAAAACTAGCTGTGGGAGATCGAGGGAGTTGGTGAACAAAAGGTAGAAAAAGCACCATAGTTCGTAAACACTTCTTGTTGTTCTCTCACATAAAGCATTTCAAAGACGAATTGATTATCTCATATATAATATCTCATATTGGGCTAGAGTGCAAAGTTTTAAGTGCAAAAGTGATTCTCGTTGAGAGCTACCCTCTTGGGGCTATCGAACTAGCTGTTCCATGCAAAGAACTAGCTTGCCATTGGCTTGGGCGTGAAAGAAAGCCGAAAATAGAGCGCTATTTAAAGCAAAAAAGGTAGTGCCAACTTTAAGACATGTCTGAAAACGTTGGTGTTGCTTACTTCTAAAGTGCTAGTAGTTTTAAAGTGTTGAATGATCCGCTTCTTATTTATCACTGATTAGGACCTCCAAGAGATCTACGAACACCGTTCCAATTACTTGTGCTTTGTTATTTGTCTTCAATCCAAGGCTCGTTCGTCATTTATGCAAAGATATCGATAATGCAACGAACTGAACCATCACACTGAATGGAAAAGGCAACATTATTTATTATTCACCTGGATTCTGGTCGCATTTCCTAGTTTCCCGGAAACTCACAAATCTTTTCGAATTTGCTTCTTCGCCGTATGTGCCCCATTTGTTTTTTTTTGACCTTTAGAATTTCTTCATGAAAAAAAGTTGTGAGTGAAATCACAACTACAGCTTTTGGAGATTTTGTTATTCACTTCATCCGCATCAGTTGTCCTCCACCTCATCATCCACTTATTTTGACGGTTACGAACAATGCGTCCATTCATCTCATGCCGTGCGTCACAGTTGCTCAACGTTTCTGTTCAGCACGTTTCATGGCCTGCTCCAGAGATAAAAATAAGGCACAAAGGCAGCTTATGGTCTTATGGCATTTCAACCAGTTGTACCAACGTGTGTACATAATCAATCCTTCTGATCGTTTTTCAAAATCTTGATTCTTCGCTTTATTCTTTCATTAGTGCTGTCAATCCTCTCATGGCTTGGTTGAGTTTAAAAGCAGCAAAATGGATGTGGGTGGTGTAGGTCTCTCTTCCTATGCGATTCTTTTTTCGTCTAGAAAATGGTCAACTTGACAAGATATTATGTGGAAAACTCAGTAAATATGGTGGTAAGGAAATTTGGCTGTTTTTTTGCCTCGGTCCGATTTGTCCGTTGTATAAGTTCATTCAGCGACGATATTTTCCGCAAATGCTATCATTTTGTCCCAATGCTTTTTCCGTTTTTTTTTTTCAAGAGGAGCTTAATAAAGACTATTTCTTCTTGTTAACTTCAAAAGTAGTCCACATTTCAGACTGCCGTCCCCATTGCGAACCGGTGCTGCATCGCGTGCTTCTAACATTCCTTCGTTGTCTGGATCAAAACTCATGCCACCATCGCGTATTACCCAATCGAGAGGTTCGTTCCATCTGCCTTTATTATCGAAATTATCTCATTGGTGGAAAAACACTCCTCTACATGGAATAATTTTGCTTAATTATTTATTTATTGAGTTCAAGCTTTTGGCCTTCACAGATTTGAAGCGCTCGGAGGTGAAACATTGATTATTCCCTTTTTGCTACTTACATCGTGGTAATACTGTTTGACATCTTGTTTATTTTCGCTCTTTTTCTCTTGGCCACCCGAAGTACTGAAGAAGAGAGAAGGCTATTATAGTGGAAGGTCATAGAGAGAACCTTATGATTATCTCAGTTTAAGAGTATTTTCTTACCATGTCGGTTCACAAGCAATCTGCCATTTTTCTGCTGTTAGTGGGTTTCTCTAAATGAATGTTATCGTGAATTTGTAGATCTCAGCTATTTAGCATGTTTGCCTATCTATTCTGATTACATTTATTGTCGTCTGATGTACCATCGTGTGAATGAGAATATCCAATAGAGATTAACTATACAATCACTATGTCTCTTCAATTGGTGTAACGTTACGAAAATTATGGGTGATGCCAAGATCCGAAATGAAGGAAAACTACACCGAGTCTATCAGTCTCGGCTATAATTGTATTCAGTTTATGGATACACTCAACGATGGGATATGTTGTCGTCTATTGAATGCCCTGAGTTCCAAATCGAGGCAACTCATCCGCAGTCCTCGTTCTCTTATTTTCACATGAACTTCTTTCCAGTTGACCGAGTTTGGAAAGGTAGAAGAATTGTTCGAAACTTGGAAGATGATCCTATAAGTGACTTTTCATTTCATTGATCTCTTATTATAGAAGTTTATATTATGAATATTTCAGTAAACTGGAGTCTAGCATTTTGTTGACGTCACTTGGCGTTTGAACATCGTTTCTTCGACTTTAATATAGAGATGGGCTTTAGTAATAAATGGAATGAGTGCGGAAAAGATCCATGAAATACTGCTTAAACAGTTATTAACATTAAAAAATGTTCTAAATAGCTTTAAGTAGCAAATCCCAAGACTGACTTCCTCGTAACCTCGGCATTGATCAGGAATTTACTGTTTTCTTGGTGAGTAAAGATGGGTTGTTATGAAAGCAGTTATGAATACATAAAAGCTGTGCGGTGGTGTTCTACCATTTTCCAGAGCCTGAAAAGGTCACATTCACATGCAGTCCCAAGCACTTCAATTACCACGGCTGACAAAACTGAACACATAAATTTCCATTCGCATAATAAAAAACTTTTTTTTAAACACTAACCGTTTTGTCCTTCTTAAATGTTAGAACTATTTGGTGGAGACTAGCAGCACAGACTCTTACATCGGCGTGGGATGTGCCTGATTCAGGTCAAAAAATCGGCCTGAGGATATGACGCGAGGTTGAATGTGATCACGAGACACTCCTTCTTGCCGTTTATTTTAGGGTTTTTGGAATTTTTCTAAAAGGCTTCAAGAGTTTTATGCGGTGGTTTCAGACTTCTTTGTGAGGATAGTGACTTTTGCTTCTAAATCTTCTCCCTTGTCTCTGTGTTCTATGCGCGTAGTAGAGCACCTGGTTTCACTTTCAATTCACTGCCTTGATTTTCTTTAAGACAGATACGGAGTGATCTGTCCGTTTTGCCATCGTATTCATTCTCGCACGCTTTACAAAAGATCGGATAAGCCTTGCCCGAACTCATGCAATCCCCGTCTCTACCGCTAGGACAATTTGCAATTGCAATTTTGCCTTGTACATAGGTTATGTAGGCAGTCACGAAGAGGCTAGTGTCTGAGAATGTTCGGTGCTATATCAATCACTCTTGCTGAATTTTCTAGAATTGCCGTTTTTAAGCAACGTTTTATAGCTCCCTTTATTTCTTTTGAAACGAAGGACTGAGTGAATGGGACCTTATTTTTGCTAGAATTGTCGTTTTGTTGCCTGGTTTTCCCTCTACAATTATCCGGAGGAGCTATAGTATTGTAGCCATCGAATGGCTATTTACTACGTCAATTTCGGGGATATTTACTTCTGCTCTCTTCTCGTCCACAGACTGGTGGCTGTTCGAAAAATGTTCTTCACAAGCATCGATTTTGCGTGTGAGGAATGAGAGAAGAGATAATGAACCAGTATATTTTTGTACAAAGGAATGCCTACTTGGTGAACTTAAAGTTGAACCAAACACTCCACTAGGCTCGTATAGGACGCAGAGACATAACAGGGAAGATTTTAAACTAGGAAACAACATTATCGCACAAGAATCTAAAATATCAGGGCGTAAAACTCTTGGGGTCATTTAGATAAATTCAGAAAATATAAGAAAGAATCTCAAGGAAGAGTGTTTTCTGATCACGGGTGAATTACCGCCATCCCTCAGTGTGATATCTCTTATGTGCTACCCATTCCCAACACCGAAATGAAAATAACATTTGAACTATTCAAGTTGAGTTTGCTGTGAAATAGTCTGTACTACAGTGTAGAATCCTTGTTGCTTACAAGAAGCGAAAGATCCTCATGAATCTCGTTACCTTTCTTTCTGACTTTCTTTGAACGTTTTTAATAATTGAAGACTTGCAGCAGGCTAGTAGAAAAGCGAATTCGACCGTCCTCGGTAGACGACGTGAAGAAGGACGGTTTTTACCTCTGCTATTCAGATTTCAATCCGTTTATCTTTGGGTGTAAGTCGTAACCGGAACCACATCGCCAAAGCCTGCTGCACATTGCGATGCCATAAGTGGATTTCTCTTCGAATTTCTGAATCTCTAGCGAAGATTAGGCTTTGTTGTTCCGATTTATTCCAGCTCGCTTGGAGTGCTTGAACGTCCACTTCTCGGGTTGCAGCGGCTTGCCTGCTTATACGTGCGTTCGAGCACATATTCATTGTCACGATGATATTCCGTGCTGCTCAATTTACCCTGAATGGTAACATAATTATGAATCCTTACTCAGCTCAGTTTTTAAATGAGCAGTTTTCCTCCTCATATCTCATAATCTTGTGCTAAAAATTTTCCATTATTGGTTGTTTTTTAATCACTGTGGAAATTCATTAAAATAAACTGTCACGTACTGGGTATTTTACGCCACTGTTCTCAGGCTGAATGAAGGAACATTTGAAGAAATGACGTTATCGTCTTTTCTTGATCATATTTTTATAAAGTTCTAGCAACAAAGGGGCGCGTGTAGCACAGTGATTGTAGATGCCCTGCAATACACATAGGATCGATCCTCGCGCCCTAGGCTCACCAAGCCTTCCATCCTTCCCAGTTCGGCAGATTGATGTACCAAACTTGTCTGGGGGAAAAGCAGCACTGACTCAGTACATCGGTAGGCTACCGCGAATCATTGTAAAGGCCAGATATGTATTCAATCACCTCCAACGATGCTTAATGAAGTCAAGTGCTTAGCTCCCAGGGATTGATCAACGCCGAGAGCTTCATCCTTCGTCAAGCAACAAGTTTCCCATTTCTTAAAATAGAAAGCAGTAAATCATCTGAAAATTTTGTATGATTATTGCTATTCATTATGGAAATTTGGTCATTTTCTGGTTAGTCTCCTTACTATTTAATTCCATAAAGGTGTTAGGGGCAAATGAAATGTGTGTTAATTTCCATGAAAAATGCGTCGGTAGTGCGATCTTAGTGAGTGTGCACTTATATTATAATGAACCGCTTTAACATACATTTTATGTAAGGCTATCGTTATGGATAATGCCAGATATTCCTTGCGTAAAAGTTATTTAGAAAAAATTTTTGGCTGCTCTTGAACACACCCGCCTTAGCACTCTGTGGCCTCGTCAACCCATCTGTGCTTAACCGGCTTAGAATCACAGGAACATGTGTTCGCCAAAAACGCCAAGAGCTGGTCATGCGCTATCCCGTACCTTGAATTAGTTTCGAGAGTCACCTAAACTTTGAATTTGATTCTAGAGTATTTGTGTCTTCGAACTCTGTGTTCTTGCCATTTTCAATATTTCTGCCATTTTCTTTGGAAGCATTTTTATAACTCCGTTATAAAATAAGTTTTGAAAGGATCCAACTGTCATTACTGTGCTGCTGCTCGTAGTTTATATTGCTCGGAAACTGAAAAAGCCTCATATTTCAGCACATAGCTGAGCAGTGCCTTATTACTCTAATTTTCAACTTTCCGGCAACTTTTTGGCCAATTTCACACGGTTAAGCTGTAACTTTTCCTCGTATTTTACGAGAACGTTTTCCCTCGTAGTCTCATCGATGGCTGACGTAGAAGAAGACATCGACAAATGCGGATTCTTCATAGGAGCGGTGTTTCACTCTAGAACATTCGACTCAAGATCCCTACGAAAACGCACGTCGTGAAGACGAATATCTGTCGACCGTCGACTCGGATCATCGCGGGACCAAAGAGGAAGAAGGCATCGAAACGTTAGCCGAATGAAATTTGATACCAACATCGATTGGTTTCAGAAAATTCTATCAGTTCTGGATTCTATCTGTCAGAGTTGTGCAATATTACCTTCATCTCGTTGTGACGTTAATTACGACCACTTTTAATTATTTACGAACGACCAGCGCTCGCTGACGGATCGCCGCCGTCATTTTGTCGTCGTCGTGTACCGACGATGTTGCGCGACGACACACCTACGTGGGGAACGTCTACATCGATCGCTTCTGGACGGCGTAGTTAATGGTGGCCGTTGCTCGATTCGGAGAAGGAAAAAAGTTCTACTGTCTAAGGAACTCTCGTGCAGCTTTGCTTCTTTTCTAACTTTCTTCCTGCTCTCTAATAACGCTCTCTGATTCTTGCTGACTCGTTAGAATCGCTGCACTAAATCCGCATCGTTGTATGGTGCTAATATTTGGCGTTTCGTCATTTTTTTTTGCTTTTTTAGTTTCGAGCACTGATAGTAAACTGCAATAACCACTTGGTTTTATTCGCATCTAAGCAAAAAATACAGCGGTTTTTCCATAATCTTCCATATTTCTTAATTACAGGTATTTCAATGAGTTATTTCTTGTCATCACTGTCGTTACTTGCTCTTCCAAGATCTTCTTCAAATTGTTACAATCTTCGTCGCTTGCACTATAATCGAGACAAGACATCTGTCCGTCTGGTGCGTGCCACCTACTTCAGCGGTCATCGCTACGGCCCAGATTTCTGAAGTGCATCCACTCCCCCGTCGTCACCATGCTAGGCTTCAGTCACTGAGCATTCCCACTCTATAGCTGACGATAATTGGAAACACAATTAACGCCGTCGATGGGAGTTGACGTATTTCCGCGGCGGCACATCGCCGTGCAGAAGTTTCTCTTGCTCCTCTTCGCTCATCCCATTAATATTGATGTGAGTCGTAGTATCAAGAACAACCTTTTATCATCACCAGGGCAACTATGCAACCAGAACTAGCTTTCATAGGTTATAATACTTCCAAATTAGCTGCTATTACTACATTGCAGCAACTTCGGATAAACTGCATGATTGTACCTGCGCTATTTCTCCACTTTTTCATTTTTAAGCATTTTTCCGACGGTATGATTCTGTCCATTCGACTGATTAATATTCGGAAAAGTTGGAAAATACTGCCTAATTGTTTATACAATATTCGCGATATTTAAATCCTGTTTCCACTTGGTAATTAAGGGCGAATTCTATTTTGGAGGAGGTTTCTTTATAATATTCCAATGCGCAGAGCGTTCAAAACGCAGAAAACTACTTGAAGATGAAATCTTACCAGTCCTCTATTAATGTGTTTGTATTTTTTACCGTGTGTTACAGACTTACCTGTAATTGTTCCTTTTTTATTTTTAGTTTATTTTTTCCGTGCTGTGTGTTTTTCGTTTTTTTATCCGTGACATTTCGGGGACACCAGACGCGGATATTTGCCAGCTAAGACAACTGTTCGAGTGGTAACTGGCACACCAGTTTATGGATAAGAGCCTAATTTGTCATAATTCTGCTTGTTCAAAACGTGTAACAACAGTTTTGCCCTCTGTGATCGTTTCAAATGAATTTTCATATTATCGATCCTGTTTATGTTTTTTATCCCAACTGTTGCCCGAAAGGCGGGCATTCACTATTGATGTTGAAAAGTAAGAACTGATAGTCTATCTGATAGTCTTATTTTAACAATCTATCTTACTTCTTTATCTTTTTTCGAAGTTCTTTAGCGTAACACTGGACCTCTAACATCAGTTTTCTGCTTCATCCATGTCGAAAATTGCCTTAAGCTTACCAAGCTCGTAGTGACATTTGTGTATTGAGTTTTATCCGAGGGCTTTTTCACTGGGTAGATCACGTGTCAATTTGACTCTTCCAGCCTCTGAAGAAGGCGAAATCGCCGAAACGTCAGCCACTATTTAATAAATAGTGCAATAACAACCTCACGTCTGCTCATCAAGAAAACAGTGAATTATTAACCCAATGACGAGAGTAATAGAAAATCGGTCGTGGGACTTGCTACAAGCTCGTAGTCTTTGTCCGTGTCATCTGTCCTCCTATTGGCCATCAAGTGATTCCATGGTCATATAAAGCTCATTTGAAGAACACTAGGTGCGTCAAAACATCATTTAAGTACCTTTCTTTTTATCGTTTTAACGCAGGATTCCACATATTTTACTCTCTGTTATTCTGCTCTATGTGTTTGACAAACACACAACTTCGTATCACAGTTGGACATCCAGGGACGTTCGTCAGCCATTATGTTTAGTTGATGAATGACTTCATCCCTTAGGACAATCTACGAACAGACGTCCGATGACTTAATCAAGAAGTTCACTAGAAGTACACAAATGCCAGAAGTAATTGCTATTTTAGTGGCCACAAAGTCGCTATCTATATCTCATCGTTTTTTATTTTCTATACTTCTTTACTATCTTACTATCTGGGAAATAGGACCACCACCTTGTGATGGCACGGTTTCCGAGATCCCAGAGTGAGAAAGCGTTACTTAGCAAGCAAATTTCCAGTCAAATGAAAATTGGGCTGGCTACAGCATGTTTCCTCGTGAATGGTGAATTGTTCAGGTATTAGCAACTATTTACATAGATATCCTTCATGTGCACGTTAGTCTGCTCATCTATATTCAAGTTATACCCTACACGTCACTTAGGTTAAAAACCTGCAACCATATGACCAAAAATCTAGCGCTATTCTAGTGTGCCCAGAACTAGGAAAACTAAGCGTTCTGTACTTACAATTTACGCACGTTAGCAGCGAGTCTTCCATTGAGCACCGGCCAGCGTAAGATACTGCTGTTGGCTATTGTCTTTGACAACACAAGCTTGGCCGCGAATATCGAATTTTTTGCGTAACTAACAGCTTGAATCAAATGTTTACGATTGGAAAGGTGTGCACTCATGTCGGCTTTGACAATTCGCCTGCCTCAACACAAGCTGTGATGAAGAAGAGATCGAAGCAGTTTATAGGGACCAGTTCATAAATTGGCTTAAAGGAAGATATTTTTTTTAATAACGTCAGTGAAGAATACAAGACTATTCATTATTGAACACTTTATAATCTATTTTATTTACTACACCTACATGACCTGACATCAGCTATGGCAAACTAAGCGGTTCCAGTACTTCTTGCATTCGACTTCTTATAGCTTTTGCGGGATCTAACAAGCGCCTACGTAAGTTGAGCCGTTGGCAACTCACAATCCACCTTCACGTTAGTTTTAAAAATCTGAGTGTTTGAAAACCGCTAAAAAATATCTGTTTCTAAGTTGATACTCAAACCTCAATTAGTACGAGGTGCATGCGAATATCAACTTATCTCCGAGCTTCCATATAGCTCTGGGTAGAATAAGGAGATGAACAAAAGTACTGGCTGAAGGTACGGAATTTAGCAGGAGCATTCACATATTTGCTTGAAATTGACGACTGATATCCACCTCTACGTAGCAGATGCTGTGTTTCAAAAGGCTGTGGATAAGATCATCCCAGATTTCATATTTTGCTCTTTTATCCACTTGCCTTTATATCAGGTCAAGGGTGGATATGCCCTGCACATGATCTCGAGAAGATTATACCAAACACTATGGAGGTCCTTTCCTCAATTTTCTTTTAAACACTGGCTCGATTTTTCATACGTTACATACCAGAATTGAAGGCTATTAGTCATCAGAAAACCATGAAGAATGCGTGTTGTACAAGAAAGAAGACCTATACAACATTGGAAATAATTGCCTAATCAGCGTCCTGTTTGTGGCTCTGTTACTATTGCATGTAAGGGGGACAAATGTAGAATTAGCTTGCGTTCGATTGGTACAGTCTACGGTCAACGTGAGTTCAGGTGATGCAGGTGATCACTAGGGGTTTTGCCAACTAGCGTACTGAGTGTGTTTTGCGGTATTGGTTGTTATACACAAATAGCATGTTGAGGTCGACGATAGTATATGTATGGCTCGTTTGCTGGAAAAGACCTCAAACTGTTTCTACGATGACCATTGCAGGCTTTTAAGCAAAGCGATAAAGCGTCCTAAATTGCAGTCTACCCATGTATTTGAAGCGGTAAGATCAGCTGTATACCGAAGATCTACGCCATTCTATCAGCAAAGGAGCTCCGCTCATAAATCTACCTGCGTTTCATGGAAACTGTTCACACTTTGCTTTAGTTTAGGTTTAGTTCGTCCCCGCATTCGGATGCTCTACATAACTTCTGGGTTGATTACTTTGAGTCCTGTGAACTTTAAACTTTCATTAATACTATTGTAAGCGACTGTAGTACTTTAAAAGAAGCAAATGTGTCGAAGAAAATAAATTGTTGGGAGTTGGGAAGGGTGGTTCTATTAATGTTTTAATGGGATAGAATCTGTTAAAAATTTTAGGCCAGCACTGCTATTAAAGGACTACTCTTGCATGAAATCTTTGTTGTTTCGTCTTGATATGTAATCCCACATACTATTACTTTTCTATTTGATTTCTTCCAAGTATAGTGTTTTCATTCTTCCCACACATCTTTCAGAGCAGAGTGTAGGATGCTTTCTTTCCTTTTAACTTTTAGAAGTTTTTATCTAGGCTGATTTCGCCGCTAACATTTCCATACTTGCCCATATAAATGTTGTTTTTATGAAGATGTAGAGCTTTTGGTATGATTCGCTTTATGGGGAATCTTTATTCTTGGGCCACAACGTCCGTCTACCCTTCTGATTTCATGTCCATCATCTTTTTTTAGTCATCGTGACGTCTGGCAATCCAATTTATAAGATTGCCGCCAAACCGAGCAGCATCGCAGGATGCTAGTCCCACATGAAAATAAGCAGGGTTAAATAAACCCTTTCCGTTTTAATGAGAAGAATCAACCCCATATCAGCTTCATTTGGCCATTTTACGTGTTAGAACAGTTTTAGCTATTTATACCTTGAGTGTATCGTTTATTCCTGAAGACAGAGAAGTCAAAATGTTTATCACTAATGAGAAAAAGTGACTGAACGGAAACAGGCTGAGATGGAACGTTCGCTATTCGGTGAGAATTCGCGACATTTCGGCAATCTCAGCGTTACACTCGGCGTTTGGTCTGTGCTCAGGCGTCGCCAAATGGTTGTATTGAACGGAAACAGTAGCGAGTTCACTATTCCTCGAAGCTGTATGTGCGCGGGTTTTGGCTATCTGCCTTTCACCTTTTGTTATATTCCGTGATACTGTTTGGTTCTTATGTTGTTCGCCTTTACTACTGTTATTTCTGAGGTAGCGATGAGTCTCAGAAAACAATGGCGTCGTTCCGTTTAGGACTATCTCCTCAAGACTTTTGCCCTTGTCCTAGTTTGTGTTGATGATTTTTTGTAACCCGCAAAAGAGCGAGACATTCTGAAGTATTTTTTTGATTGGAAATTCTACAATATAAGATAATCAAATTTTGCACCTATTTTTGATACTGTTTACTCTCAGTGTAATTGCCGACATTATTTTTTGCCGAGATTATTAATGCCGAGCTTAAATGGCGGTCTGTTTGGAAAAGAAAAATATTATTCTTTGCCCTTTTATTTATTGCCTTTTTTTTAATGGCAGGGTATGTTGCGAAATATAACTTGTATGTAATACTGAGATATTTGCAAAACTCCGGACCGCAGGTGTATGCGGTTGGGAACGAGCGCGCTATTGTCCTTTCCGGGGAGTAGCGCACTTCACCACCACACCATCCGGGTGCTTCGTTTTGCCTGTCTTTCACTAGTTCCATTGATCATTCAATAGTTGATTGATTATTCTTTGCATTAACATTATTTTAGCACTATCATCAACACCATTGTGCCAATATCATATTTTGCATTAAACGTTTTTATACTTGTATAGGCACGTTGGCGCGTGTGGCGCAATTGTCGGTGGTGCCCTGCAACACACACATGGGATCGATCTAAGCGCTTGTGGCTCACTTAGTCTTCTATCCCTTTGGGGTCGGCAAATTGATAACAGACACGTCTAGGAGGATAGAAGCACTGGCTCGACACATCTGTAGGCCACCCCGAGTCATTGCAATGGCCAGATATGCATTCTAATAATCTCCAACGATGCTTAATGAAGTCGAATGCATGGTGCATCGCTGAGGGATTGGTCAACACCAAGAGCTTTTTCTTAATAAGCAGGTTATCCTTTTGATATCCGTTCTGTGTTTTACGGTGCAGAATTAATCTCCCTACTTTTGCCGCCTTTTCCTTGTCGTTAGGTCTCGAAGTCGATATCTCTCCGTGAAATTATTTGCTTGTTGAGGTTTTCTTAGACGCGTTTTCTTAAAATTTTTTTCGGAATTTCAGCATGGAGTTTTCGTGGTCGTTTTTGTTGCTCCAGAAAATCTTTTGTTCCAGAGAAACTATCTGTATCGCCGGGCCGTTCTCCAGGCAGTGCACTTCGACCACCCACCACCAATCTTCGGTCGTCTTCGCGAACAAACGGGTATAAGCTTCCTGAAATTACGATATAATTCACTGCATTCAATCTTCGCTTAGATGTGCCAGTACAATCTCATTCCCCTTTCTAAACGGTCTTATGTTGAGCATACAGAATTGGTTTCTACTCCAGTGACAATATTTTTACAGTGTGTTTTCGTTGAAATCAATATTTACCAGATCAAAAATGCGTATATATGTATGTATGTATGTAGGTATGTAGGTATGTGTGCACACATTCTTACGAACTGCCCTTGTTGAACTGACCCGAGCTGTTAAAGTCGGTTTTGTTGTTGATGCTACGGCTAGATGGCAGGCGTTTCGGCGACTTCACCTTTTTTAGAGCCTGAACGTATTTTATGTAACTTACCTACTTGTATACTTGGATAGCCCGTCCTCACTGATTGTCTGGGCCCCAGCATAATTTCGTTTTTTTTCGGAGTTTTGTTGGCTTAGTCATTGTGGTTCTTTTGAATCCCGAGGTCAGCTTAGCTAAAGTATGCCCCATGTCGTTACCACCACAGTCACTCGCGGCCCTCATGGATTAAAGGGATGTTTGCCACCATGCGACTTGTTTGATACCAGGACGGTGGTGGTTCGTGGTATTGGTTTGTTCTTAGTTGGACCTTCTGATCGAGAAGCTGGGTTCCTCTGGGCTCCTCAGCTTGAGAGGCCCTGCTGGAAAAAAGAATTCCCTCGCTATACATCGCAGCCCGACACCTAGGAATACCTTTCAGCCACGATGAGACATTAAACCGTTGAGAGGATTTTGTTTAACGATATCTAAATTAGACGAAATTTCTATAGCAGTGATGAAAGTCTAACATATAAGTGGATATCTGCAGTAATAATGAAGATCTAACGTTTATAGAAAGTCAGTTCTTTGAACTTTTCAGAAATGAATGCTTGTCTGAACTCTAGGAGGGTTTGGGCACAATAAATTTATACTGAATTGTGGGATTTCCATGAAGCACTTCCTTTTAAAGCGAAACTTAAGAGTAATGCTGTTCACCGAATTTATAGTCCTCATTCATCAACTATGAAGTAAGTCGGGGTTGCCAATAAAAATCATTGTTAGGTAGTTGATGCTTATTCATTCTTTTATCCTTATTCGGTGCTTTTGCTGTTCTTAGTTCAGTTAACAGTCGGCAGCACTATCGTTCTTAACTCGTGGAACAATTCCGTACTTTTCACATTGTCAAGTCATCGATTCGCTAGCCCCGATGGCTGATCAGTCTTAGGAATTAGCAACCCTAAGGCTTTTATCTTCACATGTTACCATTACGATATATATACTCCTCCCTCTTATAATTTTTTCATTAATTTACATCTATATTCCAAGCGTATCAAGAGCAAAAATCCCACACCTTCATTTACGATTCTCTTTAGTCCAGCGACGTTTTTTTGTAGCCTCCGGACGATTGACATAAGCTTTTGGTTATTGATTGGCCCTTATAGATGGATATATCGGCCTTTATGCATTGGTCTGGAATACACTCTTTTTATTTGAACTTAGAAGTTTCTCGAATTTGAGAAAGCATTCTCTTAAATCTGTTAACAATTTGGTTTGTTCAACGAGGTGAAATTTTTCTACGTCAACGCTTCAGCTTCTATCTGTTCCTTAGTGTGTGAGTTTTCCTTCCAAGCAGTTCAACAACAGTTTGTGATGCTTCTGAAACAGATTTGGTATCTGGACCCACTGTTTTTTCTTATAACACTGGCGGCCTGCCCAGGTGAATTTCGTATGTGGCGGCTGGAAGTGAAGGAATTATGCAATGGATGTGTCGTTTTCTTGTTCAGCAATCGCGAGGTTTTTAAACAGCATGCATTTACTTCCATAGAAAAACAATACAATACAACGCTAGCTGACGTTTCGGCAGTATCGCCTTCTTCAGAGCCTGGAAGGGTATACTGTTATACAATCTACTAGGCCAAACGCTTCAATAACACAAAGGACGAAAAACTCTATGGTAATTACATGATCAACAACATCTCGAAAAAACCCACCGCTTTTTTTCCCGTGACTTCCAATGAGGAAGTTTAGAACAGCTAATTATGGTCGCATGTGGTTGACGACTGCACCATCACACATCAAAAATCGATGCGAACATACGGGGTCAGGTCGCGTATAACCTCTGGGCATTCGTCCCTGCTATTCATTGTAGGGTTTTTGGCATTGATCTAAAAAGCCTCAAGGAGTTTTCACGCTGGTGTTTTGGACTCCTGTGCGAGGATATTGACTTTTACTTCAAAATCGTCTCCACTTTGTATCCTATGCGCGCCTAGTGGGATGCTTCGTCTTAGTTTTCGTTTGCCATCTAGGTGTTCTTTTATACGGATACGCAAAGATCTGCCCGTTTCGCCAATATATCCATCTCTGCAATTGTTACACGAGATCAGGTATATCGTACCTGAACTCATGCAATCACCGTCCCTGCCGTAAGGGCAAATTACGCAATTTGTCGTTTCACATAGACGGTCATACAGGCGGTTGCGAACTAATTGGCGACGTAGAGTAGTCGGTGGTATTTCAACCATCGCTACCGATTCCTCTAGACTTGCCCTTCTTAAGCATCGTTTTATAGCTGCGCTTACTTCATCGCTTATAAAAGGCAACATAAACGGGACTTTCTTTTGGCCAAGTGTTTCGCGTGGGCGAGTGGCTCTCCTTCTGAACTTATCTCGTGGGGTTACTATTTCGTAGCCATTGGAGATAGCTATTTGCCGAGTCAAGTCGCGCCATTTTTCCTTTAGTTCTCTAGTAGTGCACACAGAGGTGGCTGTTCGAAGCATGTTTCTCACAATCGCCCTCTTTGTGTGTGAAGGGTGGGAAGAAAGGAAGTGAACAAGAATGTTCTTGTTACTTGGCTTTCGGTACCATTTTGTCAAGTAACCGCTACTTGGTAGGTTTATTTGAACGTTCAAAAACGGAAGCCAATTTTTTCCCGGTTTCTCCCGGGTGAACTTTATGTACTCGGACTGCTCGTTTAATAATTCGAAGCATTTGTCCATCTCCTCCTGCGTAGAGAAGACGTCAGAACAATCATCTACATATCTGCAGTAGGGTAGTGGGCTGGGATCGAGAACCAGGGCTTCTATCTTAGACATAAACACAATGGCAAGGTTTGGTGCCAATCCCTGTCCCATTGCCAGCCTCCTTATTTGTGCGAAATATTTCCCAGACCATCTGAAAATCGAGCAGTTTAGGCACTCCTTTAAGAGAGCCATTAGCTGCTGGATGGACAAGCCATGCATATTTATTCGTCCTTCATGTTCAACAAGAAGTTAGAAGATGGCTTGCATTGCGGAGTCATTCGACACGTTGGTGTACAGTGCAGTAACGTCGAAAGACTCCATCACGTACGCGTTATTAGGAGACGCGTTACGTAGACGTTCCAGGAACATTTGGGTGTTTGTGAGGTGAGCTGGAATGTGGTTAAGCAACTGGGTAAGTATCAGGCTTAAAAACCAGGTTATTCTAACCGTCGGCCCGTCTACACAGCTGATGATCGGTCTAACCTTAAATGATGACGGATTGGTTGACGCATGATCATCAGGTGATACCAACTTATGTGTTTTAATAAATAGGTATAGGACGGGACATGTTGGCCTATCGATTTTAAAGTGCGAAATAACCGATGATTTTAAACCCGCAGCCATTGCCACGCTGACCCATTGAATGATTAGTTTTCGGTATTGACTTTTATATTCCTTTTCAGAGGATGGGCGATAGAGAGTAGCATCGCTAAGATGTTCCTCTGTTATCTCAACATCCAGCTGGTGAGGGATAACTACGAACTCTCCCCCCTTATCACTAACAGACAATCTTATTGTTTTCGAGTTTATTAATTCTCTAATTTCCCGCTTGCCACATTTTTGTGCGGCTGTAAGGTTAGAGATAAACTTTCTATCGCGGTAGTGATCAAGGGTCCTGAGAACGCCATCCGAAATCGTGTGGAATTTTATGCCAACTCCATCGTTAGGGTCCTGCTTTCTAAAAAACGTTTTAGGGAATAGAGATGGTGGTAGTGCCGCCGCCTCTTGATTTTTATCTCTGTTTGATGTTTCTTGCTTGGCCTGATAGCGGAGTCGATCTTGAAGCTCATAAAGGTTGCATGCTATCCTACGCAGGGTCGTTTTAGAAATGGGCTGTGATGGTGCAAAACTTGGGCCCAATTCTAATAGCGAGCGCGCATTCTCAGGTATTTTTATGCCCCCATTCCCGGTGACGCTAGATTTTTTGGTGCATTATCAACCCCATTTTGACTATTATCAGAAACGTAAGGAATTCGTTTGCGGTTGTTTCTTGAAGGTGAGATTTCCGTTGTAAGGTTATTTTGGCATTGGCAAAACACCAGCGCGAAAACTCCTTGAGGCTTTTTAGATCAATGCCAAAAACCCTACAATGAATAGCAGGGATGAATGCCCGGAGGTCATACGCGACCTGATCCCGTATGTTCGCATCGATTTTTGATGTGGGATGGTGCAGTCGTCAACCACATGCGACTATAATCAGCTGTTCTAAACTTCCTCATTGGAAGTCACGAAAAAGCGGCTCTGAAGAAGGCGATACTGCCGAAACGTCAGCTCCTGTTGTATTGTATTGTGTTTTTCTATGGAAGTAAATGTATGCTGTTTAAAAATCTCACAATTGCTAGACAAGAAAACAACACATTTATATTCCAATGGCGAGGCTAAGAGAAAGTCGATCCTGGCAACTATGCAATGGATATTTCCCTTGCTGTCTTACAGCGAAAATCGAATAAACTGGATAGGTCTAAACGAATTGTGCATCTGAGCGTAGACGATATGAGAAGGTTGCAGTTTTTGTGAATTTTACTCATACAAGGGCGAAGTGGCTGTATCCATCCACATCCACGTGCCCATATTCTGATTCAGTAAATGGTTAGTGAGGAAAGTTGTAGCAAAAGTCTTTTCAGTTTATCCTACTCAGATTTAAATACACATATCGCAGCCCCTGTTTAATTTTACTCCTCAGGTAAGCACAACTAAAGTCCACATATCTTTGCGAATAAAGCACAATGTCATCTATTACATCGTGATGGATTTTTATGCTCGTAGGCAAAGCATGGCTTGCAAGAAAGAAGTGCGGAACGAAGTTTTTTTTCCTATTTGCAATTTGGCTAATTCATCTGGCATGAATTTCTTCCTCTCCAGATCGTTTATGCTTGGAAATTTTTTTGATCGTTTTTCTTTAAAAAAATTACTCCTAATCCTTCCTGAAGTTCTCAGGCCTTTGTCCGTCTATGAATCTTGGTTAGTCAGAGTTTTAATGTGGTCATCGTTGTCCATGACATGGTCCACGAGCCTTCACACCTCCGTCGTAGAACTTTTGAAATCACCGTTGTGTTTTATGATCGCCAACGGCTCTCTGGAAAAGCTACGTTGATACTTCACATTGCCAACCAACTTCGCGAGTTGACCTTGTATTCCTACGAAAAGTTTCTCTCACTTGGTTTTTTTTTGTTAGTACTATGACCATACAAATGTAGAGTTAAATCTGGGCTTTAAAATTGTGCCTAACATTTACACAGCAGTAAAATATTTTTATCTGAAACCAAAGAGACAGCTATAGAAAATACGGAGGCGACATTGTTTTCGTGACTTTTCCGTTGATTTTCATATAACGCCGAGCTTTTGAATGGCGAAAATTAAGATTTTTCCACTAATCACCTGCAATTTTTAGAGTTTGTTAACTTTCTATTTTCTGCCTACTATAATTTTTCACGGCAGGGTATGATGTGAATTACAATCACTACGATGCTGAAACATTCACAAAATTTGGAGCCCAGGCCAGATCGAACCATGATTTCCCTTTCTGGGATTCGCGCATTACACATTGCGCCACGGAGGCCTTTTCTGCATTTCTCTCAGTTATTTTCTACCTATCGCTGCCATCAGCAATCACCCATCGGCGGGATTAATCTGGAGAGCACAAGTTGGCATCGAACCCAGTTATGCTGAGCCTGTAGTCGGAATCACAATGTTGACCTTTTATTTTTTTATTTTAATTATAAAAATGGAAAAACTTGATGGTTTCCCTCACTTTTTGCTTTTACATATGTTGTGTGAGAAATTTCTTCCAGATTTTGCATGTGAATACACAATTTATATGCTTATATCCTTAATTCTTGTAGATATTTTCGAGAAATGAAATTCGTTTTAGAAATAACAATGGCTCAGCTCTGAATACATCGAACGCGAGTTCGGTTGCTTCTTCATCTACGTACGCATCGATTCCGGACGAAAACGTACCGTCGACGAAGGCCGCAGACACGTCGACGTCACATCTGAAACCGCCATCGTCATCTTCTCCCACTCTGAAAGCACCTACCGTAGTGAAACCCCGTCAGGTTTTTGCAAAATCACAACTAACTCCTAAAACGGCTATCAGCAAATCGTCAGCACTTAAACCGCTGGCAACATCAACAGCACAAGGTTTGTTCTGCTAGCAAATTAATGGTGGTTAAGAAGCTATCATATTTGCGTTGTTACGATAGTACCAAGATATTACGATAAAATTGGCGTTGGAAACGCTTTATTCAACGTGCACAGTGCTTTTCGTTTTGCTTTAAAACCAATTGAACCATTAAATGTGGGTGCAGTCTCAATTTCATCTGACGGGAAGAGCCGCCTTTTCATCCACTAGGAAAGGAATGCACAGTACTGTTATTATTTATTCAGCGAAAGATGATAGGGTCTGCAGGGTTGAGTAGTAAATGATGTATGGTCCTCGTAAACGAGTCATTTATACTGAGTTCGTGGGAACTACAAATTTAAGCCTTTTGGGAATTTGAACGGCAAAAGTATGACATTAACATGCAACGTGAGCCTATAAGTAATGCCAATATACCAGCAGGAACGTTATTTGCAGAAAATATCGATTTTTCGGATTTTTTTTGTTTTTCAAATTGGCCATTTCCTCGGGATTGTGAAATTCCCCGGCAAATATTTCCTATTAAAGTCGCATAGGATCTTTTTTTGTCTTTTCGATTTATTTTTAAGGAGCACATTTTTGAGCATGGAATGCTTGGTCTTTGTTTGTTGTTATTGCTTACTTTCATACTTGGATGGCCCGTCCTTCCTGGTTTCTCGGGCCCCAGCATAATTTCGGTTTTTCTGGATTTTTACTGGTCTAGCCATTGTGGTTCTCCTGAGTCCCGAGGTCATCCTGGCCGAAGTCTGCCTCGGGTCGTCATCAACACAAGGAGTCGCCGCCTTTGTGGATCAGAGGGAGATTTTTCATCATTTACGTAGAAAACGTTGTTATTGCTAACAATGTAATGTTAAAGCTTTTCCAAATGTTAGTTCCGCTGTTTTTTAACAGCCACTGCGTGTGTCCTCTATTATTTTTCAACGTATCCATGCTGTTTTAGTTCCATTTCAGCAGGTGACACAGCAAACCAGTCAAAGATGCTGAAGCTTAAAATGTTTGTGGGTAAAGAGAAAGAGAAAAAGGAAACGAATGCCAAGATACAATCAACCATACCAGTAAGTTGTGGCGCTTTATGCTAACTTCACTTTAAACGTTCTTTTTCATCCATTAATTAAAAGGCTGCGATAAATTAGTTCTATGCGATTACAAAGTTAGCTGGATTCCAACTGACTTTCTAACTTATCTGAAATTTTAACGATATTCAGGTGAAAAAGGCCTCGAATGTGGTCGCTTCGAAAGCAAACGGTTTGATTAAGGAGAAGCCAACTACTGAACTGGGCAGACTGTCCAAACTCGTTGCTCCAAAAAAGAAAGAGGTTGTTTCTCCTTTTATGAAGTAATCATTTCTGCTTCCACTGTGACACTTAGACTACACTCTGTCCTCTGGGAATCCTTTACCAATTTTTCTGCAAGCAACATTATCTTGTCTGAGGCATCGAGGTTCTCGGATCTGATGTTACGTTCCTTTTGGAGGTTCTCAAGAGACCTGCCACCCCATTTGTTAGTGACGTTCTTCTGATCAGATTATGAGATACGAAGTGTTAGTCACGCACTAACGCTCAAAATCCTATCTTACTCTTGCACTTTCTGTTTTCTCTGCAACTATGTGTGGATAACTTGCGGTTTGTCTAATGGCTTCAATCTACTACAGCGTAGTGCTTAGAAGAGCTGCCTTGCAGCACATGGTGGTTGGTTCGATGCTCTAAGCTTACCAAGCTCCATTCGCGGTCTTGTTCGTGTGGATAAAAATAGTATTCTTGGACATCCATAGATCCCTAAAAGTCGTATAGACATTCATTCAATCAGCTCTATGATGCTTAATGGAGTTACTTGCATGGGACATTCCTCACCAATGTATCGATGCCAAAGCGTCATCCATTATTCTTTACATATAGTCCTGCATACTCGCTTTATTGCTCTCTTAAATGCAGTTTATAACTGAGGTATTATTTTCTAAAATTTGAATCTTATCCTAGTAGATGCTCATGTAGATTTTTTAAAAGATGTCAGCAACATATTTTCCCACCTTTGCCTTCTGTGCATTCGTTAAGTTTCAGCAACAATTATTGGTCGTAGGATGCCATTATCTACGTAATCAATCATAAGTTTTCGGTTATCAGGTTGCTGATTGGGAAGCTAATGAGAGCTTCGTGATTCGATTTGACAACCTAATTGCTTGTTGGATGCCATTATCTACGTAATCAATCATAAGTCCTGCCACTGCTATTGCTATATAACTGATATTAAAGGGTGCGTGTGGCTCAGTTGCCGGAACCGGCCTGCAACACACACGTGGAATCGATCCCCGCGCCCATGACACGCCAAGCCTTCCACCCCTTTGCGGTCGGTAAATTGGTACCAGGGAAGGGAGATGTCTGGGAAGATAGCAGCGCTGACTCAATATATTGGTAGGCCATCGCGAATCATTGTAAATGCCAGACATGCATTCAGTCACCTTCAAACGATGCTTAGTGAAGTCGAATGCGTGGCACACACATCAAGGATTGGATGATGACGAGAGTTTTATTCTTTTTATCCTTTAACTGTTATTAAAGAAAAAACTGCACTGTACGAAAATAAATCTGAATTTTTCTGGTTGAACTCTATGCCTTTTCTACGCATTATAACAAAGCCAGGAGTGGACGGTAAACAAGGAAGCGGAACATATCTACTAAAGATAATGGTATAATGATAATATTCAACTGCTTACGCTAAGCAATATCACCTCGCAAGTGGTGCATATCTTACTGGAAGAACTATTACTGCTAAAAAGTGTTCCCTTTGAGAATGTGCCTTAGCCACGAAATCAAGAACAGTATGTGTTAATCTGTAAGAGGTGTCTTCATACGTGAGAGGTGTTTTCATGGTTACCTGATGTAATATTAATGTATTTATGAGTGCTCTATAAAATCTCTGACGAAAACAACTATCATCCTTGAATTTATTCAAGGTACTACATTTCCGGAGTACTTCTAGGTATTGTGTTTAAATTGCTGGGCTTACGCGAGGTTGATAGGATAGTTTTATCCGGCTACCGCTCCCTTTCTTCGTTTCGTTACGAATCCTAAGCTAATTCGCTCTACAAAAAGAACTGTGTTCTAGAAAACTGTGCTTTAGATAAAGGAAATCTGTATTACCCACTTATTCGTTTTTTTTTATTTGAGACAAAGATTATTATGAAGCTGCAGTGGAAGGATGAACTTTTTACGAAAAGTATTGATGGGATGGGTTTTGTAATAATGATATACTAGAATGAGTACCTGATGTTGTGGAGGAATACGATTAGAACCTTTCTTTTTACAGAAAAACTAGGAAATTTACTTCCTTGCTTCTTCATCTTCTTTTACAAACATGTTTTATGTACATCCAAGCTTTTCCTTAACGACGCCTATTTAACTTGTTGTGTCAGGAGCTTTTATACCTTGTTTCAATCTTCTTCACACAGCATTCTAATTTTTCCTCTGCTCAAAACAGAAAATCAGGGTCTGTGTGGCGCAGTGGTCGGAGGCGTCCTGCAATCCGTTTGAGATCGATCCCGGTTCCCTAGGTACACCAAGCCTTTCATCCTTCCGGGGTTGGCAAATTAGTACCAGAGTTGTTTGTAAGGATATCAGCACTGACTTGATAGATCGTAGGCTACCGTGAGTGATCGTAAAGGCCAGATATGTATTCAATCACCTACAGCGTTGTTTAATGAAATCGAATGCATGGCGCATCCCCAAGGGTTGATTAACGCCGAGAGCTTTATCCTTTATTTTATTATTATTCGAAACTGTCTTCTTCATTTTTCTTTTGCTCCTTGCTATTTCACCGCAGTACTTTCTCAGCATTTAGCGAACATCATAGCTTAGATTTACGAATGCAACCGTTTCATTGAAGCCGCCGAAGTTGTTCGCGAAGTAGTGCGTCCGAGACGTAGGCACTGATTATTAATGCGTTAGAGGCGCCAGGTTTTTCATCGCCGATGATCATTTATAAGTGCTGGCGTCGGTCCTAGCCTTTAGCCAGCCTTGGTATACACAGCTTTTCCTCGTCATCGTTTTTACACCACGAAAAGCCACGCACGGAAGCATTGGGAGGCCGTTGACATAACATCCGTTTCGGTGCCACTCGCCCTAGTTCCTCTGTTGTTGCAATAAATTGTAATCAGTTTAAGTTACCCGACTTTTATATCGAAACAGTGGGGATTACGGCAGTTAGAAACTACTCACGATTTACTAGATATGCAGTATATTTCCGCTGTCCGTGTTGTGTTGAACCATTTGTGACGCTTAATTTCTTTCCAGAAAAGTGTCATTAGTATAGACGTAGCGCTCAGATGATGTTGGCGCGAAGATTGATGAAAAGTATAGCTTTCGGTGATGATTTCAATTAATTGGATCCCGCTATCGCACTCATTTGATGTCGCTTTACCCTCTCCTTTATGCCTTCAATATCTATGAAATGAGAAAATTAGTTCCATTAGATCCAACTAAATTGCTTTACTCCTGGTGATATCTGACCATTGGAGTCTTGCGTTCACCTGCCCACCATTAAATGAGCTTTATTGTTGCTGCAATTTAAAATCTTCTGTGAATTCATATCTGCTTGTGGGACTCCCTTAAAGTTTCTTTTCTTGTTCTGACGGAATCATAACGGATTTTATTGCGGACTTTTAACCGTGGTAACTTTTGAAGACGAACGAAACGTTGTTTCTAATATTTCGTTGATATTTTTTAAGGATTGTTCAAAAGTTCATATATACTAGGCCTTTACTTTTCATCTATCGTGTACTTGAGATTCAGCCACGACATTGTGGTCTTGACAAAAATGTTCTTATTGAATGTTTGGTTTACGTATCTTCCCTGTTCTCCGTGACAAGTGTAGTTTGCTTTGGGAACATTAGGAGGGAAGAATGAAAATTGGGAAGCAACGAATGGAAAATTTGTTTCTCAGTCACTGGAATCCAGCCGTGCTACTGTTACATTTCTTTAAACATGCAAAAAAGATTTCTGTAGATGAGTTTCAATGTTCAAACAAGTTCCCGAGCTTCTCGATCTTTTTGAAAAGACGCTTTGAGTAGCCTTCATTCGCGTTTCAGTGTACAACAGCGCACCTTTTCCGCTTTACTACAGTGGAAGATTTATTTCGACCCGCCATAACCTACACTAACTAGTTCTGTCTAGTGGACTATCCTCCTATACTGTATGGCTAATTTTGTCTAATTCTAGGAATCCATCTGATTTTATCCTTAGTTCGGAGTATGACTTTCCAAACACAATAAACGATGTTGATGTTGATGTTGATGATCTTGATGTTTAGCCCACTTGGATAAGTTTTCGAAATTTAGGTTTAGTTCTATCGAATCATACTTCTTGGATTTTTACTTTCCCGCCAAAATCTTTCGATGCGCCCAGTAGTGTGCGGTTTAATTGGAGCCTTTAAAAAGCAACAAATAAAACGATTATTTGAGGCCTTGATGCCTATAGCTTGTGGCAGTCACTATTCCACATCATTTTACCTCCTCTAAAACGGCATTTGCTTTTCATATCAAAACCGTTTTAATGTAAATTTTTTCACAGTAACCATCATTGGCTCGTTTTTTTTCCTTCTAAGTTGAATGGACTTTGAAGTTAGTGGTGTTTGAAGTTTGTCCAGCCATTTCAGTCTCAGCATGTACAGTTTCGTGCCTCAACGATCCCACTTCCAACAGTCGTGACTACTGCTGAATCTGAAGAAAAGCATCGGTATATTGCAATTCATCATTTTTTCTTCAAGAACTAATCTTTTCGACTCTTAAAGTATAGCAGTTGCTCATAGTCCACGTTCTGTACATCTTATTTGGCTTTGAACATATCGTTTTTTTTCAAGTAATAGAAGTTAGGGATAAAAATCTAAATTCTTTTGTGTTCTTAGTACGTCTAAGAGTAGCGAGGAGGATTCGGCGTATGCTGGATTTGGCAGCACCAGTCCATCGTCGTCTACACAGAGCTCCATGAGTCTGCAATCCAATTCATCTAAGGTTAGATATTACTGATTGTGTTAGACTCTTATACAGTTAACCTACATGGTGCTGAAGTTCTCATCTCTTCTCTTAAAAACGCAAGTGACAAACTGACGGAAAAAGTCATTTTTTCACATATCTGTGGGGCATGGCTGATGAAAGTAATTACACAAAAATGTTACTCATTAAATGAAAGTTACCGTATCTGACCATCTACAGCAAGCTTTCCTGGAACTTGTAGTTCAAACGGATCGTTATATGCGTCTTTATAATATACGCTATGATCAGATGTAGAGTTCCGGCACCTAAATGCGAGAATATTTAAAGAGTTCGCACGAGGTGGAATGTCAAGCCACAGCAAGAATCGAAGAAGAAAAACCGAATATCTCAGAAGCTATGGCGAGCCGACGTGGAAGCGACGGACAGGTGGTGTTAATTCCATTCCTCCATGTAGCAAAATTTCGGAGGATTGTTTCGACAAAAGACATTGAAGATGACGTAATTGTCTTTGGGTATATTAATCTGATAGAAGGGAGAAACTTTGCAGGGTTTTCGGCACTGATCAATCGATTAGGAATGGGTTTTGGGTCTGATTTCATTAGAAATCGTGTAGGTGATTGAGTGCATTTAGCCTATACAATGAGTTTCGAGGCCTACCGATGCATGTGATCATTGTTTTTTTTTATCTTCACAGACAGTTGTGGTGCATAACAATTTGCTGACTTGAAAGATATCTAGCTTGGCTAACACAGGTCTCGAAATCGAATCAACGACCACGTGTGTATTTCAAGGTGCCCTATAGTTATGATGACATTTGTAAACTAAGCTGACGTCGTAAAAGAAAAGGCTGCAAAAAAGGAGACATTCTCCGGGTTGAACGTCTGCAGCTCATCTAGCGAAACTGGCATGTACCTTGTGGAATTTCTGGTTCTGTGATGTCTTCTCACATGACTAAGTTTGAACCAAGCCAAGCGAAGTGTAGAGAAGCGGATCAAGTTTTAGCAATGCATGTAGTGTATATTACAAGTAAATTTTGAATTAGACGAAATTGCCTGGAGGAGTCGAATTTGTCTAATATGTAATGAAGATAAAATCATCTATCGCAGTTCACAAAATGGAATCCAAAATGAGCAAGTTCATTTATTCCTGTTCTCGGTAGAGAAGGAAGAAACTTGAACCGCGATAACTATACGCAGTAGAAGATGTCTAACCACTAATTGTTCGAAAGAGAGAATTTGGTGCACAGCAAGATAGTCTTGCTAACCATATCTATTTTTAAATGCGTTTTACTTTCACACGATTGTACTCCATGTAGCAGCGCGTGTGGCGCAGTGGTCGGATGCGCCCTGCAACACACACGTGGAGTCGATCTCTGTGCCCATGGCCCACCAAGCCTCCCAGACCTCCGAGGGCGGCAAATTGGTACCAGACTTGTCTAGGAGGATAACAGCACTGGCTGAATACATCGGTAGGCCACCGCGAGTCATTTTATTGTCCAAATATGAATGCAGGCACCTCCAAACGATGCTTAATGAAGTCGAATGCATGGCACATTCCTCAATGATTGGTCAACACCGAGAGCTTTATCCTTTTATCATTTTTATACCCGTTGTTACCAGTTACTAGCAATGATACATTTTCTCTTGAAATCAGTTCATGGACAACAGTTGACATGAACTACAAACTTTGTTTTCATAGCAAGAAGGAGGTCTATTGAACATTTTGGAACCTTAAAATGCTACTAAGCGTGAGGTATATTTTATGTGCAGTTAGATTTAGTGAACTTGCTTTGGGAACGGTAACAGTAGTCCAGTAAACGTTGGTAGTTTGACGCCTTCATTATATTACATCAGTTTGAAAGGATGAATGTATACGCGGGTCTTTGAAGTATAATTCCGCTGTTTAGGACAAGCCCACAATGGTGGTTAGAGGAGTATCGTCCCGCCTGCCACCAACAACCGAGAAGAGGGAGGTGGAACTGGATGCGGAAACACCTAAGTCGGAGCTTTCTGAAGCGAAGAAGGCGCTGCCTAGTCCAACAGTCGGCATTGTGAGCCCAATGCTTAGCCAACGAAGGACCGAGAGCATAGGTCGTTAACGTAAACATCCATAACTTATAGATAATTTCGCAAATTTTATTGGGAAGGATTAAATGTAGGTAACGTTAAATATATAACAATAATACTTTCTATATAGTAGTATATAATAGTACTTTCTACCAATGTTTGCGTGTATAATGTTCATCTGAAGAATTCTGTTTTCTTAAGATGAGATTTTACTAACTTCTTGGGCATTGGCGTCCTGCCTACGTAGTGCTTTAGCGACTTCATCTTTTTTAACCAAGTCCCAGATATTCTTTGAAGGCTATAAAAATAAAAGTAGGCGGAAGTTTGTAGTTTTGCAGAACGCGGTTTCGCCACATTGATTTTGCACAGTCTTCTGTGAGTCCCGCTGATGGCGACTCTAGTAAAGAACTAGTAGAACATAGACAGAAAATGGATTACCAATTTTGTATAGATCCACTTTTTGGTGGTGGAATCATCGGTCTTCAATAAATGTGAGTAGTATGGTCTGACGTGTGAACAGCCGAGACAATATGTTGTCGAAAATCGGCAATAGGCGCGCAATTTCCTGGTGCAACTTTGTCGGGAGCTGGTACAGTTTTTCATAGACAAGGCATGATGGTCTTTGAAACGATTATTATGACATATCCATCCCTCTTTATCTGACATGGAGGCAGGAGGATGAAGTCGGAGATGACTTTCCACATTGCGTTTCTATATTCAGATTGCACAACTTCAACCAGTTTTGCTGCTTTTCTCTCCTCAACTTTTGCCCTCGCCATTTCTCCACATATTTTTGAACGTTCGGATATAAGCTGATGATCGTTTGTCTTGTAAGGCTTCATGTTGCCTTACCAGTTGGACGAACTGGTCTTATGCTGCGTTCATCGACACTGTCGTTAGGGTATTCTTTTCAAAAGCTTTTAAAATTTGAGCAAAACCCAGTTTCAGCCGTTTTTAAATTTCGTTCGCTAAATTTGCGGCTTTTCCTTCTTTTGCGAAAAAGCATTACCCTTAAATGAAAAAATTAGCGTTACGAAGCTGTGTGGAACTTGGCCGTTTTACTATGATGTGCCCTACCTCGTTGTAGGAAGGAAAACTGCCATAGGAAAACACAGCATTGAGAACTTATAGAATCATCATTTCCTCTTGATGTTCTTAGTAGTGATAAGGTCAAATGTGTTCTCATTGTATGGTTTTCGAAGAATATCTACAGGTTTATTTAGGATGTCAGAATTTATCTGTGTCATAACGTCAAATCAAGTCGTAAATGCGCTATGCCTTAGACGTGGAATGCACTAACGGATAGTTTGCAGGATTTTACAAAAGTAGACTTAGCGAAAACTTCGCATCTATTCGCTATAAAGTCTTTATTGGTCTATATCGGGTGTTCTACTGACTGGCGGTAAATTAATAAGCTTTCGTATACGACTTTCCAGTTCTACTCTTTTGTGACGAAAGATGCCTGCCTATTGGCAGTGCGTTGGGTTCTTTATATGGGCTGACTATACTTATGGACAGGCTGTCAAGCCTTTGCGGAGCTTATCTGAGGTTTATTAGGAGAAACCTCGAACAGCTTACCAAGCAATTCCTAGTTCACTATTTATAGACTTTGGCCATATCGCGTGCAGTACTCAGAGTACATCAACGAAAGCAAGCAACACCAGCATCCATTAATGCATACCAATATGATGTATAATGTATACTTAGTGTATATGTTCAACGTAAAGCTTAATTGAGTTTTGCTTAGCAAAGACTCTTTCCTATCTGCTTCTAGGTAAATATGAGATCGCTTCTATCCCATGTTAAACCCATTATCCGCTATCCTTGGACGAACAACACATCTTCGCCACTGAAAGTCTGGTTACCTCTATGTGAAGCAAACTTTTTGTTTGAGAATTATCCTTCTAAATTTTGCTGATGTAGTGTAAAAAGAACTTTCTTGGAATCTTGAAACTAGGGTGGGGGTGGGGTTTACATAATCACACGGCATTTCGCTGGTGGCGCGTTAGTAAAAAGCGATAATTTCCGATTTTTCGTTCTTTGTTAATTTATAAGTGAGAACACAGAGAACCTCTTCCAGCTGACTTAGGGTTCACCGGATTTTTATAGTCTCTTTTAGAACTGTTTATAAATTACCTTCAAAGTCAAACTTTTTATAAATTTATAAAAATTTATCGGTTTCCGTTCCAGAATCCAACGTTCTGAAACCACCGCGTGATCCAGTGGAATGTGAGCCGTCTTCTTCTACGAAATCTACTGAGAAGAAGGCACCGTAAGTTTAATCACATCATTGTAACATTAATACAACGATACTAGACAGCATCTTTGTCGATTATCAGACCGGTACCATGTCGATCGGGTTCCCGCATAGAGACCACATTCGAATGTACACCGCCTCCTATGGCTCCAATTCGCCAACCACCCGCATACCAACAACTTGTCGAGCAAGGTCGTATTCACCGTAGTCGACTAGGTATGGGCAAGTTTTTAGCTCTACCTCTATTAATCCATCCAATGTTATCTATTTTTTAACGTGTTACTATATATTTATGAGCCTACCGGTTCGCTAGAACTCCACAACACGCCACATCTCTCTGCTATCTGGAAAGCCAGATGAATTATAACATTTCGGACCGGTGTTGCTGAAATGAAGTAAAACCCTTTCATTATAGCATTTTGTGGAAAAACCTCATTTTCTGGGATACCGTTATTCAAATATTCGTTTCTTGAATTCTCGTATTCGCTCAAAAACTAGAATAATGAAACAGAGTTCGTTCCACCTAAATTTCTAGGTGAAACGCTGATTACTAGTTGCTTGCTACTTATGCCCGAAGAATAATTTCAGTTTGCCTTACTATCTTGGCACAGTTTCCTTTCAAGGTGTTTACAAGAATTTTAAGCCCACAATAACTCTTAATAATCGATATATTCATAAGTATTCTCACGAGCTTCCCTTGTTGAGGTGAGGTGAGGTTGGTATAAGTAGTCATTGTTGCTGTTGTTGCTGTTGTTCGATAGCCGACGTTTCAGCCACTTACCTCGCCTTCCTCAGAGCTATGCAAGTCTGTATAATGTTTTAAACTTAAAAGTTCCTTGGAAATTCGTACAACTTTCAATAACTGATTTTTTCTCACTTTACCCTAGTATTACTGAAAGAACGTTTACTATCTACTAATTCTTCTTTTTTAATTTTTTTCAACAACATCACTTTTTTTCTGATTTAATAACAATGACAATAACTGCGACTGTGTAGTGTATTATCGCGTGTAACGCAGTGGTCCGAGCTGCCCTGCAACACACATAGAATCAATCTCCACTCCCATGGCCCACCAAGCCCTCCATTTCTCCGTGGTCAGCAGATTGATATACCAGACGTATATGGGAGGATAGCAGCACTGGCTCGATACATCGGTAGGCCACTACGAGTCATTTTAAAGCCCAGAATGCATTCAATTACATTCAACGATGCTTAATGAAGTATAATGCATAGCGCATCTCTTAGGGATTGATCAACGCCGAGAGCTTCACGATTGCATAAATAGCATAGAAATGAAATTAAAAGAAACCGACATAGATCATAGCTGATTAAATGGCTACGAGGAAAAAGTTATTCAAGACGCTGTGTTAAAAGAAAACTAGTAGAAAGAAAACACTATTGGGACCCATTTGAAACCATTCGTAGTGAGTTCTTTGTCGTTGAAGCGGAATAGGAAAAATGCAGGCATTTTCAACAAATTTTCGTAGATGTTCTTGAGCTCTTCCTAACTTGTCGTTAACGCAAATGATTGACAGAGCGTTGTGGTGGCCAGGTGTCGCGTACCAGTCACGGTTTACTTCTAAAAAGTCCTACTGGCAGCACACATTGCCTCTTTCAGAAGAAACTAATAAGATAAATAATTAAGTTTTCTTTTTTTTTCTTGCTGCGTTCATGCAAAAATAATGAGGAATGAATAGAAAGGGCGCAAAATGAAAGAATGCTGCGCACCACCTAATTAAACTCTCAATAATTTTGTCGTGCTCAATCGTTTCTAGGGAAAGATTCATTTCCAAAAAAGCGTTATTTCTTAGACAGTGTTGAACGCTATGAGATCAAACTCACATCTCGTTTGTAATCAGTTAGCGATTGTCCTCGTCGTCGAGAGCGAATTTTCGACAGGGTCCTTCAGTTGTCAATTCAGTCAAACCCTGGCTGGTTGACACGGTTGTAATGAGTTGAGAAACGATTTGGCGCCGTCTGCTCCCTTTTTTACCTTACGTCCAGCTGCTCGTAGTTTTACCCGGTAGTATTGAAACGATCGGCTAATTTTTGGCCGACGAGGCAGATGTTCGATCGGATGGTTATTTAGAACGACTGCAATACTTGCTGATTTCTAGAATTACAGTAGATCCATAAAGATCATTGTCGCCATCTTTATTTGTGTTGTTTTTCTCTTGTAGTGAATCTTTGACTTCTACTCACAATGGTCGATTAGAAACTGAGTGCTAAATCATTTCATAAATTTTATTGGTCAAATATCTTAGAAATACTAGTCGTCTTCACCTCGTTGTCTTCACAGCTTTTCCTACTTTCGATTTTAATTCTACCTTCTTTGGTCAAAGAATTGCTTACTTCTCTAAGTCGATTCTGTATGAAAAAGCTTATAGGACAAAACTGACTAGAAAACAAATGATTTACCACATCCTCCTTGTTTTTTTTCGGTTTCGACATGGTCTGGTTGCTTGTTTGTGACCATATAAGCGTAAGAGGTCATTAGCACTCAACCACCGTATTAATCCGCAGACAATCACTCGTGGTTCTACTATACACGGTCGTTGGGTCCTTCTATAGTCTTGCTACCCGCTGTAGTGTTTTTAGGCAGCACGTAATTTTCTCCTGTGCCTTGTTCCGTCCAAATCTTTTAACAACAGGAGCAGCTTTACCCTATGGTACCAGTTAATACATATGTTAAGAATGCAGGAGAAATCCATAAACAAGCAACAAGTTAGTGGGAACCGAGATGATACAATGTATACTATTCGTTTTGAGTTTTTGCCAATAGAACTGGAAAATAATTTGTATATTACTTTTGGACACAACACCATAAACTGAACTAAACGTGTGTCAGGGGTCATAACTATGTAAAGGGCACTCTTCGGATTAACATCGGATTTAATTAAATTATGTGATCTTACGATCTCTCTTCTTTATCCTTATTTTCTGACGAATGTAAATCAAATACGGGTGGTTTGAATCCTTAAAAATGAAGAAAGCGAAGCGGCCAAAACGTTGGCCATCGCGGATCCAAGCACATGTTATCAACTAGTGCCAAATAAGAAAGGTTATAATTATGTCGACTAATTGTTAAGGTTTATAAAACAAGATTGTAATTAAGCTGATTGGTTGTGAAAGTTATTAAAATATTTTGCGTTTTACATCGATTCACACTGCTTTCACACCCGTACGACTTGCTTCATTTTTAAACCCTTAAGTAGCAGCTTTTCTATTTTGAGGGTTACCGGATTGGTTGAAGTTCTTGCAAAATGTCGTTGAAGAATCACATAACAGAAATCGGCTATGAAACGTAAAGTTCAAGCCAATTCTATTTCTATTGCTCTCCGCAAGCAATGGGTGGTTTGTCCAATTGGTGCCGGGGTCCACGGCCGATCCACGACCATAAACTCGTTATAGCATTATAATCACCTAACCATCGCTTAGTTAATAGTATTATGTAGAATGTTGTTGTTGATGTGCAAGCTCTCCTTCAAGCACTATCCTCTGTCAGCATTCTCTACATTGGCATACTTAGATCCTTTGAAATGGAGTAACATCTCACCGTGTGACGAAAACAGTTCACTGAAGTGCGAGAAGAGCAGTTGGATTACCATTCTAAGATCTATTGAAAAATTTTTGAATATATACTTGACAATAACATTATTTGAGATTACTAACCCTTTCTCCTTAGTTTTGGTCTTCTATCAATCCTCTCCTTACTTAGGCGTGTTGTCAAATGCCTTCTTGTTATACAAAAATTTCTCACATGTTCTAGCTTTCCTTCTTTTCATCTCCCTTCTGTGGTTACACCTTATTATTATTTGTGTCCGCTTTCCTTGGTCGATCTGCTGTTGTTCGCATCTCTTGTGCAGTTTCTATAGAACAAATCGGATTGGACGCAAGGCCTAACGGACCTCCTCCTTCTTCTCTCTCACACCCATGCCTCTCTCAGGCACATAGGACGATATCGTGCGATACTCCGAGTTTCCAGTGATTCCATAGGTATTCTAGGTTAGTGACAAACTAGGCGAAAACAAAAGATATACGACTTCACGTATTTTACGACCCGCAAATCTGAAAAGATATAGAAGTTACGGGATCATTAATTTCCATGTTTCTAATTTGTCACGGCTAATAGTCGTCTGGTATAAGAATAAGTTCAGATTTGTTTTAAAAGTAGAGTTTTTAAGGGATTTTTTAAAATTTTTTAGTTTACCACTTATAACAAGCACGGTGTTCAACGAGTTGATCGCTTTTTTAGAGGTGTGCCTCGTTTTTATAGGTTCACTTAGGCCAGCGGTTAAGTCACCTTTTCAATTTTTCATGCATGGCAAACGTGCTTTTCAACAGTGAAGCTGATTCACAGATAGCATCTTCGTCATTGCCTTTGTTATGAGTGTTATTTCATTGTAAGGAGATAACTATGGAATGCGATTGGTCAACCTTCTGGTCAGGTTTGACAACAGAAGTAGTAAACACATGATTTACTAACAACTTTGCTGAGGTATTTCCAAAACTCCGGATTACCGATATCTGCGGTGAGGAACGAACGCGCTACTACCCTTTCCGGGGGCTCACGCGTTCACCACCATACCATGCGTGTCCTTCTTTTCGCTTGTCTCTCGGCTAGTTCTATCGATCAGTGCCGTCACAACATAAATTGGCGTTACCGAAAGTTACTAGTTATTCCAATCGCTTTGTCCACTTAAAATAGAAAATCCATTTGCTAACAGTTCTGACAGAAGGTAGATGAAAAAGGATTACTCGAGAATTAGCCGTACTTAAGTTCCTCAAACTATGCAGTTTCTTCATTTTCAGGGCACTTTGTGGATTCGTCGACCAGTGAAGATTCTCTCGATTCAGTGTCCACTACGATTCGCTTACGACCTTGTGGCTATACATCAGAAGGCAACACTTTGGATCTAATCGAAAGAGCTCGAACCGCAGGTTGGTTTTCGAATGAGCATTTTTTCAATCCAATTTTTTTCATAACTTTCACTTGTGAAAGCTTTCTCTCTTTCGTAAAGATTTTCCATGCATTTTTATATAGCTCTTGAATCTCCCACTTGTATGATTTTCTATCCAGTAATTTATCTCGGGGTTATTCCAGATACATTTTATTAGCAGCTCATTAGGGTTTAATTTTTTATACACTGTGAAAACAGATAAGTAGGTCTTCAGTTGTGCCATTTGGTGATTGACTGAAACCGAAACTTCCGACAATTTCTTAAGCGTTCAGCAGGGTCTCTCAATTCGATGCACTAATTGCACTATCCTATTTATCCTACAAGTATCGTGTTGGTAGAAGCAGCGTGTTGTGATCATGTGATTTATATTTTTTACTAGTTATTAGAAAACTTGTTCTCTTATGCTGTACTTTTCTGTTACGAATAAAAATTAAGTCACTAAATTCTATTCAATTTTGTTATGATAATGCTAAGTTTTTATTTTAATTAGCTGAGAGTCAGGCGAACCGAAGGAGCTGCATGGTGTGGTGGTGAACGCGTTACGCCCCAGGAAGGACAATAGCGCATTCGTTCCCCACCGCAGACACCTGCAGTCCGGAGTTTTGCAAATATCTCAGCATCATTGTGCTTGTTAAGATAATTTGCGATAGGTGAAGCACTTTTCAAATAACATCGTGTCATTTACAGTTCACCAAAAGTTTTTTCATTTATTGTTTTTAACCACAGATAGTTTACGAAATGAGGGTATGCTAAATAAAATATGATGCAATACCACTAAGTGCAAATACACAATAAAATGCGAATACAACATAGAAGGCGGGTAGCGCAGTGGTAGTGATATCGTTCATCACGAGCACGGTGCTGGCTCCATCGCACAGCAGGCTTGTCTACCCTCTAATACCTCCAATCCCAGGAAATTGGTAGCAGAATAATCCGCACCCCACCCTCAAATCCACGCAGAAGCGCTTTAGCACAGATTTGTCAGGACTAGAGGGAGAATAAACCCTATTAGCATTTAACGACATTTGTGAAGAAGACAACAATCCTCAAGCAGCGACCTAATCCACATTAAGAAAAAGACGACCTTTGTGGATGGTTAGTGCGAGGAAACGAGTGAAATGCAAGAGGTGCTGCGATCGGCATCTGTAATATGAAGCCTACATATAATGCTCACCATTTTTCGTTTGCATTAAGAGATTTCCTTCTTTCGCAGATTTGTCAATTGATGAAATTAAATAATAAGTGTTTTTTAGCACATAGTGGCCTACGCTAATTTTTTGGTAACTGCCAATAATTTTTCTATAATGAGAACATATGAAAGTTTAAATGTTGATGGTCTTTTATAAGAGGTCTTAATAGATATAGAAGATAAAAGGATAAAAAATTCTCGGCATAAACCAATGTCTGAGGGATGCGCCGTGCATTCGACTCCATTAAGCATCGTTTGGAGGTGATTGGTTCCATATCTGGCCTTCACAATGATCGCGGTGGCCTATCGATGTATCGAGCCAGTGCTGCTATCCTCCGAGACAAGTCTGGTACCAATTCGCCGACCGCGGAGAAATGAAAGGCTTGGGGACCATGGGTGAGGGGATGGATTCCACGTGTGTGTTACAGGGCGCCTCGCTACACGCGCCTGTTTAGAGATACATGTATATATTCCTAAAATTTTCTAGAGTAATAGCTTGTAAACTCGTCTACATTCTCCGTAGTCATGCTGTTGTTAAAAAGGCGTTTTCTGCTGTTGTAATTCTACACATAAGAGATACCTGCCGTCCTCACCTCGTTGTGAACGGGCATCTCCAGCGCACTGCAAAATGTAGCTTTCCTATTCGATCCTTTTTTTGCTGTGTTCCATTCCATGGTGAAAATTGAAAAAGCCTTCCTAGTAATGCTATACCACTGATAGTATTGCATAAGTTATTTTGCTATTGATCATCTAAGCCACTTGAGTGGACGCTTGTGAAGTCTCCATTTCCTTCTGTGACATCGAAAAGTTGCTCAACCCACTCATTTTTCAACAGACTCAATGTCGTATTGTTTTTCTCCAATCATCGTTAAGTCTGACGATCCCATGGTAGGATGGTCTTCTCTTTGTACGTCTCAGTCGTCCACCGCTTTCACCCAGTGGTTGTCGTTAGGAAACATAAATGGTACAACCCACCAGATTTTCGACATCTAGGCGTAAACGGCGGCATACGCGGTCTTTGACTACCGTTGTAGGTCAGGACAAAGGAATGCTCCTATTTTTGTGTTACAGGATGCTAACAGATCGCGTTTTTGATACTGCGCCCAACAACTCTGATCAAACTTTCATTCTGCCTATGTAGCGTTCATATTCCGGAAGCTTAAGTTACGCTACGAAGAAATGTGAACTCAAACGTTGGGCAGATGTGTTCATGTATCCATCCATCATTTTCACTTCGCGACCTATTCACTCTTCTTATAAGCATCACACACAACTTTTTGATTCAGTCGAGGCTAGATATCTCCATACGCTCCTTCGAAATGGGCTAGAAATCGCTCCACCTTTTTGCTAGTTCTTGTTGTGAAGAAACAGCCGTCGACTTTCACACCCATTTCGTCATATTCCAGTCTTCGCACGACTTTACCGAACGACTGTTTGCAAATCATTTTGGTGAGATTGTATGGGGCCTTGTTGAACCCTTCTCTCTAAATCAACAGTTATTTCGTAAAGTGTAAAGAATGGAATATGAAGTCATTATATATATGGCTTACGAAGTATCTCTGTATATTGAACACGGACACGCTGTTTTGTCCTGTAGTCAGTAATGTCCCCGCAGATCTTGCCGATGTTCTTCCTATCCTCCGCACTCTCGCCTAGTGCTACTGCTTTTCGCTCTCTCTCTTCCAGATTTTCTTTTGTCGTTTCTGTTGTTATTCCCAAATCCCAACTAGCGGTGGTATTGGCATTTCATTCCTTGAATTTTGCTGCTTTATTTCCTTGTTAAGAGACAATGCTTCTTTGGAGACATTATGATATGGTGCACTGAAGAGTTTTGAAACAAATGCTGCATCTCTTACGAAAAGGAGCTGATTTGCTGCGATTTGGTCTTTGTGGTGCACAGCACTGCGAAACTGTTGAGACCTCATGGAAGTATTGACTAGTTTTGGGGATCTCAGTTCTCATTGTGAACTCAGACATGTTCACACACTGTTGTTTCTATCTAATCCGCTTCTATCTTCTCTCAGAAAACTTTCCGAGATCAGTTAGACCTTCTGAATTCGTCTTCGTTAACACATAACAGAACTTATCCGATAAACATTGTTAATTCCTGCGTTCGTTCACATCTCTTTAATCTATAACGCGCTGTTTGGACACGATAGCGTTCATTTTCGCTTGTTGGTTTACAAAAAACCTTTTGAAAAAGTCCTTTGACCTGAAATTTGACTAACAACTGGCTGCTATTTGAACTCAGTCACTATGGTTATTGTACGGAATATACGGGCACAAAAAACACCTGAATAAACTGACCATAGTTGGCAAAATAGTTTCAAGTGTTTATTGCAATCTACTTGCATGGTAAATAAATACTGACACACATGCCATTTCCACCAATAGGACGGTAGGGCAATGTCCCTTCTAGAATTCTGTGATGTTCGCAACCTCTATAGCGCTCTTATCATTGAGAAATTAATTTTTATTATCAAAAAAATAGAAAGTTCACAGCTGACGAAAACTTGCTTATGTTCCATTCGGAGGGTAACGCTAAACGGCGTCCGTGGTTATGGGTTAAATGTGGTAGTCCGATTCGGATTGTTAATTTTTCGAAGGAATTAACGTTCATGGCGAAGATCTTGTTGACCGGAGACGCAAACTCTACCAACTGCCCTATCATCGTGAGCTGGGTGAAACGATTCTTTTCCGGTTTCACATGTCACTCCTATGATGTCGTACCTAACTTTATATCTGTGTAATAAGTACAGATCGTTTCCGCAAACCTGTTCTAGTGGGCACATTAGTACCAGAGTTGTCTGGGAGGATAGCAGCACTGGCTCACATCGGTGGGCCATCGCGAGTTATTGTAAAGGCTAGGTATGCATTCAATCACCATCGATACGCAATGAAATCGAATCCGCGGCGCATCCCTCAGGGATATATCAACGCTGAGTGCTTTATCCTTTTTTATCCTTTTACTATGGTCTTCAAATTTGCGTCACCTATTCGTGCTCGTCACAAACACCACGGTGTATCGGGAGCGGTCTCTGACCAGAGGAATGCTGGTCTTTAGTTGAGGGAAGTACTGCAAACTGTTACATGCAGACCGGTGTATCCACCAGTAGCCTGCCAAGCTTTCTCAAAGTATACATGGAACTTGTTTATTAGCTTTCACTAGAGAGAACTGGCCCACAACATTTCCATTTCGAAATCCCACATCAGATGATCAGTTCTTCGTTTCCATTTTTATCTAGTAATTTTGCAGCCATGATTTTAGTAGTATTAGCACCACCTTCTTTGGCAAAAAGGTCTTAAAAAGTACTAGAGCTGACACTATGAAATCTTTCAGAGCCTTCCGGCTACATCTCTGAAGGTGGCATGGCGATCTATGAGAAAATGCAAGCGAGACTACGCGAGTATCGGGACAGTATGCGACGAGTTCATCTTGATTATAACGACAGGTATGTTTCTGAAATGAATTCTGCGTACTTAAACTACGGTAAGGCCTTTTTTTTCACGAATTCCTTGGAAGTGTCTTAGTGAACATGTTGGTGATTTGGAGATGTCATATACATCTTTTTCAACATGAATAGATAGAACATGGTAAAAAGGTGAATCAAACTTGACTCATGACCAGTTGTGAATTTGGGGGCGCCCACTTAGTGGTTTAGTGAGCAATTTCTGATGTAGGACTCCTACACATTCGCTTTTGATTGAGGTTGCCGGTTATGCCATGGGTTCATTAAGTAGAAAATATTGTGCAATCCATTTAACACTATGAGGATTGTCGCTGTTTTTTTTACTTGAGCAGACATGAGGTTGTTGCCTTCTTCAGGGTTTGCAAGACCAGAATGACGCGCAATCTGCTCAGTCAAACACTATTATAATCTAAACTGAAAAAAAAACTGCGGGAATAGTTGTAATCCTGATTTGAAAACCAATGTTTCATGAATGATATCATGTAAAGTAATTTGTTTATCACTTGTGAACTATGCTGGATGGTACGTTGTGTATCTGCTGTTCTTCCTCTCCTAAATGTGCCTATATTCAATAGACCTCCTCTTGCACAGAACTTCTTCCGAAGGTCGTCCGTCACTTGCCGTCAACATTTGGAAGTGTTTTGAGTCCTTTCTTGATCTGTCTCCATGCTTTACGTACCAGCCATTTCTGTAACATAACTGCAATTTAGTGTAGAGGTTGGAATTTAAATGCTACCAGTCAATAGACTAGTCAATGAACTAGTTCGCGGAAAGGTTTTTGTGCATTTTCATCTGCAAAATAACGCTTTTTCCGGCCGACGCCAGATGCAGTGGCCACATTATCCCCAAAATCGGTGCATCATGTGTGGCCCACCTCATCGCACCTTATTGTTAAAATGGATCGGGAAAAAAGAGTTTGGGTGTGAATTTTATTCTCTATGAAATTGTTAAAACAATTAGGAAAGTATTTTATGTATTGCTATAAGGTGCCTTGTAAAATCTCTCAACCAACGTTACCGTCCTGAGGAACCCTTGCACCAAGATGGCAAACATATCTCCTTTCCACAAAGGCAGGTATTTGTATGTGATATAAACTTGGAAATTCCTTCTGCACATCATTCATTTTTCAAGGTATTCCTTTCAATGGAATTAAGCAGGAACACTCTAAGAGAAAAAACAAGTCAATGAGGAAGCAAAGTGGATGAAGACACAATTTTATGGTTTAAGTACAGTACAACATCTACAGTCACATTAGCAATATGAAAATGCTGTGCACTTGTTTTGATGGGATACCGAGATTCCTTTCACAAGCAAGCCTCTCCTTTCTGCTACCACAACCCACTCATCTTACAATGCTTGCTACCAATCCTATTCGACTGAAGAAGCCCAATAACTGAATGGCAAACATTTACGGCCAATCAGTTATCAATCGCGAACAGTCGGTTGAATACTAGTGTTACATTGTATCACATAGTAATGATTTTCCACTATCATTAACTTTTTTTAAGCTTTTCTATTGTAGAAGAGAAGCGTTAAGAGCGACGTACTAGCTTACTTAAGTCGCGGAGGACTCATTGGAAAGTATAGAGTTTTTACGAAGGTATCTCTCTATCTTCGGCCTTTTTAACACAATTCCGAACTAGCAGCATTCATTCAAAACGAGTTGCTAGCTAAACATGGAATATTGTCTTAAACTAAGCATATCTCCAGGTTCCTACTGAAACTGTGGGAGGCTGGCTAGATGTCAAATGAAACGGCAAAATTCGAGATAACAAGACTGCTCAGCCATAAAATTTCGCAATCCTTCCTACTCGCGTTAATATATGCGCGACCGGTCGTCGAAATTTGCTTATGAATCTTACTGGTCATCCATCTATCGGAAGTAAGGGACGATAACATCTCTCAGGCCGCCGTCGATTACCCATCTCGTGTTCCGCCGCTGGATGACTGACCACCCCTACGGGCACGTTCGATCATTCTTCTGAGATCGTCGGTCTGCTCACTCCCTCCACTTCACTCGTTCGGTTTTTGGTGTGCATTGGTTTTTGTTGAGAAAGTAGTGGAAACGTTTAATCCCATTGCTTTACGATAATGTGTTTTGACTTTTATTTTGGAGTTTATTTGAAAATAATACTTACTGTGGCAAAAATATTTTAAGACATTGTTGTACCTTTTATCTACTGGCTATTCTTTTTTTTATGGCTTGGTGCAACGTGAAATGCAACATTAGGGATGCTGAGATAAAGGCAAAACTCGCCTTGGACAACACGTGCGCCCGGTATGGGTGATTGCTAGTTGGGCGCCCACTTTAGGTTCTGAGTTTTGCTCATATTTCAGCATCCATATGGTTATATAGAGGCACGTATAGCGCAGTGGTTACAGCAACCCTGTAGTACACATAGCATGGATCCAACGCTTTAGGCTCACCAAGCCTTCCATCCCTCTATGGTCAGCAAATTGGTACCAGACATGTCTGAGAAGAGAGCAGCACTGACCCGATGCATCGGTGGGCTATCTCGAGTCATCGTGTGGTCCATTTATGAATACAATCAAACGACGATAAT
Organism: Angiostrongylus costaricensis; assembly: GCA_900624975.1. Classification (NCBI taxonomy): domain Eukaryota; kingdom Metazoa; phylum Nematoda; class Chromadorea; order Rhabditida; family Metastrongylidae; genus Angiostrongylus; species Angiostrongylus costaricensis. The sequence continues at coordinate 63,951 of UYYA01004004.1, read as the reverse complement.
AAAATCGAATGCACGGCGTATCCTTCAAAGATTAATCAAAGCCGAGAGTTTTATCCTTTTTAGTATTTACGCTGCCATGAGAAAAGGATAGGTAGTTAATGCAAGGCACAGAATTGTAATTTCAACTGCAGCTTTAGCTTAACCGGGTCCAATACCGATTTGTGCTCTCTAAATCTTTTCCGTGGATGAGTGATTGCAGATATCATTGATAGAGTAAAAACATCGCTGAGAGGAATGGAAAGTAAGGACATCGGTTTGTGTAATGAAGAGCACATGAGACTCGGTGGGGGTAATCGCCAGTTCGAAGCCCACTTGAGATTCCGAGTTTTTCTTGTACTTCAGCATCCTCTTTATGTATTTCGGTATTTCCAGACAGGCATTTAAAATAAATGTTCATATAGATGTAAGTCGATTAAATTGTGTATTATTAGCCACTATGGTCAAATGGCTTCGTTTCATATCTGTTTCGGAGGGCTCATAATTAACATCTGGTCCTCCTGTACAGGAAATTTCTCTCGGCTTGATTCCATTATTCTGAGCGTCAGACGTACGGTCATCAATAATGCCATTGTATCTAGCTTTGTATTCCTCGCTGTCAATTTAAGCTTCCTGGCTGGCTTTCAGGTGTTGTAGACAAACTAAAACAGATCTAAATGAAAAGTTTTTAGTATCCTATACCGCTGTCATGAAAGGAGTCTTCTTAGTAAATGAAACTGCCCTGTCTTCATTTTGCTATCTGACTGTTTGACTGCCGTTATTCAAACACACGTTTACACCTGAGGCAGCGTAATTGAAATCTGTCTGAACTCAACTCAATCTGAAATCTAACTGTCTTACATACAAAAGGTATCTTTCTCGAACTGAAATAGTAAAACTTCAGCATCGAATTCTTGGAGAATTAGGTAAATGTGGTACCAGAACGGCTGAGCATAATCATTGAGTGCCACAAAAATTTACTGGTCCTTCTGCGCCGATTAAGCCGAATTTCACAATGGCACCAATCTAGAGACAACTGTTGGAGTAGCAAAATGGTAACGGCGCGCCACCCAGCGTTGCAATTCGCGGCGACATCTGCTGTGCGACTCCTTTGACTCGTCGACCTTGCAACAGAATATAGTCACACAATGAGAAACTTCGTATGAGATTTAATGTTGCGGTTTTGTCGATTTTATTGGATTGGTAATCAGTTAATGGAAGAAAAATCTGTGGTTGCTATTAATTTTCTACCGACTGTGATTATCCTTTGGAATCTTTTTGAGCGATGTCCACACAAAGTTCGGATGTCAACGTAACACATTCTGCCGACAAATAAGAATTCGCCAAAACGATCTCTTTCTTTCTTTCTCTCTCTCTCTCTCTCTCTCCCTGTTTCCGAAAATTTTATGTATAATGCTTATTTTTAAGTGAAAATGCCTTGAAATGGATAGGTTGCATAGAGCAAGATTTGAAGTTTTTGAAGATTTCTTTAACAGATTCGATGAATTTTTAAATAGCCATACTGTTGATTATTTATATTAAGCCTTGCCTCTTTCAAAATCGGATTAAATGCAAAGTTTTGATGTCTACACATTTACGAGGTTTTGGTTTTCGACGTTGGAGAAAGAAAAGAAATTTGGTGGTCTATTCGAAATTTGATTCAAGCAAGGATATTTGGAGAGGCGAATTCGCCATACGGCGTCTGTGCTTTCAAAAGCCATACACATTCGACCGTTGTTGAGGTCCTGTTCATTAAATTTAAAACGATGATAATTTGGAAAACGTTCTCAGGATTCCGACTTGGTTCTTCCTAGAATTTCCGAAATTCACCCAACTGGTGCAATTATCGGCTACGTTCCAATGTTTCCAAGGCACAGACCATTGTTGAGCTCTCGCGCTTTGTTCTACGGGATTCACGCGCTACGCGTCCTTTCACTCGTCCACATCTACTAGTCGGTGTCAGGGTGGTCCCATTACACTGCTATTCCATTTAAATGTCTTACATCGATAGGATTTTGTGGAGAAAACGCCTGTTGGCAAGGTTAGCCTTCCATTTATCTTAGAAGAACAAATATTAGTTAGCTTTTTATTTACTGCCTATTATTATTTCCATGGCAGAGTATGATGTGAAATTCAGCCCCTATGTTGCTGAGATTTCTGTAAAACTCCGGACCACAGGTGCCTACGGTGGACATCGAACTCGCTGGTACCCTTCACCGAGGCAAACGTATTCACCGCCACATCATGTGGGTCCTTCGTTTCGCCTTTCTCGTTAGTTTACATTGTAATTTCGATTACAGCCTCAGCCTAACTATGTTTAGTGCCGATTTGTGCTCCCCAGATCACTGCCGTTGAAGGTTGGTTGCTGATAGCAGCATTGGGTAGAAAACTACTGAGAAAAAGTCGAAACCATGGACTTGTATGGTGAGGTGGTGAACACGTTAGACTCCGGAAAGGGGAATAGCGAGTTCGTTTCCCACCGTGTTCGCCTTCGGTCTAGAATTTTCCAAGAAATATTAGTGTTTCTTCTTTTTTTCGAAACTTTCACACTAATTTCCTTTAAAAATAGTGCATTTTAACATAGTAACAGTGGACCAATATCGAATGTGAAGAGAAGAAAATCTCATTGCTTGGTATATTTTTGAAAAATCTTAGCCTAAAGAATGCCAAACTTTTGAGGCAGGTTTAAGTGGTGTACGTTTCAGCAAAAATAGCGCAATAATAGGAATTCCTTGATGAAACTAACCGATGTCTTTCCGCTTTGCCTATGGTCTTTTCTGATCAGAAGCGATTGCTTTGATCTTGATTACATTGAAAACAAATGCTTTGAGATAAGAAAGCGGGCGGCTTTAAAGCTTTTAAGACATCCCAATCAGCTTTCAAGATTATGTCCGCATGATTGGAAGAAATCTAGAAATCTCTACTTTTTATTTTGAAGTTCATGGTATTGTTCCAAGGAATTTTTGTACAAATCCATTAGTTATGAGGTGACCACATATTTGGAAAAGTATCAATATTTTCAATTAGTTTGCTGTTGTCGTCTTTCGATGTCGTTTTTCCTGCGCCGATGGCCCGCAGTCTTTCCGGCCATTAGGCGGTCGTTCCGGCTCGCTTTGATCCCCATTGGTACTATGTACAGATGGGTTATCTAACGGATTACCCCTTCATCCTATCTTTTCATACGAAGCGATCACATCATGTCATAACGAGAGATTAGAGTTCGTCACAGACGTTCTCATCTTAAGAAACATGACAATGAATTGTAGAGTAGTGCCTTCAAATTCGATCCACATTTGTTATTTTTTGCTCTTAATCGCTTAGCACCTCAAAGGGGTTGTTTACGGTCTTTTTCTGGCCAACGACGTTTTTAAGTATTAAACATATAGTTCATCCCTACTACAGGAGTGTCCATACAGAGGACTTTTTCGACTCCCTCATACAGAAGTCCTGATTGGAGAAAATCAATGGCAAGAATCGTCGCAGTCCTCGAAAGAAATCTCATCGCAAGAAAGAAAGCTTTCAATCTCCTATCAACTAGTAATAGTAACTCTAAACGTTTACGAGATACACTGGGACTTTGTGATGGAAAAATAAAATGTTACATCTAAGGTACCTCACATTCAGCAAACAAAGTATTTCTGATAGTGAATGTCAGACAGAATCAATATCACATGAGCAAATAACACGTTTCGAGAAAATACTTCAACAGAATTAAGAAGTAAAAGAAGATGGAACTTCACGGGGAAGGAATAACACAATACTTATTCTCTGGAATTCCGTGGAAGCAGTGAATGATGTCTTTGTAGTCAGAGTTCCTTAAGAGATCATCATGACCTGGATAACGGCATTTATGACCGATACTGGAAGGCTACGATGGTAAACATGGAGTTGACACAATTTCGGAGCACAGCACTACTTCCTACATACAGACGCAAGAAGCAGTACGGCTTCACTTAACGATTCTCTTAACGATTTCCTTTCACTCGCTTTGAGGTCTTCATAAAGTCTTTGCATTTCGATGTTTGTATGATGATGTTCTAGTATTTCATTTACTTTGAACTCTTTGCACAACTCTTTCTAGATTTTCGAGGCATTCATGTTTTTAACTCGTTCTGCGAGTGCTTTTAAGTTGGAGAAATGGGTAATTCGGGATTCTTCATAGCAGTGAGAGTCACTATGCTACGGTTCTAGAAGTACTGATCGATTTACGACTGCCCTCTATCGTGGTGTACCTGTAGGTACACTTGACCTCTTCGTGAACACCTGCGCTTGCGTGCGGTATATATTGTTCTTACGTAGTTCTTTTAAATTTATACACATTTATTGTTGGTAAAACTACTATTGAACACCTTCACTCTACGACAAATTAGCATTTCAACTCACTTGTTATCACATCGAAGTCTGTTATTGCAGATCCCGCTTTCTCAAATTACATTTTTGAAAACACCTCCGTTCTGGGTAGGTTTTTCTAAGTTGACTGCTGAAGCCAAATAGCGGAAACGACTCTTCAGAAAAAGTTTGGATATAAAAATACACCACTGACTTACGTACTCAATCCACAGGAGAAGTAGATGACTAAGTATGGACGTTGATAGTTTGCGCTGTAGTGTAACCTTGTTTATTTAGGCATTTGTTGAGTAAGTTTTGTCGGTAACTCTGCGGATTCCAATAACCTAACAGGAGATGGAAATATGAGTGACGGATAGCGCAGTGCTAGTGGTGCCGTCCATCCCGTGGACGTTCTAACCCACTCGGGCCCTGGCTCGACCTCATCCCGGATGAACTCAGTCTATCATCCCTCCCGGGTCGGAAAATTGGTGCCAGACATGTCTGGTTCAATCCGCGTGAGGACGCTGCAGCAGCCGAAGCGACACGCAGGAAGGCCTTCGTGGACGGTGGTTGGAAAGAAACGATTCGAATGCAAGAAATGCTGGGATCTTCACAGTGTGATACACGTCATGTCGGGTTATGTGGCAAAAAAGGAAAAATAAAAAATTATATGGTAATCTTTATAGTATCTCTTCTCAATTTCTCCGGACATCTCAGTGTTGACGTTGGTTTATTCTGATGTTAACGCAGTGCTCGTCTTCGAGCCAAGTCTTTCAAGTACTCCTTCAGCTGGAGTGGGCTCGAGCATGCTTTCGAATTTCCTTTATTAGTTTGGCGTTGGCCGGTTCAGTCTGTTAGCTCTTAACATTTTACTTTCTGTCCCACAATTTCTTCCCTTTTTCAGTCAGCATTTAATAAAGGTACTTCTTTCAACTTTTTTTGTCGTGTATTTTTTTGGCTGGAGATGAGTAAAATTTCTAATTCGTAAATAACAGGGTCGAATTTCTTTTCTGTTTACCACTTTAACTCCTGTGACAGTAAGCATTACAATGCTCGAGATTCAAGGTTCACTACTTACATGTGGGAGTCCTACGAGTCCTAAACACGGGCGTCTACCAGCAGCTTGCATGGTAGTGGCCAATTCATTCGAATCTAGACATTCCAGGCAATAATTAGGATTACAATTTCGCGTTAACGCTTGAGAACTCCTACATATCATTCCAAATAGCCTGATTCTATGGTCACCCATGTGAAGTCCATTAAATCGTGATACTTTTCCTCATTTGACCTGATCTATTGGAAGTCGTTCAAAGTTAATTTTCGGAACGCGATCTGCCTTTTGTGGTGATGGTCCACAAACAGAGGAAATAGTGCCCTATTTTGAAAATTTTTGATTCAATTCTCTATTGTTCAATTTTGGGTTCATTATAAATGTAGCGTGAAGTTTAGAGTTTTCAACTCGAATAGGCATATTGGTTTCGAATATGACTGCTTACGAGAAGTGCAAACTAAGTATTTCTTAAAACATTTTTTTGAAAGTCAGTCCATGCATTCATCTCATCCAGGGATTGATCAACGTCGAGAGCCTTTATTATCTATCCATGTATTCCGTTATCATACTACTGAATTGATAATTATCCGAAGTCATTTGTTTTTCAATCCTACGGGCATACTTTTTCTTACAACACAATGGTTTTATTATAATAACAACCAATTTAGTTCTTCTTCCACTCCTTCAGTTTCTTGGTCTATGTTGCCCCTTATAAGCCGTTTGAGCTCATTTGAACTCTATATTTTCGAGCAGAAAAATCTAGGGAAATATCAGTCAATTTTTTTCTGACTTTAGGCTTAAAGAAAGTATACAAATGTTCCATAGGTAGATTGCCTGAGCTACGATGCCCCATCATAGATTTGTCATAAAGCATGTCATTATGCAATTTGTAAGGCTGTAAAGCCTAAGATTGATGCGAGTCCGTCGCCCAGACGGATCAGTGCCGTGAGTCGGCCCCGCCCACACACTGTGCCAATCCATGCACATTTCAGTTTCGAGGACAGTTCGTCGATCTCGAGTGGCATCTCCGAGAATTTCGACGACGTGTCGACGGACGATCTGAGTGGAACGTGAGTGCCAAGATGTTTGTGTACTTCGAAATCTCTTCGTATACATCCCAGAATAACTTCCTAGATTTAATTTTGCTAATTTCTCATTCTTAGGATTAAGAAACGTCAATCAATAGTGTCAACAATAGTCTGCTGTGTTTTTTATAATATTATTACATTTTTACTGTTTGATTTTACTTTATACCATATTAATGGCCGCTGAATATTGGGATTCTATGTTAGGCTATTTGGTTACGATCTTTATTTCAATGGGCTAAATTTTTTTTCCATTTGTTCCTGCAGTGAATACAATGACAACAAGATAATACTTTATCCGCTTGACGTCGAGGTTATACTATACTAAAATGTCTGATGATGCAGGATGAACGCGAAGAACTGATTTGTAATTTGCATGATGGCATAGATTACTAATTAGTTTAGGAAGATGTTCATGAGATCGATATGTTTTCTGTGCAAATATTCAAACTACTTCGGTCGAATTTCAATCTACACTAATTAACACTAAACTGTAAGTATGGTCAAAATTTCTGTCGCATTGTCATTATCATTTCCCTTGGCATTTTTTTGGAATTTTGCATTGTTCCAAACACGTGGAAAAAGATAAGGGAGCGTTCAGAGCTTATCCCTCCCTTAGGAATTCGCCTCGCATTCGACTCCATTATGCATCGTGGGAGTGTTTGGATGTATGCTAGGCCTATACGCTGACTAGGGATGGTCTACCGTCCTTTCAAAGTCATTTTTTAAAATCATTTCACATGAATCCAATATCACATGGAGGCTAAGATATAAGGAAAACTCGGGACCTCAGTCGGTCTTCGAGCTCGTGACTACCCTTCCCGGTCGCTCAAGTGCTATACACTACACCAACCAAGGCTCTTGCTGTGCCTTTCTCCCAGCTACGTTTTGACTGCAGCTTCAGCTTAAGTGGGTTGAATGCGGATTTTGCTTCCCAGATCATCCCCGTTAACTGGTGATTGCTGATGACACCACTAGAGTTAAAAAACAACAGGTTGAGAAGAGTGCAAAGCAGGAGCATCGGTTGGTGTATTAAACAGGACCTGAGCCGCAGCAAAAGGTAATCGCGAGTTCGAACCCTAACCGAGGTTTAGAATTTCGCTCATGCCTCAAAATTTTTGCGGTTGTATCTCACATAGTGCCCTGCCATGAGAAAACAATGGGCAGTACATAAATGTTTGGACAATCTGGTGTCTAACTAACAAACATCCATCGAACGTTTTTTATGGGGCCATTACAATTTTTCTGCTATCTGCGAAAGTATTGTTAAAAAATTCTCCCTCTTACATAAATGCTAGGAACCACATTCTGATTCAGATTATCCCATCAAGTGATGACAACTGTAGGTTTCTCTACAGTAGCGGAAGACCTCGAGTTGGTAAATGAGATGCGTCACTCCAAATCTGAAAGTTAAGCAGACGCTTACCGAATCTGTAATACAATGCCATTTTTCAAACGTGTCATAATCATTTTAAACAATTTAGATGTATACAATGAGTTACAAAGTGGTTTGTATACCCAAGCATTTTGCCAGCGGATGTCTTTGAATTAACCACTATGTTGCATGCCCCTCTGAATAGGTGATGGTGGGATTCTTTTAACTTTTGGTCTCTAATACCTTCTTTTATGCCTTAAGTCATATTTTCGCAACTACTTCTTCGATGTTGTTTCCTAGTAGCTAGTGAGTAGGTTCGTTTGCGTTGTTACGCTTGAAGAGAGTTAATGGGGTAATTGTTCTCGAAATGGAGTGCGCACCGACAGGTGGTTGCGTTCTCGGGCACGCTTAATCAGGACCGAACCTCACTAGTCCAATGCACCGCATGTCGCCGATGAAACAATTCAGTAGTCTGGTTTTAGTTTCATCATCCTTATCAGGTTGCTTGATTGAAATCCCGTTGGTTCGTAACGCATATCTCGTATATCAGTAGTACGTTGGGTAGACATCGGAATGTTTTTTGCTTATTTATTATATATCGTTAACACTTTACTCTCTTTTTCAAACAAAAATTCTCAAAGGCAATACACCCTAATGGTTGTGGAAACACTACTGATACTCTGATGAAGGCGATACCGTCGAAACGTTAACCGAAAATAAAGAATGTTACCAACTTCGTGTGAGCTTATAAAAGAAGAAATATATATCGATTAGTCGTACCAAGGATAAAGGAGAGTTGGTTTTGAAATATTGTTATACTTCCTACCGAAACTGTTCCCAGGACCGATTTTCAGTTAACCTCAGCATTGGGTTATAAATACGTCGTTTTCTTTCTTATAAATCGCGAGGTTGTTATGCAGCATACGTTTAGTTCCATGCAAAGAGCACCCACAACATAACAGTAGCTGACGTTTCAGCAGTATCGGCTTCTTCAGAACCTGCAAGGGTATACTGACATGCAATTTACTACATCAAATGCTTCAATAACACATACATGAAGATGTAAATCTATATGGCAATCACATGATCAATAGCTCGAAAAACACCGTTTTCTACGTGCCTTCCACTGACGAAGAACAGCTGATTGTAGTCGCATATGGCTGATAACTGCACCACACCACATTGAAAATCGATGCGAAGATACGGGACGAGACCACGTGATCTCTAGACACTCCTCCCTGGTATTCACTCTCGGATTCTTGGCTTTTATCCAAAAAGCCTCGAGAAGTTTGCGCGTTGGTGTTTGGGCCTTTTGTGCAAACCTGTGCAACTAACTGTTCGAATAAAGTCTCAAACCTACTGTCATAGGTGCAACATGTGCTTTTTGATGCCTGCAAAAAATCGAGAAGGTCTGCTTTCCTTCTTGGAAGGTTTTCGTTTTTCTGTACAAATAAATACGAAGTAGAGTTTTTTTCGGGAGACTTATTACATGTGTTTTCACTAAACGTCCTTTTTTACTTTCATGACATAAGTATCCTATAGAGGTATCAACGACGTAGCTCCACAGTGGCTAACTAGCAGGCATCCGTAGTAATGGGGAAGTCAGTGTCTCAAAGACGATAATTGTCTTTGAAACTTAGTCCATCTGTATGCTTTTCTTCTTGGAAAAAGAACGAGAATCGTTGTACGGCTTTCAATGAGTTGTTTTTTCAATTTACTACTTGTACCAACGAATGCTAAACCTTACGTACCATCCTTTTCTAAAACCAAAAACATATTTAAACAATAGAAAACTGCTTATGTTGCAAGCATAGGTCAATTTTCTATTTATCTTTATTTATCTGTGCTAAATCCTATAACTTCACTTCTGGTGTTACAACAACAGCACATACTTTTTAAGGGATCATCCAATGGCTACAGTTGCTGCGGCGTATGGGAAAGTCGGCGATTACCGACATTTTACGCGAACTCCAATAAAGGGTTAGTTTTTATCACTGTTTGTCTTCTCCACCGCTTCTCCAATTTCTTACCGCTCTTCATGACTTATTCGTTATTGCCATTGTATTTTCCTGATTATTACATGTTGATAATCATCAGCACGGGAATATTTTCCACTGTGAATCGGAAACTGCGAACACGACTTCCTTTGTCCAGCAATGTTGAATGACTACTCGTTTTAAAAATTTATTCAAATCGCGAGAGAAAAAAGAGACCTATAGATAACGATGTGTCACTCACCACTTCATCAAAATACGTCTGAGAATTCACCTTATCACCTGTCCTTTTCTGGATAATCCGTCGATTAATATTCTCGAGTGGACGCTACAAGATTCTACTCCATCGGTAGATATAACGAATATAATATATTATATCTCGTCCAAGATCCTCGTCAGAAGTTTGGCAATCGGTACCATTTACATTGTTCGCTTAGAATCTTGGATCACAGCCCCTAATAGGCTTAACAATTCTAGGAACTTCTCATTTTCTTGATTTTGATTGCGCTGAGTAAATGATGTTTACGTGGGGTCCAAGTTTTCGAGGCGAATGCTAAGGCAAGATGAATCCGATGAGTCAGGAAATTGGGCATGAAGTCCAGAAGTGGCTTTCGTCCTGATATTGGAGAGCGGTGGTCATCGTCTTGTAGTTTGTGAAGAATCACCTGTTGCTAAGAATGTTTTTTAATCCTTGAAATTTAAGCTAGTGCTGCTATCCTACTGGCTTTCTGCTACCCTTATACACGTGTGTAGCGCAGCGTCGGCTTGCAATACAAACGGGATCGATCTCCGCGCCGCAGGCTCATCAAGCCTTCCATTCTTTGCGGTCGGCAGATTGCTACCAAACTTGTCTGAGAAGATAGGAGCACTGGCTCGCTATATCTATATGTCACACCGAGTCATTGTAAGGGCCAGATATGCATCCAATCACCTCCAGACGATGTTTGATGAAGTCGAATGCATGGCGAATCCCTCATTGATTAACCATCGCGAAGAGCTCTATCGTTTTTTTATCCTATCGTCCTTCTGTGTTCGTAATATTTCTTTACCGTTTCTTTGTAGAATTTTTAATCTTAGTTGTACGTCTATTGTTCGTTGTGGTTCGTATGCCTCACACTGGTGAGCAACTTAAATAATTTTTGGTTGTGTCAGCTGTTCAAACAAGATTATTTATCCTGATATTAGTACTATCATACGGAATAGAGTATTTTTTTCTATCATGTACGGTTTTTGTTTTAATTCCTTAAGAAGAAGAATAAGCAAGGAGAAATAGAGAATGAAAGAATGAGTAGCGTAATAATGGGCCGAGACGACTGGCGATCCCTATATACTGTTTCAATAGCACGACGTTGCGATTTCTATTGTGGAGGAGGTAGTTGACTCTGTGCGTAAAAATAAGTAATATTCTTCTTGAAGTAGAAGATAATCTATATACTTTGGATAAAAAATTTTTTTGGATCTTCAGACTCCGAGGACTTCCATGCCTGAAAATTTCAAAATTTGAGAAGCCCCATTTTCAGTCGCTTTCTTGTCATCCCTAGTACGACACCTACCTGAACATATTGTTGATTCGAATAGCAGTGTTTTCAAAGACGAAAACTTAAACCAGTCTTTATTTTCAAAACTTACTTTTTATCCTGCTCTGGTGTGTGTATGCGTATGTGTGTTGATAAAACGTAGCTACACAGGACAAAGTGTGCCACGGATTTGTCCTACTGAGTGTAAATCTGTTGTTGAGAATAGTTATTAGCACTGCTTTTCGAATACAGCTCTCTATATGCTTGCTTTTTAAATCGCTTCTCCATTTAGGAGCTCGCTCGTCCTCGTCCACAATCGACAGTCGTGCTAAGCGTATAACCGAGCAGGAGAACATTAATCAACTCTTACAACAATGCCGAACCAGTCAACGTGGAGCCGCTTGTCAGGTATTTAGACTTCAACTCACTCTGACCCTGCGTAATATTCATTCCAAGAATAGATCGGAAGAAAATTTTGTAAGCTTTTCGCTTTATGGTTCCATTTATGTTTGGCCGTTCAACCGCTCGTTGTTTATACATTCTTAGGTAGCTAGTCAAACCATCAAAAGCGGCAGACTTGTGAAACGCATTGTGAATAATGCTTTTCTTAGCGAATGACCGTGGAGATGTCGGTTGTCGACTTTCTAAATTGTGCACTTGCAGCTTTCTGTGAATGAGACGTATGGGTGCGCAGTAGTTCGTTGTGGCTCGTGAGAGTAGTTGGTTAGACAGACTAAGGCCAATCTTACCTAGTCTAAATCTATCCTGCTGGGAGGCCACAAAGCATTATTTTCACCCAATACATAGATATTACTGCTAAAATGCTTGCGAGGCACTTATTCTACAAGCTTTACTACACATTTTTTCATCAGGGAACTTTTTGTTACATTTCAGTTGGTCTGAATCCCCGACGTCCACCTCTATCAGTCTTATTTCTTCTTCCTTTTAAGCTCAAAGGGGAACTGTGTCCTGAGTCAAGGCGGAATTTGTTAGCCGTCAGAATTTAACAAGTTGTTTTAAGTTTAGACCGACAGCGATCATATTTGGGGATATTTGTATATATATTTTTATATATATACATATATGTATGTATATATGTATATACCTGTTGTTAAACCTTTTAGCTTGGTTCAGTTGTACTGAGAACGTTTTAAATGTGACTTAACTACTTATCAGCCGTTTTCTTTTTGTCATTATAGTAATGAATGGGACAAAGTTTGCATGTGGCAAGTCTAGTACCCAATGTGGCAGCTGTAGAATCGGCATTCACTGAAGATGTTGCTTTGAACTAAGGTTTTTTCTGCTTTGTAGTGGGAACTGCTTCCATAGAACTTTTTCCGTTTTGTGGGTTGATTTGGAAGGATGGAATTCCGTACTTGCACTGCAAATCATAGACTGAGCAAAGACGTCGTAGAATTTTTGTGACTGAACCGTTGTTTTCCCTCTTAAGTGTAGGTTGGTTGATGTAAATCTGCATGTGGACATCCTTGTACTGCCACATGGGTCTTTCGGGGTTCAACTGGTACTGAGTAGTCGTCGTCGGGAAGGTGCAGTAGTTTCGCTACTAGGACTTTTTCTTAGAATTCTTTTCGCATCTTCGACATGGTCCTTACTATGCAGTGGGCTAAAATTTCCTAGAATTCTTAGAATTGAACCGTTGGTCCTCTTGGGCGTAGGTTAGTTGATGTGAATCTGCATGTGGGCACGGGACCGTAGGGGGTTGAGCTGGCGATGATCAGTCGTCGTCGGAACATGTAGCCGTAAATAAGCCAATAATGGACCGACCGCCTTCGTGCCATCAAAAGCCATCAATTGTTCGAGAAATTAGGACACCCTGGAGACTGCCACATGCGCACAGTTGGTGGAACGGCAACACAACAATGGGAAGCCACTAAAGGAAGACCTTCCCGCATTAGGTGAACGGGTTTATCTTTAGAAATAAGCTTCATCATGCTTTCAATAAATTTTGGTGATCAGATAAAAAAGGCAGAGTGGGATATTCCGGTAGGATAGAGGGAGCATCCTGGCGTGGATTCTCCTCTCTAGATTAAAAAGGCATTCATGTTTTTAGTAGAAACCCTTTGAATATTTATCGATTAATTAGAATATCTATGCCACTGACCAGTTCGTTCTTTTCAGTAGCCGTTGGTTGTAGTCTACTTGTTAATGCTAGAATGCTGCAAAAGGTAAATATGACATCTTTTAATTTCAAATTTTAGTTCGAATTACTCTGTATCACTTGGGCTTCGATGTCATCTAGCTTTCCTATTGGCTTAGATGATTTTGGCCAGTTAGTGATGAATGATTCGAAGACCCTGTCAGCTGTTTATGGCTGCGATAAGCGTAAACAATACCTCCACCTCTTGTAGCACATTAACTTTTAAGCACGACTTTTTCATCATTGGTTACCGATAGCTGTTTTTTTTCCTTTTAGGCTTTTGATTTTTTAAGAATTTGAGTGTAACAGTTGGTGAGATAAAACGAGGTGTTTCAGTGCAGTGAAACATAGAACTTTGTTTTTATTTCTGCTCTTGTAACCTGGAAGTATCCTTAGGATCGTCAATGATCAATTTTTTTTATCCCAACATTTCGCCTAATTTCCTACTTCTTATATTATCACCATTTAGAGATGAGATTACGTGCCTTTCATTCAATAAGCGAGTTTGCTCTAATAAAAAAAATACAATTAGGCAAATAACATTGTTAAAATTTCAGCCTCTACGTTCGCCTGGGTACAGCACTTTTGGACCACAATTGGCCTTATCTGCTGACGGCGACACGTTAAGTGTACATTCACGAAGTTCTTTAAGAGTATCATCCAAGAAACAGGAACACCCAAGTAAGATTCTGTTTTATTATAATTTTTGTACTAGAAATATTTGATGGGTTTAACTTATGAGGACCATTATTTTTATTTTATTTTTTTGAGGATTATTTTATTAAATTACTTTTTCGTGTCTATCTGCAGCACAACCTGAATGGCCTATTTCTCGCTACATGTTTCCTTACAGAATCTGAAATAACTAAAGAGATATAACACAATTCAGACACGAAATTCTTCGATTAAATTACTGTCCTCCTTTCAACCTAACTGTTCTATCCATCTCATGGAGTCATACTCTCAGATGGTAACAGATGATCTATGACGTGTGTAGCTCCGATTTTTCCTTCCTCTTGACTCTGAATGTAATTGAGCACTGAGAGTACAAATACATTACTTCAGTGGACTAGACAAAATGAGAATCTGACGAGGCTTGCTTATAAACCTGACCAACAGTATGTGCTCTTCCCTCCATCACTTCGTAGTGTTGCTTGATAGCACTACAGTTAATCGTGTTCCTTTACAGTATTACACTTATGTGTGAGGAGCCAAACTGACCACTGATCATGCCTTAAGCGGTTGACATCGATTGTCACAGAAGGCGTGCCAGCTGGTGGTTTAAGAAATCGCTTAGTGCGCTTTATAATGTCGAACTGCGCTCTCATCATAGAATACGAACAGAATGAGAGCGAATCGGATATATAGCGAATGGTTTTGAACTGTCAACGCAGCTCACTAGTCACGCAACGATTAGCGCCGTCCAATTCTAATCTGCAGTTTCTGCCAATTATCGTGAATGGTTAAAGAGGTCGATTTTTGCACAAAGAGTATGGCACAACAGCTGTTTTTGGAGAAGAATTTGAAATTTCTGGCTCTCGAAAAAGGACTGAGTATTTTAATGTTTTCTTAAAACTTCGATGCCTGCCCTAGGTCAAGGCTGCCCGGCATTGGGCTACCTTGGGGTGCACTGCCCGGTTGTGGGCAGCCGTCTTTCTTCACCTTAAGTCTTTCATTAAGATGCACGCATCCATATAGTGCATTACCGTCTCATACAAAATCTTTGATTCACTTAATTCGTTCACATCCTTGTCAGTTATCTCCCATTCCCTTGTTGAGTTGGTACGAAGTTGTTGTACAGTTTTTCTTAACCCGACTACGTCTCGAATTCCAAGAGGTTTAACTTTTTCAAAGTTTTAAAAGTTGCTTACTAATTTTTACTGTCGTCAAGAATTTTTAGACGTTTGGTTGGTGTCAGATTAAACTCTACTAGAATTATTTTAATTGGTTGCATGAGCAAGGATTAGTGAGAATAGGAATTCCTAGCATACTCTCCGCAGAAAAAATCCAAGATTGTTTGAGAAAAACTACTAGTACTTTATTTTCAGCAACACATTTTGGTGTCTACCACTCATTGGACCGTAAGTCACATCTATCCGAGTGCCACCGCGAGTCCTCTCCGAATCGCCTGGGAATTTTCGACAAAACGGCAATGGCAGCACTGCTCAGTCCTCGTCGAATACCTCAACCAACACCGGACAGCATGCAACGTCACAGTATTACTGGTAAACAGCATAACACATTCCATGTTCTTAGCCATGAAGGCATCCTTTGAGAGTGTCAGTCGTTGCAGTCTTGTGTGGTGCATGTTTTGTTTCGGCATGCTTTCGCTTTTTAGAATCATGGCTTAAGGGGAGAGTGGAGCCATCTTGCCTGTTATTGAGAGATCCTCTTGGATCTAGAATTGGTTTTTAAAAATTTTTCTTGGAAAGTTTTAGTACCGTTACATTGACTTTCTAAAGCCGTTTGTCAATCCGTTGATTAATAAACGCAAAAGTAACAATGTCTCACATGGATACCACTTTATGAACTGCATCTTTCCTCGAGCTCACGTTTATCTTCATCCTCAGTTTTCCTTTTTTACTGCTCAGAAAACAATATTTAGCGAGTTAAAACTTTGTTTAACCGTAGTTTTGGTTCCTATATATTTTCCGGGCATTTTGCTCATCGTTCCAAACTATATTCGAGTGATCCGTAGTTCCCATTCAGTTTGGGAAATTTGACTGAAGATCACTCTCATGTCTAGAGCCAGTCTCTCTCCTTGCGTCATGCCTTACAGTAGTGCAATTCTGTGTGCTCTTCAGCTTCTCGAGCCTGTCTAAATGCATCTGGTATGTCGCGTTCGATGGTCCTGCTTGAGTCGGCGGCCACTTCGTCGGCACCTAGGGCGCAACGAGGCGCTAGCCCTTGCCGTCAACGCCTTCCACTCAGTGTGGCCAGTCCAACGAACAACAGCGGTATTCATAGTTTAACACCATGCTTAACAAACCCTGTCTTACCTATCATCTTCGTTCAATTTTCCTTACCGTTAACGGTATATGACAATAACTGACTGTATAAATACAGTTATCCAATTTCTCTGTGCCTTTGCTTTTGCATTTAAAAAAGCTGCAAATTGTATGTAGCATCATATTTTGCTTAGAGCATAATTATAGTTTAACTGCTTATCAGTGTTAGAGCTAGAGTATTAGACTTGCAAGTTACGTTCAATATTGGCTAGCTTGCTGACTAAATCACTACCTCGTCATTGGAGGAATTCCAGTTTGTGTACGTCTCTGTATGCCCAGATTTTTCAATATTCAGGCATATCAACTCTCAGCTCCTCTTTAGGCTCTCTGTCTGCACGTGGGGCCAAGAATGCTGACAGGATTTATGCCAATTTTCGCGATGGGATTCATTTGCACCGTCTTGCTGACGAATTTCAGCCGAGCCACATCCCTACGAAGACTAAAGGCTCGTCTAGTTTCGTACGGAGCACTGACTAGAAGTTAAAACTCCTAAAACGATGAGCTATTTACTCGTGCTTCTATGTTTGGGACAGTAACCAATTAAGATTTAGTCTCCACTAAACAAGTGATTGATTTGATTTAAAATTTACATGAGTATTTGGAGCATAAAAATTGGAATCAAAGGGAAAAAAAGCTGAAGATATCAGTGGTTTCGAAAGGACCTTTTTGCCTAATTCAGTTCGTTATAGTATTTTTTAATATGTCCTTTCCTCCTTTCTTTTATTTCTTACAGCTAATAATTTTTTTTCAAGCAAGTTCTGAAATAGGTACGAAGCTTTTCAGGTGCCGATCTATTAGACTCACAATCGTCGCTTACAAGCGCAGCATCCAATTCGGTGTGTGAACTTTAAAAAATACTTGATACTTGAATAGTCCGTCCTCACTAATTGTGCGGGCCCCAGCATTACCTCCACTTTTTCGGAGATTTGCTGGTTTAGCCATTGTGGTTCCTGGAGTGCCGAGGTCAGCCTAGCCAGTCTTCTCTAGGTCGTCACTACCAGAAGCGGTTGACGCCTTTGCGGATCAGAGAGAGATTTGCCACCATGCTACCAATTTGATACTAGAACGGTGGTGGATCCTGGTATTGGTATGCTCTTACGTAGGCTTCCTTATGGAAACGCCGCACTCTTCATCTTGCGAGACCCTGCCAAGTGGATGAATCCCCCTACTGTACGTCGCAATCCGACACCCAGGAACACCTCCCAGCCACGATGAGGCGGTAAACCGTTGGGAGGTTAAAAATTAACTAGAAACTAAAATTACTTTCTTAAACCGCAGTTCGGGGTGTACAAATTTCCTTGCGTTCACTGGATTTCGAAGTGTCGAGAATTGTTCAACAGACTTCCTACCAAATTGTTCGAAAATTCGTACTGTTGTTAGATGGGAGGTAACAAAGAAAACGATGGAAATGACAGGATGGTTTGTTGAACTTGAAGCAGATCTGCTTATGATTCATACCATTGTGTCCTTGGCACATAGTGATTAAAAGCGTTCCCTATTCCAGCTGAATGACAAGTATGAGGCAGATATTCATAAAATGGCTCGTGAACTCGAGGGCTATCGTCAGACAATCAGCAAGCTAACGCGAAAGCAGGAGGACTATTCGCATGTTATGGAGATGTTCCAGAATAAGTTGTCGCAGCTGAGCAAACACGTCGAAAAATCGCTGCTTAGGGTCGGTACAGCTTTAAGAGTTAACGTCTGAAAATGAAATCATACTCTTGCATATCGTTAGCAACTCACTAGTAAATTCAACTCATTTTTCACTGAACTTTAAGTTAGTATGGGTTTTATTATTTTTACAGCGAGAAGAGACGAACTGGGTAAAGACACGTAAGACTGCTGAAGTTCCCTAAATTGAGATGTGTATGTGGGTTTTTCCGCGTGCTCATCTGTGGGACATGAAATTGTCTATTCAATATTCCGGGTGTTTCCTTTAGATGCTGAATTAATATTCAGTACATCAAAAAAATTTGTAACTGATTTTGTTGTAAATGGATGTTCGATTGTTTTAGTGAGAATGATCAACGGTGGAAATCCTGTTCTCTGCTTTGTACGTCAACGTCAATTTTGTATCCTTACATTTAACTTTAAGGCTATTCATTTCAATATGAAAGTGTATCCTACTGAAGTGAAGTATATCGTATAGTTTAATCATAATCAGAATTTTCAAATGCGGGACCACCATTACGTGCTAAGTAGTACTAACTAGCATTGGGAAATTAATTAAAATGTTATACGTCCAATGTCCCTATGTGAATCCGGAAAGATGGCGCACTGCATAAAAATATCTGGATAAAATCCAAGACATCGGAAGGATATACTTGTTTTCTGAGCAAAAAACAATGTTGCACTGTGGCCTCCCTTCATTGAAATTTCTCTGGGAAGCTATGTAGCTATTCCAGTATGTGATCTTGGCTTTGCTCATTCCGTTTATCGTAATTTTTGAGTCATCAAGAATTCGAAGCTGGAAGGGTGGATCACAGACAATCAAACCCTGTAAAAAAGTGTTACACACCACTTGTTCTCTTCGACATCGTGGGCCAAAGTTCACAGCGACGTGTAACGAATACCTAGTGCCATTGCTAGGAATAGATGAGAATAATTACGATTATGTATTCTAGATCGAAGCTGCTCTTCAGCAGTACAAAGAAAATCAACGTTTTTAGAAATGGGAAATTTTTGAAATTTGCACAAAGCGTCTTAGAACATTCTTTCCAGCCTATTGGGTTCAATTATGGATTTCCTTTAATCCTTTTAATATCTAAAATGAGTCCAATGTTTTGATAATAATATGACCAAAAAGGGTAGGATATTTTTTGCTGATTTTTTTTCACTTGGATTCTTATCCGTCGTTTCTTCTTAGGTCTTTGGGTCAATAATGGTTACAGTCTTCGTCGTGAAGGCGTACGTCAATCATCTATCACTTCCAGGCGGGCGCATCTGCGATTATTCGAATGCAAATAAGTTCGTGAATGGGTCTGGAGATCCCTGGAGACAAGCTGGCATTTCTGAATTATTTAGAATAGCTTACAAAACGTTTTTTTTCTGACCTTAAACAAAGCGCATTCACATTGAAAACTGCATAAACTTACTAATGCGCTCTCTGTTCAACCAATAGTACTTGCTGCTATAATTCTTAATTTATTCGAAATTACAAGTACGAGTGGCTGTGGAACGATGTGGTTTCATTTCATATAGGCTCAGTTTAAAGTACTATAAGCTAGTTTCCTAGGATTTCACTGCAGACCAAAATGACTTTGGAATACAAATTTTGAAATGGTAACTATGGTGTCGTCAAAGAACAGTTCAGCATTTATTGGGTTAAGCTCAGTGTTCTGACCCTTTCTACGAGATTTTTTAAGCATATCTTTGATTCTATGGTGTTGTCAGAACTCTAGTAATAAAAGGCGGTGACCAGCATATGTGCTCACTCCCAAAGGGTCATAGTTATCAGAGAAATCTTGAACGACGTTAGTCCATGTGCCATCCTATTGGCTGTAGGCCTTCTGATGCTTTCCAACTGCACGTCCATACTTGCCTTTTCTCTTGCCCTTAAATAACTTAATTGTTTAAACTTGGTTGAAAAACAATAATTGTTTATTTTTAGCCTGACGATCTGAGCAAACTTCGCCAAGAAATTGATCAACTGCGGATAGTTAGCACGCGGTTAGCGCAGGGTGGAGACGTGAAGAAAAGTATTGTAAGTTTGGAAACGATTGTTTGTAATGAGAATGAATTCATCATCATAAAACGGATAGGGCTGCAATAACGTAGTAGAGTAGTGCGAGTGGGTAATACTTGCGTGAAGTCATCCGTTGATTTGAAACCCATCCCAGGATTAGCAAAACTTCTACACTACTAGTTTATTAGCACGCTATCGTCAAGCGATCAAA
This sequence comes from Angiostrongylus costaricensis, assembly GCA_900624975.1. Classification (NCBI taxonomy): domain Eukaryota; kingdom Metazoa; phylum Nematoda; class Chromadorea; order Rhabditida; family Metastrongylidae; genus Angiostrongylus; species Angiostrongylus costaricensis. Next base: position 43,562 of record UYYA01004004.1, on the reverse strand, counting down.
TAGTGACTAAAAGTGAGAGATGACTTTCATAAAATATCCGTAAAAAGTATAAAATGAAATATAATAAAATGTAAAATGTCTTAGTGGATTCGCCGATAGAAGACGAATCTATCGATGTATCTAATTGAGGTTATTAATCTGATTTTATTTCACCACAGCACTTTGCCTATAAAGGACCCGTGCAGTCCATAATGGTATTCAAGATATCTTTATCAAATTGTCCTTGGTGGCATAGTGTTTTAATGAAAGTAATGAATACCCTGAAGATCTTATTTGCTTTCACTTCGCGTAATGTAAGTACCAAAGGCGGATAGCACAGTGGTAGCGATGTCCATCATCACGAGCATGGTGCTAATTAATTCCACACTGGGCTAACCAAACCTCCCATCTCTTCGGGGTTGGGAAATTAGTACCGGGCTTGTCTCGGGGAAAAATCACTCTCTACAATCCAATTAGAAACGTTCCGGCCCGACTATCTCACGACTCCAGGGAGAATTGCTCGACCAGCATTCTACGATAGTCAAGGTGAAATGAAAATGCTCAAGCACCGACCGAAGCCACATGAAAAAACGTGGTAGATTTTCGTCGATAATGAATGCGAGAAAACGAGTCGAATGTGGGAAGTGCTGGGATCCGCACAGTAGGCGTGAAGACGGGCTAAATGAAATAAAATGAGAAGTAAATAAATGTAAGCAGCACAATCCGCTATTAACAGTAACGCTGCTACTTCTTTTGACAGCTGCAAGTAATTTTTTATTAATTTATCAGAGTCTTTAGGAACCTACGAACTTCACATATTTATAAATGCGTTGCTGTTTTTTAATTTGTCGCCTAAGTCTTAAACCTATTTGAACTTCAGGTATCGCGCTTTGCCTAATGAAATAACCCCTCTTCGGTCACTCTGCTATACAAAGTGCAAACCTTGATTAGAAGAAAAAACAGCAGAGGCTCTGTGGGCTGTACAGAGTCCCTATTTCTTTGTAAAACATCTATTTTCTTGTCAAGGATTTTTACACGCTAGTGATTCGCTCATTTTCAGTTAGTGAAATCCAATAGGGAGTGAAATGCGTTTACTTAGAACTGAAACGTGTTGTGTATACATCACATCGTTAACAATGTAGTAAAATTATTGGTAAATGAAGGCTAGGGAATTTTTTGAATGGGAAAGGGTTGTTATATTCTTCTGTTACTTTTTAGTAGTGTTATTTAAGGAAGGAGCTGGTGAGCTTCTTCGACAACCGTCCCTGGAGTCAGTGGCATCACTGACCAGTCATCGGTCATCAATGTCCTCATCAAGCAAGTCGAGCCGTACTGACAAGAGTAGTTTGAACAGTTTTGGGAAGACAAAAAAGAGCTGGGTAAGAAAGAAAATGAATTGGAAGCGTTCTCAGTTAGGGACAAGAACTCAAAAGCTTTCAGTAGAAAGTGTCCCAGCGACTATTTTAGAAGGTCAATTTTACTACGATCACAAATTTTGTTACGCATTTCATACACTTAGACACTGAATGGGACCTCGTCGTTTCTTTTCTGTCGCAAGGTTTTCCAATTTGATTTTGAAAAGAGAAAATCTGTATTTCGAATGAAATTTATCTCTTCTAGTAGATCACATAAAAGGATGAGCTAAAACCAGCATTTAAAAGAATAGAAATGATATCACCGTGCTTTTTGAGATACTTCATCCCAATAAAGACGTTTTTAAGCGCCATAGTGGAGCTGTTTCGATACTTTCGCTATTTCTTCCAAAGTCAGCTTGACAAGGCTTAGTTCTTTGAATGAAAACATCTTGTCTCCATGAAAATCTTGAATTCAGTCGTCTTGGATGATTTCCTAAAGCGTTTCAGTGTTTTGTTCAAGCTCTTCAGAAAATTTCACTGAGCGCTTTACTTCAGTAACAAAACATTCTTATTTTTAGACCAATGGTGTGGATGTGCAGGTAAATGCATCGGTGTGAGAGTCTCGTGATCGTGTCAGTAGTGTTGGTGGGAATTTCAGCTTATGACTCTAAGTTGATATTTCATAGATTCGATCTTCGCTGACGAAAGCATTCTCGAAAAAGAAGAGCAAAAATGGTGGGATATCGGATACAGAAGGGTCACCTCATCATGCGCTGAATACCATCAATGGATCATCAAACAGGTATTTGTAGTTGCCGAATCTTTATGAGGTATCAAAGTCATTCATATTCAGTTCTTGGAAGCACGTAAGTTTCCAAAATATTGAAGTAAACTAAATTACAACCACAACGTTGCTGAGATATTCGCAAAACTCTGGACCGCAGGTGTCTATGGTGGGGAACGAACGCGCTATTTTCCTTTCCGGGGAGTAACGCGTTCACCACCACACCATGCGGGTCCTTTGTTTCGCACGTCTCTCAGCTATTTCTATCGATCTTTTTGCCACAGCAATCACCCGTCAGCGGGGTCGTTCCCCACCATAGACACCTGCGGTCCAGAGTTTTGCAAATATCTCAGCAACGTTGTGGTTGTATTTCGCTTACTTAGTAACCTGCCATGAAAATTATAGAAGGCAGAAAACAAAATGTTAAACATTGTAAACTAAATTAATTCACTGTTTTTCTTTAGTGAGCAGACACGAGGCTGATATTATAGAATTTATTAGCATACAATAGCTGACGTTTCGAAAGCTGACGAAAGAAAATTGACTTTCATTCTTCAACGTTCGTATTAACCTATCCCAAAAGGACTACATTACATAATGAAAACAAGTGGTAAGAATACAGTGGTTCATTACTTCTCCTCTCATCCCTCACATATCAAAAGGGCGCTTGTTATAAATATTTTACGAACACCCACCGACTTGTGCACAAGAAGAGAGCTGAAGGAAGAATCCTTGAAATCGCGCAGCACAACAATTTCGAATGGCTACGAAACTAAGCCTCTTGGGATAGGCGCAGAGGAAAAAAATCAAGCGCCCTAAACAATAATTCTAGTGAGAGTGAAGTCCGTATCCTGCAATTTATTTCCAACGGATTGAGTGCATTTATAAGACTTTGCTTAGGAAGGGCCAGTCTAGAGAAGTCGGTAACAGTGATAGAAATAACACCAGACACTCTAAGATGCCAACTGGTTCGCAACCGTCCATACGACCCTCCAGGTGCAACGAAAAATTGCATAATAAGCTCTAACGGTAGAGACGGTGATTGCAAAAGTTTGAGTGCAGTTTATCTGATCTCTTGCAAAGCGTGCGAGGACAAACATATCTGCAAACGGATAGACCGCGTCCGTCATCTAGTCAGTAAATTTAATTGGGAACAAACACTCTACTAGGTGCCCATAACGCAGAAACATAACGGAGAAGATTTAGAACTAAAAGTCACTACCCTCGCACAGGAATCCAAAACTTCAGCGTGAGAAACTATTGGAGCGTTTTGGATTAATTCCAAGAATCCAAAATTGAACAACAAGGGGAAGTGCGTTATAGTGACGCGTAGCAGTTTAAGCCGATCCTGCGATTGACCCTTTCACTTTCTTCGTCCATGTTATACTCTGTGAGGCTGCTTTCCACCAATTAACTGTAATGCTTACAACGAATAAGGATGGTGAGTGTTTAAAAGAAGCTGCTTACTATGCGAATGCAAAATTGTGTGTTATGTCTTATCTGCTAAGTCCATTAAAGTGTTTGGCTTAGCAGATTGCATGTCCGTTTGACCTTTCCGGGCTCTGAAGAAGGCGAAACCGCCTTAACGTTAGCTATTTTTTGCTAATAAATTCTATAATACCAACCTCGTGTTTTCTCACTGAAGAAAAACAGTGAATTGACAACCAGTGCAGAAGGTAACAGAAAGTCAGTATTGGGGATAAGTTATATTAGTTGAATTTTATTGATGAATTTCAAGAACATCAAAGGTAAATGATATCCCAATGATAAATTAGCAGAATATCAATTGATAACATATTGAGTATTTTGCTTAATTAATTTGTTAATGAAGGCTTGATGAAGTGGAAGTGGACGAGTTGAAGAAGAAACTTGAGGATCGTGATGTAGCGTTGACAGATATCCGACTAGATGCTTTGGACAAAGCAAGAGAAGTGGATATCCTAAGGGAAACAGTTAATAGGTTAAAGGTCAGTTTCATATTTTTTATATGAAGTACATAGTGTGTTTTCTTGTAATACTGAGAATAACCACAATGAAGTTCTCTATGATCATCACAAAACTAGTATAATTTGTCCTCTGTCTAAATTCTCTGTTCACGAAAGCGACAACCATTTTAATCGCATCCACTGCTAAGACGCATTCATGTATAAGGAAACCATTTCATTCTTTTGAAGCGCAAATACTAGTTTATAACTTGATAAGAAACATTTGAGCACGAGAATAAACAACTTAAAAGCGACATGTCACGGCTGCTGGCTGGTCGCTGTTCAAGAGCATCTTCACAAGCCTCGATTCCCATACTTGGAGATGAGGAACCAGTTTACGAGGCTCCTCCCATCAGTGCCTGCGGAAGTTATTCGAGTAATCGTGAGTAGTTGGAAATCGAGTGCAGTGTGTAAAACTGCTACTTTAACAATATTTTTAGCTGTCTAGAAAAACTTCCAGGTTCATCTGGCTGTAATTCAGTCAAAGTGACGGTAAATGTCGACTTACGCGGAATAATAAGCAACGCGATTTGTCCTGATAACGAGATCATTATCGGGTTTCTCGAGATTCCTGGGAAAGGTGTTTCCTGGGAGGAATTAGACCAACAGATCTTCTCGCTCTTCGAGGTGAAATCTAAGTTTTCATCAGCATGTACGTTGGGAACTATGATTGTTTGTTCAGCAGTCGTTCCGAAATTTTTCTCAATTTTAGCCTAGTTAAGGCTCCAGTGAACAGTTGTAAAAACCAAATTAGTATTGGACTTCTTTAAAATTTACTAGTACATGAGATTTGCTTTTCTAGGCCTACATAGCTCGTATTGATCCCGACCGTCATCTTGGTTTACATTGCTCGGAAAGTGTTATTGGCTATCAAATGGGAGAAGTGGTTCGTGAAAAAGGAACCGCCCACCCTGGAAAAGTGCCAGGGGAAGTGTTGACGCCAACTACTACGGTACGGATGTTTCTAAGAGGTGAGAATTATGTTGAGTAATATTACTACAGCTCTTTTCTTGTAGCACAATGGACATAGTGTTCAAAATGTTTGATTATAGGCAGCTTAAATTTATCCCTTATTGCACAAATAACATATGTATCCGACTGGATGCTTGTAACAGTCTTATTACGTTTCTGACTTAGACTTAGAAGTGTGTAACGCAATAGTTGGAGGTGCGCTGCAATACAAATTTGATCGGTCATTCTTTCAATTCCGTGTCCTGCAGTCACCAAGCTCAACATTATTTCTGTATCGGCAAATTGATATCAAACTTGCCTGGGAAAATAAGATAACTGATACATCAGTATGCAACCACAAGCCATAGTATAGGCCAGATATGCATTTAATCACCTGCTTGATGAAGTCGAATGCCCAGAGCATTCCTAAGAGATCGACCAACTCTGAATGCACTGTCCTTTAATGCTTGGTGAACAAAGATATTTTTCCTCAAGCTTCAAAATAGTCGCTCCACTGGTTTCTTAGAAGTCATCACAAAATGCAACCACTAATCGTGAGTCAAGCAGAAGTCTATTGCAGAAGACCAATTGATTTATTGAATAGAAATATGGATGTGCTTAGTGTAACCATTTGGGTTATGAAAGCCCTTTGTACATCAGCGACCAGGAGCAATCCAAACTACCATGAGGAGTTAACATAGATGGCAGAATAGAAAGCGTCTAGTACCCCTTTCAACTTTTTCCGTTCTATGCGCTTTCTGTCTTAAGGTAGTCTTCAGCAATCTAGGTGCTGCATAAGAAAGCTGGATGATTAGTCAGCAGCACGGCGAACACCGTCAAGGGAATTTGGGGTCAAAAGACCGACTTTCCATAAAGCTCAACATAAATGGTCTATATATCTACACATCTTCTTACGAACTGCCCTTCTTGAGGTGGTGCGAGGTTGGTATAAGTTGTTGTTGTTGGCACTGTTGTCGTTGTCGTTGTTGTTGCTGTTGCTGTTTGATGGTTAACGTTCCGGCGATATCGCCTTCATTAGAGCTTGGACGTTTTTTGTGTAACAGTAGCCTTGTAATTTGGTGAAAAATCCATACTATTAGTGAGAATCTAACACTTAAATAAACTCCATATTGATCGACAACTACTTACTGTGCTGTTGCGAATAGGACCGCCCGTCTTGTTCACGTGTGATGGAGAGTGAGGCCCAACATAGTCAAAATATCGGTTTGGAAAAGGACGCCGGATCACGTGTGATAGTGAGACATTCGTCTTTCCGGTTCATCTTTGGACTTTTGAAATTTATCCAAAACGTCTGAAGACTTTTGCTTGTTGATGCTTTCGATTCCTGCACTAGGATTTGGACAATCACTTTAAAATGCTAAGTGCTTTCGTGCCTTATGTGTACCTAGAGCAGTGCTTTATCGAATTTTAGGTTTCCCATTTAAGGATACTTTTTGCGGACACAGAGTGGTCTACCTGTTTCTCCAATATAATCTTCACCGCAAGCCTTACATGAGACCGAGCATACCGTACCTGAACTCATGAAATCCCGTCTCTTCCGTAGGGCAGATCACACTATTTTCTGAGCTGCACAAACCATCATTAAGGCGGTTGCGGAATAATTGACGGCATAGGGTATTAGGTGGGAGCAGGAGTCAAAGACATCAACGCGCAAGACTGTTGAGGGGTTTTGAATAAATTTCAAAAATACAAAGATGATCCAAAAGACGAATGCCTCACTATCACACGTAACCTAGCGTCTTATTTCAAATTCGTTTTGTTGATCTAGGTGGGTCTCAGTCGTCATTCCACGTGAACAACAGGGGTACTCCCACTCGCAACAGCACGATGAGTAGTTTTTGATCAATATGGTGTTTATTTATATGTCAGATCTTCTTTAATACTGTATATTTCTCGGGGAACTGTAAGATTATTGCTAGATTGAATACGTCCTGGCTCTAGGGAAGGCGAAATCGCCGAAACATCAGCCATCAAACAACAAAAACAACAACAACGACATCTTATGTCAATCTCACATCATCTTAACAGTGACAGTTCGTAAGAACATATATAGCTATAATGTGCTGGAAGTATCGCGCTAACGAGGAGGTAAATCCGGAGTTCCAACCAGCATCAACGTCTACTGATTATGGACATTGTTGCATACGGCAATGTGTTCAAAGTCAAATAAGTCAAATGGGTAGCACATCTGGTGCATCTTAACAATAATTTAAACGCAAGGAGCCAGTACTGTCAGTGACTAGATCTTTCGAGATATCAAGCGTACAGAAAAAAGACCACTGATCAAATTGTCGCGCTATCTCATAAGGATCCTAACAAGACGGATGTAATACTCTCCGATTTCCCAGGGAAGGCAGACCTCAGTGGGCCAAGCTGATAGGCGACAACAATGTGTGAATATCACAATGTTTCACTTTTTATTTTCTGCCTACTACAATTTTCACGGCAGCGGTTTATGCGAAATACAGCCACAATGATACTGAGGTATTTGCAAAACTAGCTGAGAGACAGGCGAAACGAAGGACTAGCATGGTGTGGTAGTGAGCGCGTTACTCCCCGGAAAGGACAATAGCGCGTTCGTTCCCCACCGCAACACCTGCAGTTTAGAGTTTTGCAAATATCTTAGCATTATAGAAGTTTTATTTTGCAACATACCCTGCCGTTAAAAAGAATAGGCGGTAAATAAAAAGGTTAAGATTGTGATTACAACTATAGCCTCAGCTTAACTGGGTTCAATGCCGATTTGGACTCCACAGATCAATCCCGTTGGCGGGTGATTGCTGATGGCAAAAGATCGATAGAACTATCTGAGAGACAGGCGAAATGAAGGACCTGCATCATGTGGAGATGAATGCGTTATTCCCGGAAACAGCAATAGCGCGTTCGTTCCCCACCGCAACACCTGCGGTCCGCAGTTTTGCAAATATCTCAGCACTATTGTGAATGTGTGAATACTTCTTTGCACCAATATTGCGGCGACTGTGATTTTTTAGAGAGGCAAATTGAGCCTTTTCATCTATATCTGCTCTAAAAATTGGAGCTGTGGAGCAGGGAAATCTTTTGTAATCCGACAAATATTTTAATTCAAAAGTAAAAGCTAGGTGCTTTCGCTTTTATCAATGAGCATATTAGTAATAATGAATAGTAAAATATTGAGCAGAATTTGGAAACAGGGAGAACTGAAATTGCAGGAGCTGCTCAGTACGCTGTTGATTCTCTTGTTCTCGAATGTCTTTTTCCGCGGACAATGCTTGAACAGTTGCTCAAATTCTTGCTCTCTCATCGACGCCTTGTACTTTCTGGTGCTACTGGAATAGGAAAGGTAAACTATTTTCATTCGCTATCTATGTTGATTTTTGCCGATTCTGTAATGACTCAAAAAAATGGATAAAAGACGAAAAAGAATGGAAAGTAAAACGATAAAAAACGGTGATGAAAAGACCTAGCGAGGTTAGCAGCAATAGGTATTGTCAGTACTTTTTTCGGATGCTTCTTGAATCCTTACAAATTGGTTATTTACGACTCCATCTCCGATTGCTACCTCTGATAAATGTCGTCGGAATCGTTCTTTTTGCAGAGCAATCTCGCTCGTCAACTCGCTGCCTACCTCTCAGTGAGGATTGGCCTCGATCGCGATGGCGTCGTCGACGTGAAGATACCGGAGGATGCCAGTGACAAGGGAATCGTTAAGGTTTCAATGTTTTCACTTATATTCGATATTGTCGCCATTTTTTTTAACGTTAGGATTTTAGGTTGAGAAACAATTGGAAGGACTTTTGAGATCTGAGGAGTCGTCGGTAATCCTTATCGATAACATCCCTAGGCACCGAATTGCGTTCGTTTCCTCCGTCTTCTCATCTGTTGAGCTTAGTCACGAAGGTACGTGCTTTTAGAAGATCGAGACACTTCCTACCTTATGTTCCGTGGATGGAGTTTAATATTTTCTGGTGACTTAGATCCTACTTCACGGATCTCCTTCATATGAGGGATCTCGAGCTGGTTAGTCGCGACGCTACTTGGCACGTTCCCAGGTGGCGGATAGGGGGTTAATCGCGGACCATAAACGACCTTTACTTCCTTGAGACGCAGATGGATCCGGGAGATGAACTCCCTGTTTCCGCCGCGCCCATTTGGCAGATACTTTCTGTATTTGCTAGGCGTATTCATGCGTGCGTGTGTGGGTGCGTTTTAGTTTATGCAGATTGTATTCTACGAGTCATTTCGGCCAAAAGCCTGCAATCAAGTGATAAGAAAGTATACGAGAGACGGCTAGGAGTGGTCTCAACAATTAAGCTTCATGTCCACTCGGGAGATCCTGGCAAGCTACCCGTGAGTATAACCAGCCCCCACGTTTAGAGCCCAACAAACTTTACTTGGGTATTAAAATACTAAACACAGTAAAGAAAAAAACGGGCCTCATTCCATTGACTCCGAAAGAGCTACAATTTCGCAGCGTTGGGTAGGACGAGTAGGGAAAGGCTGCTAAAATCTCAGGGACAATGGAAGTTGCCTGGATTTCAAAGAACTATGGTGACGACTTGTACCTACAATGCACGTACACTTGCATCCGAGTCCTCGATAGAAGACTTGCTCATGCAAGCAAGAAGGATAAGGTACGACGTCGTCGGCCTGGCCGAGACGAGAAGACGCCAGCCTTTCAACACCGTCTATGACACCGGAGAAGAACTGTTCCTGGGAACATGCGACAGTAGAGGAGTTGGCAGCGTCGGCGTTTTCGTAAACACTAGTTTGTCCATGAACATCGATTCATTCGAACAACTTACAACCCGAATCGGACGTTTACGATTAAGCAGACGTGGATCAATTTCAGTTTTGACAATCCTCGTTGTTTACGCGCCGACATCAAACTATGACGAAGAAGAAATTGAAGCATTCTATGTGGAATTGGGGAAGTGTTACAGAGAACACCATACATTCGTAAAGTTCATCATCAGAGATTTTAACGCCAAGATTGGATCAAGAAGAACGTAACATTGGAAGCTATGGATTAGAATGGAACAGACAGGGTGGCGGCTGCCTGAGTTTATCATGACGACCAAGACCTTCCATGGTAACTCGCAATTCCAGAAGCCCCACCTTCAGCGCTGGACGTGGGAGTCTCTCAATGGAGAGTACTATAACGAAATAGACCACCTCATAGTAAATAGAAGGTTTTGCCTAACCGATGTCGCTGTTGTCTCAAAATTATACATGGGATTAGACCATCGTCTCCTTCGTGGAAGATTCAATTTGTCGACGAAAGAAGAAAAAGTCGGTAAATTCCAAAACTGAACTCCCAGAACCACCACATACTGGGGCTTATTCAATTCATTAGTCGGCTGTTGGGAAGATGCCGTTGTCGATAGCATCGAGGAAGAATACGATCGGCTCATTCAACATCTTTACGTTAGCGCTATGAAAGCTGAGAGTTCGAAAGTCACCAAGAGACGTCTGTCTCCGGAAACACTCGTGCTAATACGCTAGCGTGGAATCGAACGTGCTGCAAGCAACCGCGAACTAGCGTCCGAACCTGAAAAACAATGCAGACAGGTGATAAAAGAAGATCTTAGAGGGAGAAGAGCTGCAGTAATGGTCGAAGTTACAGAGGCTGGGAAAAGCATTCGCAAAGCCCACCGAAGCTTCGCCAATGACAAGACCAAAATGATTGCACTTCGGCCCCCAGACGGAGCAGTTGCAGCATCCAGAAAGGCAATGGAGAAAATCATTTACGAATACTACTCGAATCTCTTCGATAGCCACGTCCACCTTCAGTCATATGAAATAAAGGAGGATGGATATGTTGTGCCACCAGTTCAACCTTCCGAAATCCGACATGCCATTTCATCGGCGAAAAATCGAACAGCACCAGGTCCGGACAAGATAAGGCCAGTACACTTGAAGAACCTTCCGCGAGTCCTCGTGAACACATTGGCTCGGCTCTTCACGTTAGCTATCTGAATGCAAGGTCCCTACTCAGTGGAACACCAGCAAGACCATGTTATTGTTCAACAAGGGTGGCCTACACGATATCGAGAATTATCACCGAATCTGCTTACTGCCTGTCGTCTACAACTTTTCATTCGAGTCATCCTAAACAGGATGGACAGAACACTAGACGAAGGACATCCATGTGAGCAAGCAAGGCTTCGAAGAGGATTTAGTACGATGGACCACATCCACACGTAGACACGGCTCATTAAAGTATTGCGAGAGTACAAAAGACCGCTCTGTCTCACTTTCATCGATTTACAGAAGGCCTTTGATTCAGTTGAGATAGGAGCAGTTATGGAAGCCCTTGATAATCAAGGAGTTCCTACTCAGTACATGAAGATTCTTCGTGTGCTGTACAGAAATTTTACAACCAAGGTATCACCATTCTACAACGATATTAGCACTGACCTCAAACAAGAGTTAGACAAGGCGATACCATCTCGCTAAAATTATTTACTGCCTCCCTCCAGAACGTCATGCAAACATTGGTATGGGATAATATGGCAGTGCAAATTGACGATCAGCAGTTACACCATATTCACCTTGCTGATGAGATCGTCCTTATAACACCAGACATTATCCAAGCAGAACGTATGCTTGACGACTTTGATAAAGCCTGTGGTAAGATTGCTCTTCGACTAAATCTCACAGAAACGATGTTCATGAAGAACGGATTGGTTTCGCATGATCCATTCACGCTCAACGGATCGAATTTCTCCGAATGCTCCAGTCATATCTCCAGAGCTGAGCAGAAGGAAGCGAGCGGCTTGGAGAGCATCGAGGATGTAGTGGAAATAACGAAGAAAACCGGACTACGTGTCCACCTTTTCGACTCAACGGTACTTCCTGCCCTAACGTATGCGTCGGAGACCTGGTCACTGCGTAAGCAGGATGAAGGGTCACTCAGCGTTGTCGAACACGCAGTCGAAAGGACGATGCTAGGAGAATCCCGTTCCACACAAGTAAGGGATGGGATCCGAAGCTCCGATCTGCGTCAGCGATCAAAAATCAAGGATGCCGTCCTGTAAGCCAAACATTCGAAGATAATGTGGGCCGGACACGTAATGCGTATGAATTACTACCAATGGACAAGAACCGTTAGTGAATGGATTCCTCATGATGTCAAACGTACTGCAGGAAGACCACCGACCCGATGGTCAGAGTTCTTCACGAAAAACCTGGAAGAAATATATGATGCTCGACGAGAACCTAGAGCGAGCAAAACCCACTAGGCTATTCTTACACGCCACAGGGAAAAATGGAAGATTTACTGGCTCCCGCTTGAGTCACTGGTCGACCAATGGGACTGCAGATGATACTGGTGATTAGATCTTATTGTTCAACTTCCAGGAATCGTAGTTTCAGCCTACTATGTAGAAATTCGAGTTTATTGGGCGCTTTAGCTGACATTGTTTTCTTGCCTTCTTGAATCTTCACCTATGATGTTTGCGGCAAGATATAGACTGTAGTACTGCGTTCATTTAATCACTTTACAACTATTTACTTTTTATTACTTTACTTTATCTACTTTAGGACTTTTTATTTATTGTTTGACTTTTATCAGTTTCATCCAGGTCGCGGATGTAATTCAAAATTTCGCTAACTCTCTTTTTGGATTATACTCCAAGTACTGCAAACACCGCTTCCGACAGTTTACCGCCTCATAGTGCCTGTGAGGTGTTCCTGGGTGTCGGGCTACGATATGCACAGACGTTTGGAAACCCAGCTAAGAGTAAACTAATACCAGAATTCACCTCCGTTCTGGTATGAAACTAGTCGCATGATGGCAAATCTCTCTGATCCACAAAGGCGGCAACTACCTTTGGTGGTGTCGACCTGAGGCAGACTTTGACTAGGCTGGCCCCCGAACTCCAGGGAAGCATAATAGCTTAACCAGCAAAACTTCGAAAAATGGAGAATATTCTGGGGCCCACACAGCCAGTGAGGACGGGTGGTCCAAGTATCCAAGTAAGCCTGAACACTATCGCAAACACCAAAATGTAAATTTTGAGGAGTACAATGTTTAACGTTTTGTTTTCTGCCTTCTATAATTTTCATGGCAGGTTACTAAGCGAAATACAACCACAACGTTGCTGAGATATTTGCAAAACTCTGGACCGCAGGTGTCTATGGTGGGGCAAAAAGATCGATAGAAATAGCTGAGAGACGTGCGAAACAAAGGACCCGCATGGTGTGGTGGTGAACGCGTTACTCCCCGGAAAGGATAATAGCGCGTTCGTTCCCCACCATAGACACCTGCGGTCCAGAGTTTTGCAAATATCTCAGCAACGTTTTGAGGAGTACAGTTTGAACTCATTTCGCGCACTTGCAAATTTCTTTTCATATAGTTGATAGTATGTGACATTAATAGTTAAAAGCAGTAGTAATATCAAAACATTAATGGAAATTGTAGTGGTGAAATACAAATGGATTTCCTTCCACGGCTTCTAAAGCTTCCCTGTGAATCCGGAATGCGTGTAGTTTCCGAAATGCATGTACGCTTTCTAGCCAGCACTGAAACGTGAAACCGTGAGGTTGCTGCTTTGGGCTTAGTACATCATAGTCTTTTGTTTTAAGGATGCAATTGAGGATTGTCGGTAATTGGTGAATGAATATTTCTTTTTTTTTGAAGGAAGTGCCGAAGACAAAACTCGTTATATTCCAGATGGTCCGTTCGTAATCTGTACGGTGAATAGAGCGTGTCAACTACCAGAAATGCAAGTGCATCACAATTTTAAAATGTTCTTGCTCACAAATCGCATGGATGGAGTTAAAGGTTTCATGGCGAGGTGAGTGACGGTTGTGTTCTAGAAATTTCGTTATGATCTATTTGTCTTTTCCGAAACATGCTTTCATTCTAAGCGAACTTTTCAATCGAGAAAACTTCTTCCAGTTCACAAATATACTTCGTGCTGATATCTTCAGCAAAAAGATAAGGGATAAAGCTCTCGGCGTTGTTCAATCCCTGAGGGATGTGCCATGCATTCGACTTAATCATACATCGTTTGGAGGTGATTGAATGCATATCTGGCCTTTACAATGACTCACGGCGGCTTACCGATGTATCGACCCAGTGCTGCTATCCTCTCAAACAAGTCTGGTACCAATTCGCCGACCCGAGATGGAAGGCTTGGTGGACCATGGGCGCCGGCACTGATTTCTCATGTGTGTCAGGGGCCATGTGCGCAGGGCGCCTCCATACATACCACGCGTCCCCTTCATACTTAACTAAACCTTCTGTTTAATTGATGTGGAAGAATAAGCTTATGGATGAAGCACTACGTTGTGAAAATTGCTGAGAGCAGACTAGAGATGAAATCCAGCGTCGTACTGAAATCGTGCTGCGTGTTTACGTAAACGTGTTTCTATGAAGCACCTGATTTATTAGAAAACTCATTCAAATGTATTAAATGAAATTCTAAGACTTGCTTATTATCACCGGCATATTTTATGTTGATTCGCATCAGTTGTAAGTACTGGAAATCTCAACGCCTCACCTAGACTAATCCTTATTTTCGTTTTGAGACATGGACGGACTCTTGAAGTGCTTTCGAGGCATAATACACTCCCTAACTCCTACAATTTTCCTCGTGGGAGCAGTACACTCCACGATGTAGCTCTAGAGTTCTTCTCGTTGAGACCATTGCAAGCTTTCGTGCACCACTTGAAAATATTTCACAGGAGAAAACTCATGAGAAACATGAGCTGAAATAGAAATATTCTTAGACGCAACGTCTTATTGCATTCACATGCTTACCCGAGTTTATTCAGTAAGCTTTTATTGTGGTTAACGTTTCGGCGCTTTCGCCTTCTTCACGGTCGAGAGGCTTCTACTCGCTTGTCTACAGCCGCAATAAAAATTATGTAACAACCTCATCTATGCTTATCAGTATAATAAATGGATGTCTTAGACAGTTTTAGTTTTACAAGATATCGTTTGTGTAGTACTCTACATTCCTTGTTCGATGATAATCATTGCAGTTGCAGATTTTTGCGCCGCAGAATCGTCGAGGCTGAATTTCGGCTGTCCCGTCAAACGCCTCCGGAACTGATGCGCGTGATTCAATTTCTGCCTATTGTCTTGCAGGTAATCTTTGAATCAGCGGAAAGCGTGCTGGTTCTTTCAATATCTGTTGCTTGTTTCGTTATCTTCGTAGTTTGAGCTCGCTTTTGCATTCCGAGTTGTTCCCAGCCGTCTGACTATAGGCTGTCTACCTTGTCAGCGATGGTTCGATGGTTGTTTTTATCTCTTGTTCACTATAGAGCGATATTACAGCCACAAACAAATATATATATATGCATATTATGTATGCACATATATATATATATATATATATATATATATAGTTTTATTGAGTGAAGTAAAAATCATCCAGTTGAACCATTGATGTCACGTAACCCTAAAATTACTTCTGTTCTCACTTCTTTTCCTTTCGTGCTGGTATTTCGAGCTGCGAAGCGCTTGAACAAATTCGATATCGTCCAATAATGTACGATATGCACTTGAAGGCGCCGTTGTTTTCTTCAGGCGCAATTCATGAAAGGTCCAGACTTGATTGAAGCAATATTTGTGAAAAATTGTACAAATCTTCACAGTGACAGGACGAACTTCTATAAGGCTGCCGTGTTTTCCCATATAGTCTAGTTATCGGAAAATTGTCGGTGGTTATCGAAAAATAAATATCGCCGTGACCAAGTTAATTGCAAACGTCAGATTTGCTTACACTTCCTATTTCTTGTTAGACATAGTGTTTTGTCAACATATTAACTTTATTTTTTCGGTAGCGTATCACTAAATACACCTTTAAATAGGATTTCCAGTGGAATAGTTTCATAAGTTTCAGGCCGTGAATTCGTTCATCGAGAAGGCGAACTCTCTCGATGTTACCATTGGGCCACGAATCTTTCTACAGTGCCCGCTTGGAACCGAAGACTCGCGCACATGGTTTGTGCAGCTGTGGAATCAGAATATTGTGCCATACATGATTAAGGTAGCCAGAGAAGGTGGGTCAATACTCACATTCTTTCTTGGTGTTCAATTAACTTCAATGCATGAGAACTGAAAAGCTATTAAATGATTATACTAACTGATTTATGATGTACGTAAATGCTATAACGATATGTACTTTCTAACAATTTTGCTACCAACCACAGTAATGTTGAGGCATTTGCAGAGCTGATGCCAGGACAGATTTTAACCCGCAAATACCTTTTCTGCGAGCTCACCTCTTACCCACTGCACCATCAAGGTCCTTGCTTCGCATTTCTCTTAGTCAGTTTTTTAGCCTAAGGGTGCTATCAGCAATTAGAGTTAACGGTAATGATTTTACCTGTTAACGGGAATGCTCTGTGAGCACAGATCGGCATAGGAGCCAGTTAAACTGGGGCTGCAGTCGAAACCGAGTGATTGCTAATACACCGGCAAATCGTTGCCTCAAAAAACTGGCCGAGAGAAGGCCAAAGCCAGGGCCTCGGTGTTGTAGTGGGTAAAACATTTGAACCCCTCGAAATGGTAATCGTAGGTTCGAATCTGGATTGGCGTCGTAGTATTGCAAATGTTTCAGAATCATTGTGGTTACATTTCACATAACACCCTGCTGTGAAAAAAGCACTCACTTGATACTTGAAGTCCTCACTGGTTGTGTGAGCCCCAGCATAATCTCCATTTTCGAAAATTTGCTGGTCAAGCCGTTGTGGTTTCCTGGAATCCCGAAGTAGGCCTGGTCAAAGTCTGTCCCAGGTCTTCACCACCACAACCGGGTGCAGCTCTCGTATATCAAAGGGAGATTTGCTACCATGCGACTTTGATACCGGGACGGTGGTGGATCCTGGTATTGGTTTAGTCTTAGCTAGGATTCGCGATGGAAACGCCGGACTCCTCAGCTTGGGACCCTGTCGGTGGAGAACCCTTCGCTGTAGATCGCAGCTCGACACCCAGGAACACCTCCCAGCCACGATGATGCGGTAAACCATTGAAAGGGAAAATAATAATAATAGGCAGTAAATAAACAGTTGAACAATGTTTCTATCAAATCGCTTGACGCGTCCTACCGAATTGCGCCTACCACGCGACATTTTCTAATTTACTGATACTTCCCCTTTTACTTTCTCTTTTTCTCACCACATTTCGAAGACATCCATGCCTGGACATTCCGAAGTCCCTGCACTATGTTGAAGTTAAAGCGCCACCGACTCTGGTCACGATAACAGGACAAATCATTAAAGGGCTGAAAATTTAATGTTTCTTTTTATGTTGAGGTTGCAAAATTCGGGGCTTGAAAAGTTTACTCTAGAAGGACTACACCTATTTATTGCTAGCATGAAGTCTGTTACAAGTTTTCCAAGTTTTGAATTCTATAAGAGTCCCAAGTTGCAGAGGAGCGGTACAAAAACGCCGCCTCTCCATCGTCACGTCTTCACTTCTCATGGGTCATGAGAACGCGGCGATCAATAACAATCTCGTTGTAATCTAGCGAATCCTAGAAAGAAGATATTTTAACAAAAGATCTTCAAGATAAATAAGTTTGTAATTTATTACCAGTGATTGTTATGCGTTTGCGAATCAGGGGAGTACAGTGGAATACACGACATGTAACTTTTTCTTTACTGCCTTCTATTTTTTCATGGCAAGGTATTATGCGAAATAAAAGCACAATGATTCTGAGATATTTGCGAATCTCAAGTGCCATGACAGATTCGAAACAGCGATTAAACTTTCGGGGGCTCACGTGTTATCCACTACACCACTAAACCCCTAAATTTGCCCTTCTGTCAGCCAGTTTTTTATTCTAGCGATGCCATCAGCCATAGTGAAAAATACTAGATGTAACGAGAAATTCGCTATCAGTATTTATAACACAATACCTTCATCACTTACTTTTCGTTTTACTTTGCATGGAACTTGAGGCATGAAAAGTAGGTATTGAAAATTTACTGGGAAGGAGCATTGCAGGTGTAAAAGTACTTGGACGTTGTGGATCATTCGAGGATCCGACGGATATTGTATGTGAGCACTGGCCGTGGTTGGAAGGTCCATCAGGAGAAGAATGTCTGCATAGGTAAGTGTCTTACTCCATTTTTTCCTCTGGTCTCTATTACCCTAGCTGGTCTAGTATTTCTGCACTAGCCATAGGTTGAATTCTTTCAAAGTAGTTAGATTGTGTTTCTTAGTTTCGAGAAGTAACAGTCGCTCTGGCACATGAGCTCAAAACTGTTTTGTTTATGTACCTATTTTTTGATACGTAGATTTATTATGATGGCTACGTGCAGCGTAGAGTTTAGAGGTGCCCTGCAACACAAATGTGCTTTTTGCCTCGATTCCATGCTCCGGGACCATCGATTATTCCATCTCTCCGGGGTCGGCAAATCGGTGCCAGATTTGTCTGGGACGATAGCAGCACTGTCTTGATACATCGTCAGACCACTGCAAGGCATTGCATAGGCCAGAGATGCATTCAATCGCCTCTGATGATGGTTAATGAACTATAATATATGACACAATTCCTTAGCGAGTGACTAGTACTGAGAGCTTTATCCTTTATCCTTTTCATCTAGTTATCATGCACTTTGAAACGTCGTCACTAGTGCCATATTGTACAGGATGAAAAACTGAAACGGCAAAGAGCTGTTCTGACCTTGACTTAATTCGCCTAAAACACTTTAGCGCCTGTGTATCTTCTCATTTACTGAAATTTCGACTATACTGGAAATTTGCGTGTTCAGTGGAATATGTGAGGTATGGATTCTCGTTTTTACTACAAAAAAAATTTCAGGTTATCGATTAAGGAGACCATTGCACAGGCGATGCCAAAGCAACCGTTCAACCCTCTCGACACACTCATTCGGCTTCAAGCCAGTCGTAATGCTGCCATCGATAATATTTAAGCAGATAAATCGATGTTCGCAAAAGTACATTTACATTTCCCACCATTATTTCTAGTCATCTCACGTATTCCATGTCGAAGACGGGTTCTAGTACTCATCTCTAATTCCCACCAAGTTAACCCGGAGTCTGCTTATTTCTAGCTGTGATTTTGTTTACAAAGTTATCCTCAATGTTAATTCCGGTCCACCGACTTTTCACATCGTAATCATTCTCAAACATGAAGTCAGCTTAAATTTTCCACTAATTCGAATAAATTCTCTGTTTTCCATGAACCTCAGGCTCAACCAGCTATTCTGTCTTCATAATTTTACGAGTGATGGTAAACTTTCACATAATCCTTCCAAAACCTTCCATAGTGCTTTTTGGACAGATTTACGTTTACTTGTGTGTTTGCATAAACATTTGAACCTAATTACTACTTTCTGGTATAACACATTGATATTAACACATACGTAATATAACACATAATGAATCGTGCATAGAAATCACGTTACCTCTGACCAGCAATCGAATATATGAACGGGAAGAAGTGCGGACAATATTAGAACGAAGATCAACTACGTTTCATCGAAGAAAATATCGAGATTAGAATACAGTCGGACACTTCCACAAATACGGGACGAGTTTGCTTAAACTGTGGTGAAACATGACCTATCTTCGGGTGTTGTGCAGGCCCAAGAATTTCCTTCTAATCTTTCGTCGTCCTGCAGCGACCATTCGTGCAGTTGATCGAATAAGCGTGTGCTTTAGATGCTAGTTGTGGATCTAGAAGTTAATTCCAGCTGTGAATGTAGTTCGTTTACCCGTTTAACAAACAATGGGGCATCTCCTTGTTGGTCTTCCTCAAGATCGTTTTGATTCTCTTGGGATCTCTACTATCACTTTTGTCCACCTGTCGTTCTTTGTTCTGACTACATGATTACGTTATGGAAGTTCAATTACTGAGGCACTTTGCTGAGAGGACTGTTTGGTTTTGAAAGTGCAGGTTAATCCTTAAAAGACGTACTCGCATGTACTCGCATGAAAGTCCACTCAACAGGTTATGCTGACAGTGGTTATGAAGATAGTCTCTATCTTCCTTTTCCGGTAAAATGACGGTAAGCAAGCTCATGTTTACATGCAAGTGTTCGCCAGTTTCTAAAATATCAACTGAAATACTCTCTGATCTAGGAATTATTCCAGCCCTCACACTTCTAAATGCAATTAACACTTCTGTGGGAAGAATTGTCGGTGGTGTGCTACACATAACAGGGTCTCCTTCCCAGGATTCCATACATTTTGATTATATTTATTCACTATTGTTAAATAAAATAAATACCAATAGTGGGTTCTAACCATATTTCGACAGTACTCGTATTCTTGACCGTTCATGTCCCTTCAGTGAAGTCCCCAATAATAAATCTGAAGGAGAATTCCTTGTTACGAACGATTTTTCCTATATCAAGTTCCTTATCATCAATTTCCTTGCTTGGCGAGTACCTGTTAACGATATAGACTTCTTTCTAATTAGCAAGTGCAATGTCCAAAATGGCAAAGTGGAAAGACAAACTTTAATGTTTTGACATGTTTTGTAATGAATGAATGAGGATGAATGCACAACAAAGACAACGTCACTAAAATCGAGCTATGGAATTCTCTAGATGAAATAACGAAGTTTGTTCGTTCATTTGTCGTGTGTTTGCTATCTTGTTTTTCCTCCCTTGAAAATAAATGAGGCATACAAGGTCTAGGTAAACATAGATGTCGCAGTTCAAAGAGACCGATCTGGGTTCATACGTAGATAATCGGGACTAGTCTCCATGCGCCTCCTTTGCTTTTCAGAATCAGTATTATCCGTTTATAGACTTAGTCCAAAGTGGCCTTCCCTAAAATCCTAAAAACCCGATCTGGCGCACTCTCAGGCATTTAACTGAGGCATTCCGGCGAAACGGAGATTCGCCGCTATGCGGTTAGTTTCTTCCAGTGTAGTAGCAAATTGTGTTAATAATTCGCAGAACGATAATGTAACATGTCCCACAGACCACACAGGAATCGCCAGTACATGAATCCTTGTACTAGTTAGTAATCTTTTAAATACTAGTATGCTGTATCGATAGAAAAGCCGATGCACCTGCACATATAATATGGACATTTACATCTGAAATGTGTACACAACAAATCAAAATATGTTATGTTAAGCCAAATAACACCATCGAACTCCTAAAAGTTTCAGCGCGCACTACTGACGTTACTGAATATATGGGATTACGGCAGAGCGTTTAACAAGCATTAGCATTAACATCACTTAATGTGTTGACATTAAATACAATAGTTTCCTACAGTAGCAAAATTTTACAAAATTATAGGTTGAAATGTAACAATGATCTTAGACAAAACTTTAGAAGAAAGCCACACTTCTACATATATACCGACAACTGCGACTGTTTATATACATTTACATAATACATTCTGTCTAATACAACCGTACCGAATATAAAACTTGAGTTCTTAAGTTAGACACCACAATTTTCCAACAACAGGACATGAAAAGCATTCCAACGATAGAGGAGAACTTATACATGAAGGCGTACTACGATTACCGACACGTTATCACCACACTTACGACGAACAGCCTCGGCAGCCAACTCATCAGCAATTTGTTGCCAAATTTCTTTGTCATCCATACCCTGAAGTTGACAAATAACATAAGCTTTGAAAGAATGCTAGGCTCTAATACCTCCAAAACAAATTTATGGCGACTTGTGGACCAGGTTCTGTAAGAGAATTAAAGTGTCAATAACTGTGTTGCAATCATTGAAATTATAAGAAGCCACTGACAAAGTAGTGCTTCAGTAACCACTTAAATCACATCAGATGAGTACACTAGTCTACGCAGGTCGTGTGAATGTCAACCTGTCGTACGAATCTAGAGTAACTATGGAAAAAGAATGGATGAGAATATAAATATTCTCATCTCTTTGAAAAATCCCTGAAGTAGAAAACTAACATGCAATAAAAAGAACAAAGTCAGCAGTGAGACAAGTAGTGAACTACTGGCTAGAAAAACCAGTACAGGAATAATTGGCGCCGTCGCGATTACCATTTACCTACAGCAAAACGTTTAAATTTCATTCCCCTTCCGTCAGTTCCATTAATGCGTCACTTATATTGAATAGAGAAAACGGAAATATGAAAACCTTGTCGACCAAAGAAGATTTCTCAATGCAATTGACGTTACGAAAAACATAATTCTATGCTAAGAAATGAAAAGAAAAGCTCACGAAATTGAAGACATTTTTGTGCCCAGCAGTATCTAACCATATTCAAAGCGTCTACCAAAGCCATGAACTTTCTTGAGACATAGTAATCGTACTGTATTATGAATTTACACTTTATGGGTTATAAATGACGCTTTGATGATTTATTGTGCAAAAGCAATAAAACTACAGATACCACACCCATTTACAACCATTAGTACGCTATGTGTCGTTGTTGAATAAATAAAAACCATAACAAATGTTGTTCTCTCACTCAAATGTTCACCTCTCACAAAAAATATTCATTTATCCCTCATTCATTGTAAATAACTCTAGTAAAGCCACAGGTAAAAGAAACATGGTAAAAAACCTAAACTTAGTAGAAGAATTAGAAGATTTTTGGAAACATCTATTATTTCACAATTATTCGTGGCTTCGTATACTAGCTAGGTCATTCCTATCTATTTAATTGGTATATTTAAACCTCTTCCACTTCGCTTATATTCTTCGGCGCTATTATGTTTCTCTTTGTTAGTCTTTGCTATTCAACCGCTGTATAGATTCTCGCTAAGATAAGCAAGCAAACCGTTTAAATCTGATGATAGACGCTACTATGTCGGCAACAAATGCTGGTAATTTCCAATTTTTTTTTTGGTGGGGGAGGGCTGAAGAAGGAAGGAGGAAGGTGGTAGAGCAATTACTTGTATTCGGATTCTTACAGTTACATCTTTAATATGTCTGATAGATCAATCCTTGGAACCGTTACCGTCATAGAAATCGCTGCCGGAAGAGAGGAATCACGGGCAACAGAAAGCAAACCTTCCTTCAGCCTACAAGGTCTCGTTGCAACCAATGTTGAGGATTTCGTCACACTTTTACCAGCTACTTTGAAATTTCAAGGAAAACGTCCTCGCACGACGAACCATTAACTTAACATTAACCAACAAAGAAAAAAGACAACAGGTCCTCAAATACGAGGTCCCTATGTTACCCTTACGTTTTTCTTTTCAAAACGCTTTTTTCAATTCTCAAAACGGATAAGGACCAAAGGACAGACTAATCCTATCGCGGTTTATTTAACTAACAACTTAATTCTTCTCATCGGTGACAAGGAAAATAATCAACAGGTCAAAGAAATCTGGAATTTCTTGAAAACCTTTCCACCTTCGGTTTGGTCAGCATTTGTCATTTTTAATAGAACCGCTGGATCACAACGACCATCATCTCACAATACTAAAAGAAGGGACATATCAATTGTCCTGTTGAGTTCAAACATGGAGATTCCCACGTGATTTTACTGTTTTTCACATTTCACATTGCATTTCTATATTTTAGTAGTCTTTAGCTTCCGAATTAAATATTCCCCAATATTCGAAAGTACGCTGAAAACCTCTTTTATTCCTACCGTGTTGTCCACAACATTTGAGATTTCGTTCTGCATAATAGAAAACTTAAGTGAAAACACGTTGAATAGATAAAATTATCGAAAGGGCTTCACTTCAATCGTTTCAAATATGAACAAATCCTGTAAACAAAATTTTTCTTTTAGAAATTCAACAACAGCCATTTTTTCGAACCAAAGAAGTCATCCTTATCAGTGGCCTCACATATAATGGCCAATAGGTTCGTAACATTTGAGAACAGTGCTTAACCACAACAAAATCTGAGATGCGCATGGACAAAGTCCTTGCAAATTCCTCTCCAAACCGTAATTCATCTCTAACCTGGTTGTAAACAGACATCCTATAAATTTTGGTGTGGCATCACACACACTGCGCATGACATCGTCAACGTAGCGTTACGACAGCAATAACCAAGACAACACATTTGGAATAAAACCACTCTGATAAAAAATCTGGTTCACTTTCAACGGAGTCTAAGAGACCTTTCACACTAATTAAATAAGTACACTCGTGAACAACATACAGGTGGTTCAACGACAGGGCTCTGAGGAGTGCGAAGTCGCTGAAACGCCAGCCATTGTTACAACCAATAAGAACATCTATAGCAACTTCGCGTCGGCCAGCGAGGGCAGTTCGTAGAAAACAAGAGCACTGTTTCAGGTGGGACTTATAAAAACAATAAAAAAATTCGGGAATTTATTGAAATATCATCGCGACGAATCACTGCAATCAAACCAAGTAAGCAGATCATAATAGTCGAATCTTTTTGCCGAAATTAATCGTTGCTCAGTCCTTTTAGCAGCACTTACGACAGCGTTTATTTCAGGAGGAAGAAAGAAACGCCTATCTATTTTAGCATCGAATCTGTGCTAAAGTTGACTACGGTAGTGAACACGTCCGTCACTATTTGTTGCGATATTTGTCTCCAGCAATCGGATTACATTTCCGTTCAAAAACTAATACCAACAATGACGTCCGAAGTCATATCGTCGATAGGATGACTAATACAACAAGAAAGAAAGAGTGTTAGAAATGATAAAAATTGAATAAAAAAGTGCTGGATGACGTACAAAAGGATCGGACAATTGCCCTCTATCGAATGAACGATTACATGCATAATTTATACCACCTTACGCGAAGAATGAAAAATTTATTATGTCGAACCAACGCTTCCGAAACTTACACTATTGTCATAAAGTTTTGACACATTCCTACCTTTATTTCCTTGCATTCTTTACAAATCTCGTTCATCTGAATTTTCAACTAACGGCTATGCTTCTTATTACAATAGCTTTCCTTGCTTACTAAACATACTGTAAGTAAGATCACTATCCATACTTGGTCTGGATGTGAATGTTAACAATGATTAAAAATCCTACTGTGTTACAGCACGCAGGTTGATCACTGTCTACAGCGCAACGTCAATGAAGTACACAGGCTTATTTTCGTTCTTTCTTAGTTTATTTTTCTCTTGATAAAAGACTTGCGGCACTCATCTAACTTGTTTCCATCTCTTCACATATTTTCAAATTTTGTGCTAGATTATATGAAAACACAAGAAATTATCACTCTTCATTAATTATAAACGTTAAGAAAGTCCCCAAAAGCTCATAAAAGGTTAAAAGTATGAAAATCCTCTTACCAAATCGGAATTATATAACTGTCTAGTCTCTACTACATGTTTTTCCACCAAACCAAAATCTCTTCTGTGATATTTTTCTAGAGGAATAAGGCGAACATTCGAGTCAGTGACAGAAATCCCACGGGGCCACTATTGTTTATCGTTAACATAAAACCACCAACGATGGTCTCTCACAAGGAGATCTCGCTATCGAAATCATTCGCCCTACGATCGCGTTCATCAGAACAACACCCCCACCATTGTGTCAGGTTTAAAAACGATTTTAGCAACCTCTCATTCAGTTTTAGAGACTTCACCAGTCGCATTTTATTGCATATGACCAGAAGAAATTGATACAGAACATTTACAAACATACCCTCATTGAAAAATGTTCTAATTACGAATGACCGAGTCAACTCTACTAGGTAGGTGCAAAGCCACGATAATCTCTCGTTTAGTTTCTTAAGGAATTTATAAGCGGGAATATGAATCTCGTGATATGCCCAATATTAGACGATCCCACGACTTCTATGTTGCTTCACTTATTTGTCTTTACCAAACCCATTCTTGATTTTGTAGGCATGAATCTGCATCGAAACAACGGTTTGTTGCCCGTGTACAAATTTGTTCGAAATGCAATCATGTTCAGAGTGAAAAGCCTGTGGTACTCATTAGTTGTAAGCTACGTAGTCGTACAGTTCAGTGATTATTGACTTAGCTACTAATAAGTAGAAAGCTCATGAAGCAGCACAGGAAATTTGCATATCAATCTTCGTAGAAACAAAGGTGCTTTCTTGTCGTATTGCTTTCCTTGTAAATGATGTAACTTGATACCGCCTTTGAGTAAGAAGGATTATAGGAACAAAGCAAAAATCTATCATAAAAATCTCTTTAAGCTTTTCATATGCTCTGCTTCCCTGGCGCAGATATCAAAAACGTTCCAAGACTTGTAAGATGCGCATATTCAAAAGACTGACACTAACCATTTTCCCTTGTTACAGAAAATGCCGAACAATTTCCAGAGTCTCATTCACCTTCTGTTCAATTAATAATTTTTATTAAAGAAAACTTCAGAAAAGGATACCTTAACAGAATTCTCCAGTAATTCATTCACATATTTGATCGCTTCTTCATTACCGAATGACTTCCATAATCCATCACATGCTAGTATAAGGAACCTAAACAAATTCATTACATCTTGTAAATTATAGGATTCAACGAGATCAAATGTGGGTTAAATTATAGCCATTTCTGAGCCCTTTCATTTAAAATGAAACTATGCCATTGACAAAAGATAATGGAAACATATACAGTCTGATAATGGAAATCATACGTTCGTTATGCACATAAAACCTGTTACGTTTTTATCGATCACAACACAGCTGTGATAGCCTTTCGAAAAAAAAAAGACTAACTGAAACAATCGAATGTAAAAGAATGACAGGATTAAGGAGAAACTGTTGAAGGACGAAACTGTGATACAGCTATTTATTCCAAACAACTTGATGCTGCCAAAGAACATTTGCTCGGGGAACACAAGAATTTTCACATAAATTGATAAAAACCAGTCTAATGTGAACCAAACCAATTATTCGTATCCCAGACGTACGCTGCAGACGTAAAGAGGTGATGAACTAAAAAAAGCCTTATAAATTTATGCCAGGTTCACTCAGATCGGAAATGAGAAAAACGGCATCATAAAGCTGCAATGACTCGCCGAATGTTCCATGATTTATAACTTTTGGAAAAGAAAACACGTCAGAAAAGGTAGGTAAGGCTGAAAAATGGGCGGTTTAAAATTCTAAAATAAAACCCGGGAAAAACTCAGCCGAACAATGATTTCGAATATTAATTCCAGACTACGTTATTGGTTTCTGACCGTCAATTACAGCATGCTGTCATACTGTGCTCGTTCCCCTTCCCGACATTTCACAAGATCCAATTGATTGAAATTGAAACCAATCAATTGATCATCTTATTTGTGCCCATGAATCCATCCTTCACTAACACCTCTTGGAACCCATCACAGTATGCAGAAAACCTCATAATGTGCTTTTTTTAAATCAGTTATGAAAAACAACGAGGTATTTTTCGTCGTCACCCGCAGATGGATGAATGGCCGCTTTATCAGCGATTTCCTACCGACCACCAGCGACGACGACGCCGCACGCGCTACACTAAACAGGCCCGTTCACCCGCGTCACCTCATGAGATAAAAGGCGGTCAACGCGCTCACGCCCGCGTGCCAACATACAGTAATCTCGTCGCATTTTTCTCCACAGTCGTCGTCTCCAACTACATACATACGGATACACCGTGTTATCCTTCTGCCGAAAAATCTCCAAAATCCACTGCGAGTTTAATTCATTATAACATCAAGATTTCTTAAGGCTATTTTTGAACTTCACGACACAGTCCTCCGCCTTCAACCCGCTTTCTATCACTGCCTAGTGTCGACAATGTTCTCCTTTTTTGTTGCGAATAGGAATATTATAACTTAAAGTTATAAGCATTAATAACATTATAAGTACATTAAAACAATTAAAGTAGCTATTTCAGAATGGTGCACACGATCACTGGCGACCGTGTTACACCAAAACAAGATGAGGATCCTCTAGGCGTTATCGTTCAATTTTCAGAACAACCGATGAAGACCACATTTGATCTCTTACTGGAACAACATCTAGGAAAATTTGGAAGGTAAGCGTAACCGTGAAATGGAGCGAAAGAACGAAAATACTCTTCACATAGTAGCTACCTATAGTTCGTTCTACTTTTTCTAAAGTGTTTAACTACCATACGTGCTATGAATTGGAGATTTTCAGATATCAAGTACTACAGTTTGTCTTACTTAGTCTTCCAGTTGTATTCGTAGCCATGCACGTAATGAGTTGGACATTCGTAGCTGCGCCACCATCACTCTTGTGAGTGCTGTTCTAACACGCAGTATGAAAACATTAAATGATTGCTAACGAGGGTGGATTAAGCAACATAAATATTTCACACATGTTTTGAATAAATTAGTTCGCAAAATCGAAATCAGTAAAACAAGACTGCATAGAGTAATCAGCATTCCGAACAGTTGTGACCCAGAGGCTGTACTCGCAATTTGTTTCAGAATCAATCATTGTTTTTGAACCTTGAAATACAGCCAACCGCCTTACAGGTGCGGAAACACAACTACAAGGGAAAATTGCACAAGAGATGATAACGTTTACTCAGCTGTTGAGAGAGTAAGCGAATAAGAGCTATCCTAAAAGTAAATTGAAATTCTCATAACATTTTGAGTTGTTTTAGTGGAGAATGGGCGACGATAGATCATGGATCAAGGCTACAGTTCAGTCACTCTATTACATCGGGCAAATGACCGGTTCCCTGTTCTGTGGCATTATGGGTGACAAGTGAGCATTGCTAAAAATCTCTTCGGTTTTACTTCAAAGCTTTTCCATTGGTACATATAGCTTTTAGGATTGGACGAAAGAAGGTTTTCTACCTTGCCATTATAATTCAAACAATCTGTGGAATATTGCTGTCGGTAGCACCAACATGGTGGCTATTCGCCATTCTAAAGTACGTCTTTTCCACACCAAATCCTTAAGAAAATGCTTCTTAAAGTACTGAAAAAGGTCCTGTTGTGTATAGTTGCAAATTTATAGGGGAGGAACTGGATTCTCTCAGCCAGGAATCTTCGGTGTTGCTGTTGTATTAGCAACGGAATTAGTCAGTAGTAAGTACAGAAGACTTGGTGCTGTTGTAGCAGGAGCTTTTTATGCAGTTGGAGAAGTAATTCCTCACTGTTCTTAATTTTAAAAATGGACAATTTGATGAAACCATGTGAATCTAGGTGATGCTCGCTGGTATGGCCTATGTTCTCACGGATTACCGTCTCCTTCATGCTGCTATAGCATTACCTTCCCTGATTTTCATTTCGTATTGGTGGTACGTAGTATGTTTCCTTCTTTGTGTTGCAAAAAATTGTCCCAGTGCTATAAAACTGGGGAAATACGAAGTCATTTGCAGGTTAGTTCCAGAAAGCGCACGATGGTTAGTCACCAAGGAACAGTATGAAGAAGCCGATGTTATTCTCCAAAAGGCAGCACGGATCAATGGATCATGTGTTCCTGAAAGATGGTTAGCATATGGATCTATAGGATGGTCTCGACAAAACAATTAAATTCACACAAAATATTTTCAGGTGGGAGAAACTGCAGATAACCCAGAATAACAAATATCAAGCGTTCAGTATGATAGACCTTGTTCGCACTCCAAACATGCGAAAAAGGACATTAGTTTGCTTTTTTCTATGGTAAATTACTTCCGAAACTTCTCATCAATCTTCATCACTTCTATAAACCGAAACTTTACAGGCCAGTGAACACTATGATGTACTATGGCTTAACAATGAAAAGTAATCTTGGCGGAGGAAACCTGTATGTAAACTTCGCTATTAGTGCTCTTATGGAAATTCCAGCCCTCTTTGTCGTATACTTTCTTATCGATCGGATCGGGAGACGCCAAATTGTGGCATGTAGCTTACTGACAGCAGGAATATCCCTTATCTTTAACTGGATCGTAGGAGATGACGGTACGCCTATGATTCATTAAACTTGATTTTTACAACGGCGACAATGAGAGTTTCATAAGATTTTATGATTGCCAACTTATGAAGTTTGAAATATCTCTGCGCAATAGAAGTAGAATCAGACAGTGTACGAAGAAAACTAAACCACATCAACACCTATAAGAATTTAATCTCAGCTACTTAAATGACATTTCCACAGAAATAAGTACTGTATCATCGTATTTATTTGTTTCGTTGTCATGCAAACGCTCAGGTGGTAGGTGGCCGTGGTTGTTTGTAGGTTCTACTCAGTTTCAGGATCTGCTTTTTTCCTCATTAACGTATTAAACGGTGATCGAGCAAGCGTGGTTCCCATGAAAAATCCGATGGCAGTGTACTAGAAACCTCTCTGTTCCTCACTACATAATTGCCGGTCCATGGATATCGAAGCTGTACTGCCTTGCAACAGGGATTCATTCCCTGATGGTTGTAGAGATTCCAGTAGTAGAAGTGGTAGAATAGGTTACTGCATTTGGTTTAATGACTGGCTGAGACGACGAAACGAACCTCACACTCAAGAAAAAAAAACTAGAACTGAGGACAAATCTCTAATATATGACTAACAAAGATTAATCGAAGGTTGTTACTCCGATATGCGTTATTACAGTCCAGTTCTATTGGGGAATGCTGCAAATGATGATCGCTAAAGGTGCTGTGACCGTATCCTACACCGCCATGTACACTTACACGACAGAACTATTTCCAACAGTGATTCGCAACACTGCGGTTGGATGCTGTTCAACGATCGCCCGTATTGGAGCAATTGCATCATCTTATATGGCACTATGGCTGGTAAGTTGTTACATTTTATGTGAAAAAATTCTATATACATGCGTAGAAGACTACGTTAGATAAAAGAGTGAGCTATATTCGCCCTTTTCACGTACTTTCACATCTCGTTTTAACCCTAAAAGCTACTTCGTCTTTGGACTAACTGAAAAAACACGAATATGATGGTTTCATATAGCTGCTAAATATATCCCTATTTACAAGAAATAAATGATACGGAACAAAAATCACTCGATGATCAATGCAAAATAGATAGAAATCAGTTCAGGTTTTTCTGTGAAGATAGGTTGGTAAATATACAAGTGGAAAGAAGTAATGTCACACTGTGTAGAAAAACAGAACACGGTAACGAAAACACTGAAAGTCAGAGAGAGAGGGAAAGAGAGGGAGAGAGAGAGAGAGGACGGTAATGTATGCAGAGCGAAAATGTGCCAAACCGTCTCATAGATTTTGTAATACACAATGATTTCAGGTTGATTCCTACGGCAAACTCGCGATGGTTGTCCCATTCGCGCTATTGTCACTAGCAGCAGCCTTGTCGACACTGGTATTTCTACCGGAAACAATGAACAAGAATATGCCAGAATCTATATCAGAAGTGGAAGGAACCAAAATTTAAACGGCCCAAAAATGGATGACGACTCGCGTGCTAAAGTTAGAAGCGAATTCATATTCTACGACGGTATTTTCAGACCTAGAAGAAAATTGGATTTTGAAACTAGCGCGACACAATGCACCAAAGTACTATATAGTTTTCGTGAACAATTCGAGAACGACCGTCTCTTTATTATTTGTTACTTTGATGGTCGTTAGACGGTTGCTCGAAGTTTGTGTTGCTTCTAATATTTGATGACACTCTCTTTTTGAGGAGTTAGGTACCATTCCAAGGCTGAGTAATTAAAAAAAAATTCGATTCATTAGAAAAATCCTAACATGACGAATTTCAATTTAGCAGAAAAAAAACAATTTTGCCTTCCTACGTAAAACGCGCAATGGAACTGCGAAGAAAAGAGAATTTTTCACTTATCCTCAGTTCCATTCTCAAAGAATAAACTTCCCCACAACGCGGAAAGGACTGTGCAAATTCTTCACTGTTGTAGATGTATTTATTTCGCCAGGACCTTTCTTTCGAAAAAACAAAAAGCAAAGAATACGAGCGAAAATAAACTCGCCAAACAATCAGCTTAAAGCTTTACTGAGTGCATTTAGAAAAGAATATCAGGACGTCGATAGGCACATTCAAGGAGCAGCACAATAACAGCTTTAGAGTTCAACGTAGTTCATTTCCTTCACATATGATGCAATTTTCTACCATTTTATAGTGAAATTATAATGGAATAACTGTTTCAATATATTTGCTGTGTATTTCATATAACAATGAAACGACATCTGTTGATGAAAATTAGAACGAGTCCACATTGATGGTTCCGTCGTGATTTTTTGACACACAATGAAGTGCTTAATGACATAAAGTTATAGTTTGCCGTCGTTTACAATTTCCTTACAACTCAAAATAGTCGGACACAGTTTACAGTAATTGTAGCCATGGTTGAACTTTATACTTGGACAGAACGTTTCAAGTTTCCTCGTCTCCAAATTTTTGCAAATTTGCGCACCATCGTAAACGTAAGGGCGGATAGCACAGTGGTAGTGATGTCGGTTAACACGAGTGTGGTGCTCGTTGGATTCCGCCCCAGGCCAACTAAGCCTGTCATCCCTTCAGGATCGAGAAATTGGTACCGGACTTGTTTAGGAAAAAATCACTCTCTGGAATCCAGTTGGGACGCTCCAGTCCGGCTATATCAGGACTCCAGGAAAAACTGTTCGATCAGCATTCTACGACATTCAAGATGAAATGGAAATCCTCAAGCAGCAACCGAAGCCAGAAGTAAAAATTGGAAAATCTTCGTGATCAAGGAATGCGAGAAAACGAACAAAATGTGAGAAGTGCTGGGATCCGCACAGTAGACGTAAAGACAGATCAGGCCAAATAAAAAAAAATAAAACAAAAAGAAAAAATCATAAACATAGATCAGTAACGTAGGTTCCCACAATTCCATAAAACATGATTTCAGGTAGAACGGGTTTGATACAATAATAAGTTCAATACTTACAGGTAAATCCAAAAGGATAAACTTCTCCTCAGTGAACATTCATAAAAAATCATTAGATTTTGCTTAGAAGCATTGTCATTTCTCCCTAATGTGCACGGCTGAGACTTTACAACGTAAAACGACGTTTATTTAAGTTTACTTTAGTAGAACTTTTATCAAATTATACTGAGTGAAAGTTTACAAACAATCGGTAATAGATTGCTTTCAAATGTGTGGAATAAAGGAAAAAGAAGATAACAACGAATAGGTTTGAGTTTTCACCTGGAAGTGTTGGATATTCATTGATAACATGACTGACTATCCTCAAACTGATGTATGGATTATTTTTAAGACTCAGAATCGTCTCCACACCATTGCTTATTTCACAGAATATCATTTCCTTGCACACAGTGCATGGTTGTTATTTAGCTGTGTTCTCACCATTAGTTGCATTAAAAATTGCCTTGAAAGGTCTACTAGGTGTAAGTTATTCAAATCACTCAATTTAGACTATTAACGACTCAAGGCGATAGAGAAAATATAGGATGAATCGTACGACGTCAATCATTTCCTCAGGGTGAGCAATGCATTCGACTCTACTCGCAGGAACTCAAACAAGTGATTGAATGCATAATTAGTCCATACGACTCGCCGAAGCCTACCAGTGCTTTTGTCCTGCTTGCAATTTTCCGAAGCCCGACGGAGTGTGTCCGAGGGAAATACATTAATTCTTTCATGGAGGAAAACCTTAGCTTTCAAATAGCAATACATTTATTTTTTAGTTATACAATGAAACTACTAGCCGTCCGAAAAAATGATAAGCATGAGCACGGCTGGCGTCCACATCATAACTCATTATGGAAAATATTCTCTCCGAATTATTATTGCATGATCTCATGACAAGTCTGATACCAATTTCACGACCCCGGACGGAAGAACCGGCTTGATGGGTCCTAGACGGTGTCGAAGAAGCGCCTAGGCAGGTTGAGCAGTCCGTGGACCCAATGAAATTAATATCACTACGTTATCCGCACCCATCTCATATGTAGTACAGTACATCTTTAGTACTAGTTTCAGACCACCATGGAATATTTAGATCCCTGAAATTGCTCTTGATTCAATGGCTATCACGCAACATATTCTTGGTATCTCTCCCATTAATATTATGACCTTGCATGCATCTTATATGTTTGACACATCGACTTCGTAATATTATAAAAACTCCACCGATTCTGAACGGTATAAAAGCAACATTTCCTCGAGAACTTCAATGATCTCGACTCATTCTTGCTTATCGGAATGAATGACACTGAGTAACCGCTCTCTATCAACGATGCATTAATGATGAAATTCTTCACTGTTGTGTAACCTTCCAGCACCTGTACAGAACCAAATTTCTACACGGCAACAATAAGAAGAGGAGAACATCGTATAAGATATGATCCACACATGCAGCAGTACAACCAGGCATAAATACGACTACCTATATGAAGACGTGTCCAGTGCCACAAGGATGGGCAGACTGTCACTTGGAAACAATTGCATTTCACAAATTTGATGCTGTTAACACTGAGCACCTCCCAAATGGTTTATCGTCTCGTCGTGGACGGAGGAGTGTTCAGGCGTATCGGACTGCAACCTACAACAGCTGTTCGCCCCCAGCAGGCCTTCCCAAGACAAGAAATGTCTGACGTTTCCATTTGGAAGTAGAGCTAACAGTAAACTAATACGAGGAATCACAGCCGTATTGACATCAAATTAGTGTCAGAAGTATAGAAAGAGGCACAGCTCTAGATTCTTATAATATTACAGACAACTTTTTAGCTGGAAGCTACAAATTACATGTGCTTTTCGTAATACATATGACATTTTACCTGAAAAAGTAGAAAATATAAAATGGACAAGTGGAAGATGACGCAT
The DNA here is from genome assembly GCA_900624975.1 of Angiostrongylus costaricensis. NCBI lineage: Eukaryota > Metazoa > Nematoda > Chromadorea > Rhabditida > Metastrongylidae > Angiostrongylus > Angiostrongylus costaricensis. Next base: position 8,928 of record UYYA01004004.1, on the reverse strand, counting down.
ATGGCCATTTTGCCAAAGGAGGGTGAACGAATGGATCTTCATAAACATTACCCAATATGATTGTTGAATGCACTCTACAATCTGTTCATGAAGATTATAACCAACTTAGCCAACAAGATTCCAACTAGGATTCTACTGCATGGACCGCATCCAAACCATAACACACATTATAAGAGACTGCTAGTCCCAACCTTTATCGACTATGAAAAAGTATTTAACAGAAATCGAAACGAACACAATCCTATGTACTCGTTGACCAAGAAGTGGATTCCTCCTATGTACGAACATTAGATGACTGTTGTCGCAATTACAGCACAGAAACGCTTCTCTACTGATCTCTCATCATTACCATAAGAAATGGAGTTCGACAAGGCGACATCATCTCAGCAAAGCTTTACACAATCGGATGGCGTTAGATAATTAAGTCACTCGACTAGGACTAAAACGGTAAAGACAATGATAGAGAATTTCTGCAAATCTTCGTATTGCTGATGATATCGCCATCTTATCGAGTACCGGTGAAGCAGAGACATGATCAGTGAGCTCAATGAAGTAGCAAAGACTACACGGCGGATAAATAAGACGAAGACTCAGTTCATGAGAAACCAATGGTACGAAGACGGATATATCGAAGTAAATGGCTCTTTTATCACACAAACCACTTCGTATGTGTCTTAGGCGTCCAATGAAAGGAAGATATAGACAGGATAAGGAGAGCAGCATGGGTCACATTTAGACCTCTTAAAGATGTCGCCAACCAGTTGACGGACCTAAGACTCCGTTCTTACTATCTCAATTCAGTAATCCTCAAAACATTCCGTTATGGAGCACAGACCTGGGCTGATACTTCAAAGATGTCAAGAATTATGCGCATCACTCACAAGGCGGATGCCTTGTAAATTTTAATCGGTACTCACATCGTCTAGCCGGAATGTTCACCTCAGATCCCTGGAACCTATCCCATCTTTGTGATCCAGAAGGCAGTCACATAAGACGAAAAGATGACAGATGGACGAATAAAAGTATGAAATGGACTTCAGGAAGGTGCAAGAGTCCTCCGAGACAACCATTCAAATGATAATCACACATTCTTAAATTATTACACAAACATGGGTTGATAAAAAGATTTATCCAGCTAACTTCTCGACTTCTTCGTCTTGTTCGGAGCCACATTGATTCGAGTCGATGGTCCACAGATCGTCGTCTTTGCGATGTGGGTGTTCGTTGTTTAACCAATTCGAATCCAGTGGATGGTGCACCGCTCGAGCGTATATATGTGTATATACACACATATTTAGTGTGCACATGTAAATAACACATGGATGCTGGTAGCTTAGTAGTGATGCCGCTCAGCACGCACAAGGGCTCTACTTCGACAACGACCGAGGCCAACTGAGCCACCCGTCTTCCCGAGGTCAGGAAATTGGTACTAAACCTTTCCGACAGTAGCTTGGTCCAAGTCCTAGTGACTGCTTGTGATGATCCAAGAAGCACCTAAGCACGACTGTCCCATGATTTCAGCGAGAATCGACTCGACGAACATTCAACGTGATTTATCAAAACCACAAATCCTCAAGCAACAGCTGAACCCATACTCAAAATTCCAAAGCCCTTTATGGAATATGGACGTAAGCAAACAAATAAAATGTGTCTACTAGAATCCACACAATACATGTAATAATCGGGTCGTGTAAAGCAAAAAATAAAATAGATAAATAATTAAGCAACCAAATAAACATAAACGGAACTATGTAGTAAAAAATTGTTTGGTTTCTCTTGAAAATGAAAATTTTGATTAGTGTGCGATTATCTTTCAACTGATAGGACATTAAGTGCTACCAAAAACTAAAAACCTGTCATTAGGTGTTATCGTGAGCTTCTTCATATCCGGTATACATGTTACACCATGAGCTTTGAACTGTCCATCACCTATCGACCTTGATACTTCAATTATTCCGTTAACTCGTCCATCCCTGAAGGAACTATTCAAAATCGTAATACAGCTATGAAAATTAATCCACTCAAAACCTCCACTACGGCCAGGAAAATGCTGATTGTAAAAATGTACCTTGATATGAGGAAAGAATCTGTAACCCATTACAGGCGAACATACAGGTAGTTTAACATTTTCACAACGGTCCTAAACTTGGATGAAGGCCACGTGCGTATAATTTTTCAACTCTCGCCAGAGGACATAAAATGCCCCCCGTCCTAATCAACACGTTGAAGGAACAAACTAGAATGGAGAGCAATGTTACGTCAAACATATCAAACATAAAACCTTGCGGGCGACGTTGGGTATACCACTTATGTTGGGAGGTAAAACAGACAATGCAGTATATGAAAAAAACGAATCGAAGCCATTGTATATTGCTGTGAATGTTTCAAAACAGCTTCTTTAATAATGAGCGGCTTTAATCTAGAGATTTCTCTGCGGAGTAAGTGTAAAAAAAAACATGGAAGCAGATAACATCACTTGCCTTACGGTTCCACCGGCTTTTTGTATACGCATTCTTTCTTCATACATGGTTGGATTGTGATCCACAGTCAGTTCAATAGGCGAAAACGCATCTTCTTTCTTCCGACACACAATTGCCTGAGAGAGTCATTATTAACACTCGACGAAGTCACTATTTCGATGACTAGAGTTCTTCCGAGGTCGAACAATAAATATATTTGTAGAATAAGCCTTAATTTAAAATTGGAGCATCGAATGAAGACTTCTGGAATGTTACTTTAATTCTAAACCTAATTAAAATCCGGATCTCGGATACGCCGAAAACAATATTTAAATGCTTCAAATTCTGACAGTGCGATGTGCTATTTAAATGCTTCAAATTCTGACAGTCTGACAGAGACCATGCGCCCAAGTGGATAGCGCTGGTTGAAATCCTTCCTATTTGTTCAAGCACTTCAGTTTTAGATTTGCAAACCTCGACGACAAAAAACGGCAAAAAAAAGTTAGTTTTGTGGTTTACAAAAAATCAGAACATCATCTTCACGGAACGAAAAAGGTTTTATACATTCATGTAGTGAAATTACATCTCGTTGGAAAATATCTGAAACTTCTAGCGATTTTTCTTCACTTAATAAAGTACACTACGACCTGAGATATAGTTGCCCAAATCAGAAAATTACTTCCAGGCACCCGCGCGCTCAGGCAAATGCGCATTATAGTGAACATTAAATCATGAGAACGAACAGAGCTGTCTCTATAAACACAGTTGGTAAAAATGAATTATGGCACTTTTCCGCACCTTTAAGAATACGGTATTACTAGCTTAGAATTCCATTCATATCACATGAAAGCACTGAACAATGAAGTTAGTGTTACCAAATATTCATGTTTGGTTCAACAGTAATGTTCTAATGATTTTAGGATAGTTGAAACAAGTGGAAATAACTGCATAGAAACTTCAACGGTTTAGCCCATAACTTCATACTTATTCGTTCTGCCAACGAAGCAACTCCAAATATTGCTCCATTTTTCATTTGCTGCGACCAGAAAAACGCTTTCGAACGTAAATTAAGAGTTATCACGACGAAGAAATTCATAGGCACCTAGTAAAAGTCCACTTTTCTATAATCGAAGTTGATCGTCTAAAAACCAACAAACAGGTTGTAAAAGAACAGAGCGTTAGTATCCGGCAGTTTTCAATCATTTGGAAGACAACGGAAAGGCGAAGAACCTCGATTAATGGATGCCACATGAACTGAATCAGTAGCATGATCGCAATTGCTGTTGACTTCTTCTTACGCAACAAAAACGACTCATTTTTCGATCACGTTGTGGAATGTGATCAGAGAAGAATACTATTCGATAAATGGGAGCATGGGAAGCGCAGTGATTACAGGTCACCTGCAATACACACTGAATCAAACGCCAGTTCTATTTGGTGCCTTGAACTTACCGAGCCTTTCATCCCTCCGAGGTCAGTAAATTGGTGCTTGATTTGTCTGGGAGGAAAGTCAAAACACTGACTTGACAGATCGATAGGCCACCGCAAGTCACTGTTTGAGCCAGATATACATTCAGTCATCTCCAAAATGTTTATACACATATATATATATATATATACACATGTCTGCATATATCCTTTTTCGTCCTTTATGTCTGCATATATATATATATATATATATATATTCATGGGTTTATATTTTTATAAACAACATCGTCTACGAACCAGCCACAATCCCTGTTTTCCGTCGCTGGGGTCTGGAAACGTAATCTGACGCAAAGCCTCACTTGTTAACTCCACTCATTAACTAAACCTCACCTATTAGATGAACCATTCATACGGTGTTAAACGAACAAGGCTTTATGTGATCGAAAATTAATTATCCCAGCGCAACATTATCAGAACGACAATGTTGCTGAGATATTTGCAAAGCTCTAGACCACAGGTGTCTAAGGTGGGGAACGAACGCGCTATTGTCCTCTCCGAGGAGTAACGCGTTCACCACCACACCATGCGGGTCCTTCGTTTCGTCTGTCTCTCAGCTGGTTCTATCGATCAGCGCCATCAGCAAACACCCGTTTACGGAACTGATCTGGGGAACCGAAATGTAGTAGGCAAAACGTAGAAAGGTTAAGATTATGAGAACGTTATATCATAAAAAGATGTTGGCCAACACAACCTTTTTAGGAGCTTCTCTCGAATCGTTAGCCAAATCAAACAAATAATGTACGATAATCCCATCAAAATTCAAATTAAGTTGCATCTATGATGCTGCCTTTAAGAAACGTCCTGCTCAATCACACTGACCTTGCTATCTCCAATGTTCGCAACATAGAGCGCATCGTTTAACATTAGAACACACGTCACTGTCGTTCCATCTTTCCAAACGGGTTTCCTAAAGTATATCACTGCATTTTCTTACGAGGAAAAGAAAACCGACACTAGTAATGACCTATCGAGCAAATGTACCTAAAATAATTGTTAATTGACTTTAAAAGCGTTAATTGGTGCTACAAACATATTCAAATTAGAAGTGTCACCTTAAAAAGACTATTCGATTGCTATTGACTTTTCTATTTTAAATAAACCATCTTTCACTGCTGTGCGGACCTCGCATTTCCCACATTCGATTCGTTTCGTCCCATGCACTATCGACGAAAGTTTTCTAACTGTCTACTGTGTCTTCGGCTGCTGCTTGAGGATTTTTCTTCGTCATGAATACCGTTGAATGGAGGTCGAGCCGACTCTCCGTGGACTCCGGAAAAAGTCGGGCAAGAACGTTCCATATGGATGATAGCAGGTGATCTTTCTCCCAGAAAAGTCCCGTACCAACTTCCCGACCTCGAAGGGAAGGTAGGCTTGGTGTGCCCAGACGGGAATCGAATTAGAACCGTGCTCGTGATTTTTTTAGCATCATTACTACTGTGCTATCCGCCAGCTGCTATAAGGTTTACTTTTGTTAACTTACGATGAGATAGACGTAGCTACTCAGGAATGTCAGAGGCAAGTCTAGTGTTTAAGGACATTTGTTAAAGTGTTACCAAACACCCTGAAGTAATACTGAGTTAAGCGAATCATTTCACCACCGCACCTATGAATTGGCTTCAGTTTAGACATGACTGAAAATACTTGTCTCCATCTTTAAACAAGCATCTCACCTCATAATGAACTTTATTCATTGAAATCAGTAGAATTTACAATCTCCCGACAGATATCAACTTGCCAAAAGGTCCACCTGATATTTAAAAAAGCCTCACTCAGTGAGGTCACTTCATTCGATCGATGCTTCACTGGTTTTGACTCCATGTGGGTATGTATATTCACATCGGAAGAATGAATGGCCGTGGAAGCCGATTTGGATCACGCTCCGGAAAAAGCAAGGGGAACGAAATGTTAGTCAACTTATATTTGATCCCAACCCCATACGCCAAATTGCAAAAGATAATGTGCGCGGGACACGTAATGCGAATGAACATCAACCGATGAACAACAGCCGTTAATGACTGGATTCCTCGCGATGTAAAACACACAGCAGGAAGACTACCGACCCAATAGTTAGAACTCTTTACGAAAACTCTAGAATAAGGATATAACGATGTTCAACGAGTCCTTAGAATAAGTAGAACCCATTGGATTACTTTGCATGCGCCAAGAAATGGAAAATTTACCGGCGCACAATAGCGTGACTATACGATTGGAGACGGGACGACAGGTGATATAGGTGATACCAACCACATGTTAGATTACTATTGAAAAAGTTAGACAGGTTTGTACTTAGTTCCCACATATGGATGCACACAGAGCATATGTCGGTGTCTGTTTTGGTTTTCTGTGCTGAGCGATGAAAAGACAGAGTAAAGGATTTGCTGTCAAATTGGTGTACTGTTTGATGAAGGATCAACTTTATGTAATTCCAAAATCTCATATAGACATAATCCGCCGAAACATTAAGAAAGGACAAATGAGCAGAAATATTCCGTACTTAGTTCATTCAAAGAATTTCGTGTGGGATCCAGCACATCCTTGATTAGTTTGCCTTCATAGCTACAACATAAAAACAACAAAGCTCTCGATTTTGATATATCCCTGAGGGATGCGCCATGCATTCGATTTCATTAATCATCGTTAGAGATGAGCGAATGCATATCTGGCCTATACAATGACTCATGGTCGCCTACCGATGTATCAAGTCAGTGACCATTATGTTATATATCCACTTTCTGAGAGCCTTATTTCGATGTCTAAGATTGGAAGCCAGTTCTCGGTTGAATTTTCCTATGTGAATTTTATATACTTCGACTCTCTATTTAACTGTTCAAAGCATTCAACCATCTGTTTTTATGTGGAACGGACGATGAAGCAGTCGTCAATGCATCGACGGTAGAGTAAGGGACAAGGGTCAGCGATCGAGAACTGGAGCTTCGACAATAGACATGGAAGCGAAGGCAAGAGTTGGTGCTAATCACTATGCTATGGCCAAAACTCTAATTTGTACAAAATATTTTCAGCAGCGGGTTTAGAGCATTCGGTTATTTCTCGACTAAACAACGAACATCCAACTTGTCCTGTTACTTAACTTATTAAGACGCATAAATTTATTTCAACTGATGATATTGCATCCACCGATCCATCATCATTTAAATTTAGACCTATCATCAGTTCTATAGACTGATCAACGGATAGACAGCGTGGTTCCCAAACATTATCCTGAGCCAGCTGGTGAAATTCCCCAATAACAAAATATTTCTAGATCACCTAAGGCGCGCGCAACCAAACAGCACGCATATAATGGAGTCATTCGATGTTAGTTCACTTTATACCAACGTGTCCAATGACTCCGCAATGCAAGCCATTCTCGAGTTGTTCGTAGAGCATGAAAAGAAAATAAAAATGTACGGCTTGTCGATTGCGCAACTAATGACTGTCTTAAAATAGTGTCTTAGTTGTTCAATCTTTAGGTGGTCTGGAAAATATTTTGCACAAATTAGAGGGTTGGCCATGGGGTAGCGTTTAGCATCAGGCCTTGCCATCGCCTGCATGTCTAAGGTGGAAGCTCCAGTTTTCGATCACCGACCCCTACTCTACTGTCGGTACATAGACGACTGCTTCATCGTCTGTTCCACACAAGAACAGATTGATGAGTTTTTCAAATTGTTGAACCGACAGTCAGAGTATATAAAATTTACAAGAGAAATACCAGCCGAAAACTGGCTTCCATTCTTAAACATTCAAATAAAGCTCTCAGAAAATGGCTACGTAACATAATGGTATCGTAATTCAAGTAGTAAAAATATGCTACTTCACTACCTCTCCTCTCATCGTTCATACATGAAGAAGGAACCCATCAAAAACATGTACCGAACGACCAAAAATGTGTCCCCAGTAGAACAGGAAAGGAAGAAATCGCCAAATTTGGCACAAAAATTAGCCATTTCCAATGGCTACGAAGCTGAAACCACTCGGGTCAGTAAGATCCCTTTCAAGCCACCCTTCACACCAAATGAAATAAGTTACGCCACTAAGAGGTGCTTCAGAAAATTATGTGGCCATTATTGACCGCCCACCCAATACCCTACGCCGTCAGTTAGTTCGCAACCGCCTCTATGATCGATTGTGCTGCTCAGAAATTTGTATAAATGGGAGAAACGGTGATTGCGTGAGTTCAACTACAATATACTTGATCTCATGTAGGGCATTCGATGAGGAATATGTTGGAGAAGCAGATAAACCGTTTTGTATCCGCATAAAAGAACATCTAGATGAGGTTAAAATTCGTCAAAGCACTCCTCTAGGTATACATAGGGCACAAAAGCACAATGGCGACCATTTTGAAGTGACTGTGCGGATCCTAGCGCAGGAATTGAAAACATCAACGTGCAAAGATCTTGCGGCGTTCCAGATAAATTTCAAAAAACCAAAGATGAACCGGAAAGACGAATGCCTCACTACCACACGTGACCTGGTGCCCTGTTTCAAAATGATATTTTGACCACTGGGTGTGTCTCGTTCGCGACCCCACGTGAACAACGCGTAGGTCAGTCCCACTCGTAGTCACGGTGAGTAGCCTGTCTGTTCAATATGGTGTCTATTTAAAAGGTTAATCTTCATTAATACTTTAGCCTTTTTTCCACCGAATAATTAAAGTATTCTTATATGAAGTACGTCCAGGCTCTGAGGAAGGCGAGATCGCCGAAACGTCAGCCATCGACGAACAACATCAACAACAACGACAACGAAGACCCAGAACATACCAACCTGGCATCAACTAAAGAAGAACAGTTTATAGGATCACATAAATAAATATGTCTCTGCATCATTGTGGTTGGATTTTCTAGCATGTGTTAACACACACCATGTCCATCATTCCTTAACAAATTTTATCACTATTCCTAAAAGAAAAAGTTTTTTGGTCCAATAAATTCCACTTTTCTATTTTTACAAAACAGTTGGCAATGTGCATTGATTGCTC